>JAQOWZ010000025.1:2617453-3217453 GCA_035578165.1 Stenolophus ochropezus
TAGAAGAGTCTCCATTTGTACAAAAATGTCTTCAATACCAATGATAAAACTCTAAAACAACGTGAACATCTCTCTCTCTCTCTGTCTCTTGCGTGAGGAACTGAAGAAACCTAATTCCGATGGTGAAAACAACTTTACAATCAAACATAATAAAGGTGTGCCTTAATTATAAAATTAAAAAAAACTAAATATATCTGATCATTCTGAACATAAGTTAGTTTCTGTTTACTACTAAAACGTCCGTGGTCTCAACATAAACTAGATCAGTTTTATAATAGTGTTCTACTTAATATCTGTGTTCTCACTGAAACTTGGCTTAAAGACACTATTCATAATTCAGAAGTGTTTGACAGACGCTACTTGGTGTTCCGCAGTGACAGGGACCTACACACGACAAGCAAGCAGCGTGGTGGCGGTGTGTTCATTGCTGCTAAGAGTGAATTAAATCCCGCATAAGTCAACTTGCAACATTCCGAGAGTGGCGGTCGTATGCATCAAACTGTTTGTTTCTAATGTCTGCTATTATTTTGTTGCCGTATACTTTGCCTCGGCCACTGCTGTTAAAACCTATGAACTATTTTCTGAAACTTTGTTAACTCTTCAATGTATCTTTTTATCTAATGTAATTAGCGATGTAAACTTAACTAATTGAATTTATCACTATACTAAACGATTACATTCACTATCTATCTATCTATATATCTATGTATCTATAGATTCATTATGAAGATCGCGTAAATTTTGTAAAGGTTTACAGCCTGAACCATGCAAGGGATTTTATGTTTTTTTTTTAGATTGTAGGATATAATGTGAGTCATTATTTTGCTGTGAGTGGTTTCTGTGTAAAAAATATAAACTGTGCAAAATTGGTACAATGAAACAAAAGATCCTAGTAGCTATGTCTTAATTTAAGAAGAATAAGTCATCCGTCACTTTTGACAATCTGTCTATGAACTTTAAACGATTGTAACTTCATATAGAACATTAATATCAAAGATTTGAAAACAATATTTTGAATTATACCCTTTTACCAATAATTTAAAGTTATAGCGCAACATATTTATTTGTTGTAAGTTTTGACATTTCAAATTACAGAAGTCAATGTTGCCAAATGTTTTGTGAAATAACTAAATAAAACACTAAATTAATGATAAAAGGTGTTACGAGGGTGGTCCGATAAGTACTTAGCCTATAAAAGAATAACAATTTTTTTTGAAAAATGGCGATTTATTTTTCAACATAATCTCCTTAGAGTTCTATACAGTTGATCCAGCGATGCTCCAACTTCTGTAACCCGTCTGAAAAATACATTTTCTGAAGGTCTGCAAAGTAGGCCTCCGTGGCGGTGATAACTGCCCCATTCGACTGAAATTTCTGCCCAGCGAGTGACTTTTTCAAATTTGGAAAAAAAAAAAGTCGCACGGGGCCAAATCCGGAGAATACGGTGGGTGGGGTAGCAGTTCGTAGCCTAATTCTACCAATTTGGCTGTGGCGACGGTGGAGGTGTGAGCCGGTGCATTGTCATGGTGGAAGAGCATTCGTTTCTTCGACAAATGGGGCCGTTTTTTCTGCAATTCGACGTCGAATCGGCCCAATAATTCGGCATAGTAGAGCCCTGTAATCGTTTTACCCTTCTCCAGGTAGTCGATGTAGATCACACCTTTTGAATTCCAGAAAACCGTGGCTATAACCTTTCCGGCCGATAGGACAGTCTTCGCCTTCTTTGGAGCACGTTCGCCGGGTGAAGTCCACTGTTTCGACTGTTTCTTGGTCTCTGGTGTGTACCAGTGTACCCATGTTTCGTCGACGGTCACGAAACGACGCAGAAACTCCTTCGGATTGCGCCTAAACATCGTCAAATTCTGCTCTGAAGTGGTCTCACGGATGCGCATGTTGTCAGGAGTGAGAAAACGCGGCACCCATCGCGTCGACAGCTTTCTCATACCCAATAATTCATGCAGGGTATGACCCACGCGGTCTTTTGAGATGCCTACTGTGTCAGCTATCTCGCGCACCTTCAATCGACGGTCTGCCAATACGAAATCGTGGATTTTTGTTACGTTATCCTCCGTGGTAGCAGTTTTCGGGGCAACTGGGCGTGGTTCATCTAAAACCGACGTATGACCACGTTGAAACTCGTTAAACAAATTTTTGACGGTCGCCATCGAAAGAGAAGAGTCACCGTATACAGCATCCAAGCGTTCTTTAATTTCGTTGCGCGATTTCCCTTCCAAAACAAGAATCAAATCACCGACCGATATTGTTCTTTTTCCATTTTTCTCAAATCTGCGGACACGCTCGCTTCCACACGCCGTCAAAAAAAAACTTCGCGTTCGATTCGGCTGAAAATTTGACAGTAGCTGTCTACGATGATGTTCTAAGCAATAAAAAATTGCTCTTGCGATTGTTGTGCTATAGGGCGGTGAGGCTAAGTACTTATCGGACCGCCCTCGTATATTAGAATTTCTGATAATAATTTATATATTTAAAAATTAACTACAATTTTTAATTATAAACAATGTTGCCAAATTATGAATTAACTAAATAAAAATATTCCTAAATAAAATAAATTGAACACTTTGCTTTGTCTGATAACAAAAGAAAGATATCCATAAGGGCCGATCTGCATTTGTTTTTCGCAACTAGTTGTTAGAAGTAGGTCGTCCTTGGGTTTTAATGAAACGACACAATGTGGACTGGTGTTCACGAATGATAAGAAAGTTCTAAGTAGATTAGAAATTGTTTTTTTGCGAAATGTTGTTAAAAAGATGTCGTGTTTGGTATCGAATGAAAAGTCTCGGTGAGGGCTGTTGTGTAGAAATGAAAATTTTTCATGTTGATCGGCTTTTATTTTATGCAAATAGTTAATAGAAGCATGTCGTGTTTGGTATCTAATGAAACGTCTTGTTGTGGACTGCCATGCAAAATTGACAAAATTGTTCCATGTCAATCGGCTTTTGTTTTTTACAGAAAGTTGACAGAAGTGTCTCATGTTTGGTAATAAAAAAAAATATCTCGATGAGGGCTGGCGAGCAAAATTAACAAAAACGTTTTATGGCGATCGGGATTTGTCTTTTGCAAAAAGTTGTCAGATATATGTCGTGTTTGGTATCGAATGAAAGGTCTGGGCAATGGCTCGCGTAGAGAATTGACAAAAATGTTCCATGCCGATTGGCTTTTGTTTTCTGCAAAAAGTTGTAAGAAGTATATCGTGTTTAGTCGCAAATGCAAGTTCTTGTTGAGGGCTCGTGTGTAAAACTTACGAAAATGTTCTATATTGATCGGCTTTGGCTTTCTGCAAAAAGTATATCGTGCTTGGTGTCAAATAAAAGGATTCGATGAGGGCTGACTTGCAGACATTTCAAAAATGTTCTATGACGATCGGCTTTTGTTTTCTGCAAAAAGTTGTCAGAAGTATACCGAGTTTGGTGTCTATTGAAAGGATTCAATGAAGGCTGACCCGGAAAAATGTTCAAAAATGTTCAATGTCGATCAGCTTTTGTTTTTAGCAAAAAAATTTTTCGGAAGTATCTGAAGTTTAGTATTTAGTGATAGCTCTCGATTAGGGCCGGAATGCATAATGGGGTATTTTAAGTTTTTTTCATTTTTTAATATGTTATTCTATGCATAAAAATATTAGACCCGTATTTTTTTTTCGTCGAAAGGTTTCAAACACGCCAGAAATAAATTTTTAAAGTTTCAATAAATTACACCCTAGAAAATCGGCCGTGCGTGTGACGTCACAGGCACTGAGAATCAGCTGAGAACATCATTCGTAGGTCTGAGTCAGAGGCGTGGCGCGTTCGAACAAGAGCCAATAGGCTGACGCGAGTGCCTTCTTCATCACAACAAGGCTGATACTGAATTTTACGTAATCGATTCAAATACATTACAATTTCATTTTGATATTATGGTATTAAAAATCAGAAAAATAATGATTATATTCACTTTAATATTACTTATATATGGTAAACAATGAAATCCAATAAGAATTTCTTTAAAAGCCGTAGGCTTGGAATACCCCATTGACAAAATTAATCCATATTGATCGACTTTTGTTTTTTGCAAAAAGTTCTCAGAAATATATCGTGTTTCGTCTCAAGTGACAGGTCTCGTTGAGGACTGATGTGCAGAATTGAAAAAAAAAATGTTTCATGTTAATCGACTTTTGTTTTTGTGCAAAAAGTTGTCAGAAGTACCTCGTGTTTGGTATAAAATTAAAGATCTTGATCAGATCTGACATGCAAAATTAACAGAAATGATCCATGTTGAGAGCTAATTTGCAGAAGTGACAAAAAATTGCCAAGTCGATCTGCATTTGTACAATTAGTTGCCGAAAGTATACCGAATTTGGAATTAAATGAAAGCATTCGACAAGACCCGCCTTGCGGAAATTAGCTATCAAATGTTAATATTTCACTGACGCCGCAGGCATAAGGAACGCTCAGGGTAGTTGAGCATTCCCTAGTTATTATACTAATTCATCTTTGGCATATTTAAAAGTTATAAAAAAATTTAATTACTTATACCTACTGCAAATAAAATAGTTCAATGTAGTGCGTAATTTGAATGATAAAATATTTGATGTTGTTATTGCTAATCATAAATGTCAAATTACTTAATGTTTAGAGCTGTTTGTCAAAGAAGATGTTCATCATCCTTCTTTAAGTATAGAATTTACTTACTCTCCTAATTTGAAATCTAAGAGCTGTACGAAAATTGAAACCTATTAACAGTTTAAAAATGGTAACCATGAAATGCTTTACAGTTTGTTAAGCAACGTTGACTTGTCTAAATTAACTAAATGCACTGATGTAAATTATGTGGTTGATAGAATTTACAGAATTATTTATTAGTATATTATTTAACAAGCATAATATGTAGGCTATATTACACGAGGATGTAAGTAAAAATACGAGCGGTAGCGAGTATTTTTAATCATTTGAGTGTAATGTAGCCATATTATGCGAGTCAAATACTATATTTTATCTACAACTATCAGGCATATAAGAAATCTGATATTATTTGTTAAATATTCAGTTAGGTGTGGATAGTTCATATATAGCTTAACAGATGGCGCTACAGTAGCACTTAAATGTCAAAATAACTTTTCAAATTGTATTTATTATATTTTTATAAGCATATATATTGATATTTATAATAAAAAATATAGTATTAATAAATTAACAACTTATTAAAATGTTATGTGTTAAATTATATGCTCTATTTATTACAGAAAAGTGTAGCGTGTAATATAACGTTTCATATTACACTTGTGTAATATGAGTAGTATATTATATGTAGTATCACACGTATAATGTACCCATATTTCAATAGTTGTAGATAAAATATTTTTGATCAGTGCATTCCCAAAATTCAAAGACGGGAAAGTAAATACCCAACTTGGTTTACGAATGATCTAATATGGTTATTAAAAAGAAAAGAGCATTACCATAATCTGTATAAAAAAAGCTAATGTTACGAATTATTATTCTAACTTTAAAGAATTGAGAAGTAAGTGTAAAGTTCTTTTAGAATAGCTTTATAAAAATTATATTTATCTTTGGAAGAAAATATGAGATCAGTGTTAATATTTCGTTAAAAACTGTTTCTTGTTTTGATATAACTAATGCAATTAAAGCCCTAAGTAACAGTACATATGTTACTCCGGATAATATACCGGTTTTTGTTATTAAAGGTTGTTCTGAATTTTTTTAAAAACTTTTACATATTCTATTTAATTTATGTATTAACTTAAAATCTTTTCCTAACAAATTTAAGTTGGCAAGAAAACGTTCTTTTTTTGAAGTCTTGTGATCAAACCCAGTTTATGAATTACCGGCTGATCCCTTTGCCTATTTTTTTGAATTTATTATGCTTCAGTCGATTAAAAATCAACTAAACATAGCATATCTGATTTTCAGCATGGTTTTGTAGCTGGCTGTTTAATTGTAACTAATTTACTTTGTTTTTCTCAATATATTTACAATGCCTTTTCATAAAATATGCAAGTTGATTGTATTTATACTGATTTCGCAAAAGCTTTTGACACTGTGCCACATACAATTTTAATAAGAAAACTAGCGGCTATGGGATTTGCTAATAATTCACTGACATTCTTATCGTGTTGTCTCAGTTACAGAATGTATTATGTTTTCTTTGACGGTTTTTACTCTAGTTTTTACATAGCCACTTCGGGTATTCCGCAGGCCAGTTTTTTAGGTCCTTTTTTATTTGTTCTATTTAGAAATGATATTTTTCAAGCATTGTCATTCAGTACATGTTTACGTTTTGCTGATGACTTTATATAGTCATTTATATTAGTTACAGTACAAAACATTTAAAGTTGCAAATGTGAAGTAATGAGTTATACAAGGAAACAAAAAATTATTGAATTTAATTTTACAATGGATAAAACATTCTTAGTTCATTAAGTGTCTATAAAGGATTTAGGAGTTTTATTTGACACGAAATTAAAGTTTCAGTTTCACATTAATAGCGTTGTTAATTCTGCTTACAGAACTTTAGGATTTCAAAAGTATAACTTGTTAAAAATATTATATAACGCTCTCGTAAGAAGCAAATTAGAATAGTGTAGGTTAATTTGGTTCCCTTTCTATTCTTGTTATATATCGCTTCTAGATGGAGATAAAAAAAATTCTATAAGCATTTCTTTTTTCGTATGTTTTCTTTTTGGCGTAAATGTGAATATAGTTTTCTTCTGTTTGTTTTTAATGTTGAAACCTTATCAATTCGTCGTGCTAAGCATCTATAATGCCCCTGAAATTCTATGCCAATTAAATTTTTACGTTCGGTCTTTCAATTCGAGAAGTTTATTGTAATTTTGGGAGAACTAACCACTTCTTAAATTCTCCTATTAATGAAATATGCAGAACATGCAATAAATATTGTTTGGGTTTTGATATCACTGTTTTTTTGGGCAATTTCAAAAGTATGGTATCGAAAATAAGTAAATTTTTAATTATACATGTACTATTTCTTAATATTATTGTTCAGTTTGTGATTGTTATACAAAGGTGTATTTTTTTTTCCTTTTTGTATGTTCTGTACTTTAAAAATGTGTCTCTCAGATTTTTTCTGTAATTGGGGTTAATTCCTGTAGAATAATAAATAAATAAATGCATAAATGAATAATAATAATAATAATAACAAATATTTATTGAAATAACTCAAAAGACATTAGGTTCATCTAAAGGCTGGTCTTCCATCTGTAACGGGTACGGTCGCCTATGACGAAATCTAGTACCTGACATAAAAGGGTTTTAATTTATGAGTTTTACTTGCTTCAAAAGTAATTCACGAATTATATTAATGAACAACTTTTACACGAAACAAGGGTAACGATAGTCGCTGCCACCACTATCACTTTATTTATTTATTTAAAAGTCTGCCGTGATAGAAGCAGACTAGGGAATGTTTAATAATGATAACAGACGCGGTTTATTATAATTATGGTCAAATTGGTGCAGGATAGTAATATCTAGAACAATAGAATTTTACCTACGCGTTGTGCTACCACGTCACAAAGACAAGGGTTGGAATAGGATGGGCTGAATCAAACACGATATTCCAACAATAACAAAATTATATAAATTTTAATAATCAACCGCGATCAAAAACATTTATATAATTCAAATAAACTACAACGCATAACTTGATTCTATATAAACTCTAAATTCTTACTTTTCTAATTTACAAACAATTTTGAAAACCTTTTTACATCGATCTACAAATCAATATTAATCCACACAGAATATAATAAAAATTACTTACAAATTTACACCACGATGAGAGAGCCTTTACACACAGTAAAACAACTAATTGGTTATTTCACTAAGAAATACCAAGGAATGCCTGACATTCAGTCAAGACATCCAAAACAGTCGAATGTTACAACAAGAGAGAGAGATTTCGAACTGTGAACCACCATTTAATGGTAAAAATCCAGAAGTTCTCAACCTATGTTTATCCGGCTCATCTCATCCCCTAAGTATGAACTATGCTAAAAATGACCCAACTATTGATGTCCACCGAGGGCATCACTTACGGAAACGGACAGTTATGTCTTTTGAAAAGAAGCTTCAAGGCGCAAAAAGATAAGTCCTCAACCATAAATCTGTCCATTTCGTAACATTTGGAGTACTGCACTAACAAAAATTCACAAAAATACACAGCCGCCAAGCGACCGTGTTACAACTTTCCCTTTCCCCTTAAAATAAATTACATTTCTGAAGAAAATATAATTTATTAACTTCCGCGCTGGACGATGAATCCACTTCTTTGAGTTGGAATGTCCAATGTCCAATGGGGATCTTGTTGGAACTCCACCTCAAACCCAAGCCCGTCGTGAGTCGACCTGGAGGTGACGCCAGCCTTCCCGCGTCCACGTATCCGCCATCCAGCAGCACAGGAGTGTTCACAAAGAACAACTATAACAAAATATTTTCGGCAGATATGTGTCCCAACAAGCAACGCTACTCAATAGTACACTCAGTACTTTCATTCCAGCCACATTCAAAATATATTTATAATAATTTAGATTTATCGAAACACTAAGTAATCGATTTCAATCATTCTTACAAACTGCACTTAATTTTCGGAATCACAAAGAACTCAACTTTATTACTCTAATTTTCCTCAATTTAATTTCTTAATTTTACTCATTCGCACTATGTATATATTTAAAGAGCTACCTGGAATTTTATTCCTCGACGCTTTTCGTTGCACGAAGTTCGCGCCTAAACCTTGCTGTTCCTCGGCCACTCGACTAGCTCTGCTCTCTTGAAGTCCGCTAGGATACCTGCTGGTTGCGATTGCGGCTGCCATTGTTCCACTTCCTCCTTGTATGGTGTCGGCTTGCCCTTCCTGACGTCTTCAGGTACTCGCTCCTCGCGATATTCCTTGCGTCTTCTGTTGCTACCTATCCCAGAACCAAAACCCTTGTAATATTTATTACCAGTGCACATACCTACCGTCTTGTCGCGGTTCACAAAGATGTCGTGTGCGTGCTGGCCTTCTTCCTCTGATTTCACCACAGAAATCGCATCCAAGTCTTCGGGTTCCTCTACACCAACAAAACGCACATTCTTCTGACTACGTTTTGCGGTGTCGGCTCGTCCAGCATCTGCGTTGCTCAGCTCAGCCCCTGAACTAAGCTTTTGCCGGTCATCTTTTCCCTGATGAAGCCTTCTTCTCCATACGGTCGTTCGCGCCTTATTTTTCCCGCGCATACTATCATCACTGACCGTATGTTCTGGGATATTTCTCTCGCACTGTTGTCTAGCATCTCTCTCGTGTGTACTGTTTTCTCTAATTTTACTTTTCACACTTAGTGAACAACTACTCGCGATATGCCCATATTCGCGACAATTGTAACAAATTTTGTACTTTAATTTATTTTTCGCTTGTTTACAAAATTTTGATATATGCCCATATCTCTGACAACGGAAGCACAGTTTACTATGATACCTATTTTTAAATGTTATTTGTCCTATTGTCTCATCTTCACTTTCTACACCCGAATTTTCGCTATCATTAATTGCGTATTTACACGTTGATCTATTTTGCCCGGCTTCACGTAGAAGTTCCGTAACTTTATTTTTTAATTCATTTACTCTACTGTATCCATTATTTGTACTTGAAACACTCAGGTCACCTTTTTCTGGAGAATTTTCGAAATTTTTATTACATATTGATTTACGATCTAAACTTGATCTACTCTCCATTAATTTCTCTACAGTCTCTACTCTTTTTGCTATTTCTATCGCTTCTACTAATGATTTCGGATCTTTTAATATAACATCGCGTTGCAACCGCGGTAACAGACCTATTAAAAATTGATTATATAACCGTTTTTCTACATATTTACAATTAAATTCATGTTCTGTCTTATCTTCACTATTATTTACTAATTTATGTGCAAGTGATCTTAATGTTACTTCGAATTCGATTACACTTTGTGATTCTAATTGATAACAATTTATAAATTCTTTCTCTACTGTAAGAAAATGCGGTTTCTGTAAATATCTATTTAACAATTCCTTTTTGAAAACTGACCAATCATTTGTATTTTTAATTATACTATTATTCTTGACGAATTCTAAAGCATCTTTACCCAAACATAATTTTGCAATTGCTACTTGTCTGTTCTCGGGTTGTTTACTAATTTTGAAAAATAACTCGACTTTATCAATAAATTCTTCTACGGTAATATCTGAATTGCCGCTAAATTCTGGAATTTTATTTACCGCTCCAGCTAAACTACTAACCGTTTCTAATTTTAATGCCATATTTAAATATTTAAATTACTTTATTTTCACCGAATGCGTAATAATTACAAAAATTATTTTATTATCTCAAATTTTCTTTTCGTGTACCTGCTTTAGGGTTAACGACACTACGAGGGTGAACATACACAAAAAAAATACCGTTAGAGACTTTTCCCGCTTTTACTGACACACAAACTACCTGCACTCGTAACAACACAAAGTAAATTATTAGAGTTATTCAAATTTGACCACAATTAAAGACTTTACTGGTTTGAGTGGGTTTAGTTTTAGAAAATATTTAGATCCCAGCGCTTTGCCACCAAAATATGTAACGGGTACGGTCGCCTATGACGAAATCTAGTACCTGACATAAAAGGGTTTTAATTTATGAGTTTTACTTGCTTCAAAAGTAATTCACGAATTATATTAATGAACAACTTTTACACGAAACAAGGGTAACGATAGTCGCTGCCACCACTATCACTTTATTTATTTATTTAAAAGTCTGCCGTGATAGAAGCAGACTAGGGAATGTTTAATAATGATAACAGACGCGGTTTATTATAATTATGGTCAAATTGGTGCAGGATAGTAATATCTAGAACAATAGAATTTTACCTACGCGTTGTGCTACCACGTCACAAAGACAAGGGTTGGAATAGGATGGGCTGAATCAAACACGATATTCCAACAATAACAAAATTATATAAATTTTAATAATCAACCGCGATCAAAAACATTTATATAATTCAAATAAACTACAACGCATAACTTGATTCTATATAAACTCTAAATTCTTACTTTTCTAATTTACAAACAATTTTGAAAACCTTTTTACATCGATCTACAAATCAATATTAATCCACACAGAATATAATAAAAATTACTTACAAATTTACACCACGATGAGAGAGCCTTTACACACAGTAAAACAACTAATTGGTTATTTCACTAAGAAATACCAAGGAATGCCTGACATTCAGTCAAGACATCCAAAACAGTCGAATGTTACAACAAGAGAGAGAGATTTCGAACTGTGAACCACCATTTAATGGTAAAAATCCAGAAGTTCTCAACCTATGTTTATCCGGCTCATCTCATCCCCTAAGTATGAACTATGCTAAAAATGACCCAACTATTGATGTCCACCGAGGGCATCACTTACGGAAACGGACAGTTATGTCTTTTGAAAAGAAGCTTCAAGGCGCAAAAAGATAAGTCCTCAACCATAAATCTGTCCATTTCGTAACATTTGGAGTACTGCACTAACAAAAATTCACAAAAATACACAGCCGCCAAGCGACCGTGTTACACATCTAACCATATATTTAAACATTATATGCCAAAATATCAAATTTACAGCTAAATCATACCATAATCTAACGTTCAAATATATACATAAAGAAATATAACAATACTGTAACGTTTTATTTATTTGGTGAAGTGTAAAGAATTATTGAAACACTAAATATGTTTAATAGAAGAAATATGATTTATAAAGAATAATTAAAATAAGTAACATTATGAATAAATAAACGTAAACACTATTTTAAAACTAACAATTATTAATAATAACTCAAACACTAATATTATTTATTTAAACACTTAAAACTACGCGATATTTATTTTCACAATATTTATATTACCAACTATTTATTTATATCACCAACGATCTCTACACGAATCAATATTAAACTGTCCTCGTGATCTCTTTCTCGGGGTATTTAAAGTAAAACACTTAATTTCTGGAATATTCGCTAACCTCTAAAAAACAACAATGGGGAGTGGAAGGAACCTGTTGTGACATGTCCGCTAGCGGCCGTCGCCCGCGGCGTAACCTCGGGATCGCTACATTGCCCCCTCCTTAAGACTGTTTCATACCGGAACAGTTCGTTATGACGAAATCTGTACGCATCATCCTAGGTGCATCTGGAGGTCTTGAAGAATTTACAGTCGACGGTCCGTTTGAGCACTTCTTGCCCGGTAGGGTTGCAGCTGCAGACTAGAATTTCCACTCCGGTAAAGCGGAAGACTGTGTCTAACATGCTTCTAACAATCCCCTAATCTAAATCATCTGGCCCACAGCCTATCTTCGGTACAGCCAGCTTCATGATGTCGTTCTGTAACAGATGGTCCTTCATATCGCACAGCGAGTCCCATAAACTGCGGTATGACGGCTTCTGATTTAAGTATTGTTTCGTAATCAGATAGTAAATGTACCGCTTGTGTTCTATATTATCGTCCTTCAGTTGTAGCGTTTTTCCAACGGATGGACGTTGGTTGGCCAGTTCATGTACTCGTCCAAATTTTCTTTTAAAAATTGAAGCGATGCCGCGGGACATTTTAATGTCAGATGCATTCTTTTACCAAAACTTCAGCGACCTTTACGGCTTCCTGGTTGGGTAATGGGTAGGCCTCAACCCACTTAGTGAAGTAGTCCATTACTACCACTTTATTTCCATTGTCAGTTTCTGGAAATGGTCCGGCCACGTCAATCGCAATGCGTGCAAGGGACTTCCAACGTTATATTGGGGCATTGGAGCTCTTCTTTTCCTATGTGTCCCATTACTTCCCGCGCAGACCACACATTTCTTGCACTACTCTTTAACATCTTCTTTGCAATTTACCCAGTAAAATCGTTGACGCACTCTCTCGAGGGATTTATTCACTCCAAAATATCCTCTACCAGATCCGTCGTGGATCTCTTCGAATACTTCCGGTACACTTTTTCTAGGGATTATCAACTGGGTTCTTATCTTAGTACCTTCAGTATTCTCTACGACACGTTTCAGGAGGCCCTTTTTAACCACAATAGAGTCCCTATGCGCCCAGTACGATTTTACATCTTGTGAGTGTCGTGCAACGTCTTCCAAGAGTGGTCTGCTATTGCCATTATTCCAATCCAGTATAATCTTTAAGTCCGAGTCATTCTGTTGGTTCTTGCGAAGGCCTTCCGTTTGCCAACTATCATTGACTACTATTGTTCTGGTGACGATGGAGGGTTTTTCTTCTAGACGACTGCAATGCTTGCCCGATGCTCGATAACAAAGATATATTCTTGTAATTCTTAAATTGTAGCAGCCATTTGAGAGCAGCATGGTCAGTTTTTATAAGAAATCTTGTACCCTACAAATATTTGTAGAAGTGTTCCACGGATTTCACGACTGCCAACAGTTCTTTTCTGGTGGCGCAATAATTCATCTCTGGTTTTGACAAGGTCTTACTCAAATAGGCAATATTCTTCTCTTGTCCGTCTTATATCTAGAAAACAACGCCACCAATTCCAACGTTGCTGGCATCTGTATCAGAAACAAATTCTCGTTCTGGTAAAGGATAACATAGAACAGGTGCGCTTGTCAAGGAATATTTAAGTTGGTTGAACGCGGCTTGACAGTCCATCTCCTAGATAAATCTTTTAATTTCTTCAGTAAACCTTGTCAATGGCTTCACTATGTTAGCAAATCCAGGTACATAACGTTGGTAGTATGTACAGAGACCAAGGAAACTCAATTCGTGTTTATCTCTCGGTACTGGCCAGTCACTCACAGCCCTTATTTTCTCCAGGTCAACTGCAATACTCTTCCCAGAAACTACGTGTCCAAGATAATGAACTTCTTTTTGAAATAAGTGACACTTCTTTGGACTGACTTTCAGGTTAGCCTTCCTCAATCTTTGGAAAACCTCTTCCAAGTTCTTCATGTGGTACTCGAACGCTTTTTCCTCCACAATAATATCGTCGAGGTAAACCAAACATAATTTCTACGACAGTCCAGCCAACACGGTTTCCATAAGTCGTTCAAACGTTGCAGGGACATTGCAGAGCCCAAATGGCATAACAGTAAATTACCAAAGACCGGAACCGATTCTAAATGCCGCTTTCTCTTTGTCTCTTGGGTCTAAATCCACTTGCCAGTATCCGCTCTTTAGATCAAGAGTAGAGAATATCTTTGATCCTGACAATGTGTCTAGTGTATCGTCGATTCGGGGTAGTGGGTAGGTATCCTGTTTCGTCACGTTCTTAGATTGACGATAATCGAAGCAAAATCTTGTGGAGCAATCCTTCTTTTTTACTAGCACCACTAGTGAAGCCCATAGACTGCTTGAAGTTTTAATCACACCTTCCGTCCTCATGTCCTCTATAATTTCTTCTGCTTCTTCCCGCTTCGCCAGTGGTAACCTTCTTGCTGTATAGCGGACGGGTCCTGCGTCTCCGGTGTCTATTTTATGATGGACTACATTGGTTCTTCCTTTGTCCTTCTCATCATATTGGAACACATCTTGAAAGTTCCCATTGAAATTCTTACCTTTGGTTTTCTAGTCTGCAGTCAAGTTCTGGAACAATGTTGACAGTTTCTTCAATAGAATATCTGGAACTACACAGGATGTGCTGTCTTTGGCCTTCACATTCACCTACTACGGTTTCTTTCTTTAGTACAACGGGTTAAAAATTAATATTTATTACTCGAACTGGGATTGTTTTGTCGGTTTTGAGCAAGGATTTTCCAATTACAATTCCAGTGCCAGTTTTGGCATTATAATTTTTTGGTTGGAGCATGAAAATGTTTTCCTCACAGAAGCTACCCTCTAACTGTGCTTCCACGATTGACTCATTCCGTTCTGGGAGGGTGACATCTTCCGTTATCAATACTCGTATGGCATTGTCATCTCGTGGATTTAATACCAGTTCTTCATCATTGACCATCATCACTCCATTCTTTAGGGCAATTTTAAATCCATGCTTTTTCATAATGTCCATGCCGAAAATGAATTCATCTTCTACGTCAGCTACCAGCACACGATGTTTAATGCACGTTTTTCCAACAGTGATGGTCAAAATCTATTTCTCCAGATGCGGTAGCTTGTTCTCCGGTGGCTGAGCGTATCTTCCACTTTGTTGGAAGTAGATGTTTTCTCCATATTTCTTTTGCTACGTCGGGTCTGATTATTGTTTTTGTCGCACCCGTATGCAACAATATTTTAAGCAGCGTTCTGTCGATTGAGCCGTCTACATAGATGTTCTTAGCTTGATGATGAATGGATGCGACATAACTAATAGATTTTGAGGCTACTGGTTTACGGGTAGACGATTTCCCTTTCGCATCAACCTGACTTAGTTTTCCGACTCCTTTTCCTTCTTTCTTGGTTCTGCTTTCCTCTGTTGTTTTCTGTAGAGCCTTTGCGGGTGACATAATTCACCGCAATTCCAACAGCGGAGTTTCTTTCCTCCAGCAGCATTAATTTCAGACGTAATTCGTCTTATCTTGTCATCTAGATCCTTAGTGTCTTCAATCGTCTCAGCATCGATATTACGCACTCGCGATTGCTTACGTGAAGCTTCTTTAGCTGTTTCATGATCTAAAGCATATGAAAGTGCGTCAACCAAAGTTTTTGGTCGAGACAATCGCAGTGCATGTTGAGTTTTATTGTCACGGACCCCATAGATAAATGCTTGAGTGGCTAGGCATTCCAAAACGCTGTCAGGGGCTGTATGATGTGCGAGATGAACCAAACGAGCTATATCCGCTTCAAAATCTTACAGGTTTTTTTTGAAATCTGATATCGGTTTCTCAGTTGCGTCTGGTACACCTGCTTCAGATGCGCATTGCCATATTGCATATCCAATCGCTTAACAAGTTGTTTGCAGTCTTCCTGTTCATCCTCTTTTAGCGTCTGTAGTATATCGATGGTATTTTCACGCAGTGAAACTGTCAGCGCTGTAGCTTTATATTGTTTTACATAATTCGGCCACGATGTCTTGCCGTCAAATTCTGGTGTTTTTATATTCAACCTAGAAATATTTTCTTTTCCTGGTTTCTTTTCCTGAATTTCATCCGTCTTAGCTATATCAGAATTTTAAACCGCTGGTAACGTAATTTTTGAGACATTTTTCTGTAATTTTGCAATCCTCATATCGTATTCATCTTTCAACTTTTTCAAATTGTCTTCTATTTTTTCTTCCAATTTATCTTTTAAATTTCTAGAATTTTCTGTTAATATTTCCTACAATTTTTGTTACTGTTACTGTTGAAAAGAGAATTGAAAGGCGTTTCGAAATGTGTCATGTTTGGCACCCATTTCCATTTAAAATTTTTGAGGTGTAGTCCATCCCCATTTTAGGGTTGAAGTTATGCCATTGGCACTAATCCATTCAGGTGTCCCCCTTTATACTAAAATTGACGTTTAAGAGCGTTTTTTTTTCGGAAAATTCATGTTAAGTGGCCAAAAATTGCGCTGATAATTTTCATTGGGCCACCCTGTATATAAGAAAAAATAACGGATCTTTTTAGTGTCACATTCAAGTCTTTTGGGTCTAGACAAATTTTCAATTTGTTTGGTTGCTGTACTACTATCATATTACTTATCCATTCTGTAGGCTCAACGATTTTTTTAATAATTTCTTGCTTCTCTAATTCTTTTATTTTCTCAATACCCTTTTCTTTCAACGCTGTAGGTATTTTTCTCGGTGGCTGTTGGGTTGGTCTTACATATTTGTCTACTTTTATATGATATTCGCCTGGTAGTCTTCGCAATCCAGTAAAAACGTCTTTATATTCTTCTAATATTTGATCTCGTGTCAATTCTTTTATTTTACCTTTTAATTGGAACAATTGTGCATTTATTTGAATGAGTTTTCATTTCTTACAATAATCTGCACTTATTAATGGCTTCTGATCTGTGTCTACCACTTAAAAATGCAAATTATATCTCTTGTTTTTATGCTAACATTTCTCCTCCGTAGCATTTTAATTTTATTTTACTTTCTATAATACCTGGTTTCTTCGAACCTAAAATATTCAACAAATGTTTATAACTAAGAACATTACAACTTGCTCCTGTGTCTAATTGACACAATACAGATTGTTTTATCTTGTCATGTACCTGATACACTGATTCATCTGATGATTTTGTTATATCCGTTTCTTCTTCTACAGCATGTAGTTTCTTCTGATTACCTGTCTTTGCTTTACAGACTTTCGCAAAATAATTCTTTTTTAGTATTTCTGACATACTTTACCATATGCTGGACAAAGTTCCTGTTTCCATTCATGTTTTCGGCGACAGTATCTGCAAAATTGATTGAAAGGAGCCGTACCATATTTTCGTATCTCTTTATAATTGAATTTTTTTACTTCTTAATGCATATAAACAATTTCTTCATCTTTGTTGTGCAATAATGTTAATTCACTTGATCTACAAATATTCATTGCTTCATTTAAAGTTAAATCTTTATCTTCTATTAATTTCCTCATAACTGCTTTATTTCTTATTCCTAGAACTAATCTATCACGTATATTTTCTTCTAATACTGCTGGAAGAAAATCACATGAACTTGCAAGTTTTGTCAGTTTATTTATATACTCATGTAACAATGGGAAACGAAAATTTTGAACTATTTAAATTTGAGATTTAATTTTAATAAAAGTTATTTATTTAATTTGGAATAAAAATGTCGAAATTGGTATAATTTAAATTGCTGCCACCAGATTATTTTTAATTACAATAATCAAACTAATTTTAGGAAAAGAATTAAATAATTGGGATAAACAAAGAGATTACGAGAAAACAAAAAATAAAATGTATTAAAATGAAATGGAATTTACAAAAATGTGATACAAATTACAAAGTTAAAAACTATTAATAAATATTTACAGGTTACAAGTGAGAAAAACTTAAAGTTACTTACAAATAAATATTTACAGAGCGAGTCATGCTTGACTCAACTTCTTTACTCGTTGACTCTCTGACTGTGACCCCCTAACTTCACAATTTCAAAAGTTTACCTCAGATGGTCCATCCACTTGAAGATACAGAATTCATCCCCGTTTTCTGATTCTCGCAATTTCACTGGTCGTCTACTACATGGGCGTGTAAATAAGTTGCACTTCATAGCCTCTAACCGGTTGCATTCTCAACACCCTGAGATGCACAAAAATTAGAAAGTTGGCGTCTTCTGAGAATCAGAAAATGGTTCCGTTCAGGGTTGACGGTTTATGACCATCCGCAGCAAACCTTTAAAAGCTATATAACCATAAACTTAAAAGCCAAACAAAATTTCGGAAATCCTTACAAATCTTTGAACTATTTATTACCAAAAAGAATTTTGAAACAAATCAACAACAACATAAATAACAAAACGAGTAGGTATTTGTTTAACTGGATCAGGCGTTTTGTTACAACTCCTTTCCCCTTAAATTAAGTTATATTTCTTCAAGAAACTATAACTTAAACATTCTTCTCTGCTAGACTCCGATCTCCAGGTATTCTCCATACTCGATGGCTGCGGTGGCTGCGATCTCTTGTAGCTTGACAAAAGTTGGCTTCATCTCCGTTGTCTCCTCTAGTTCTCTGCTCTTACTGCAACCAGCAACTATTGCGGCACCCTGACTTGACTTCAGCAACCATGAACACACGGAGATGTCAAACTCGAATAGGATCTCTGCAGGCCGATTCTGCTCGCCATCGATGTACGGAGGTTCCTAGATTATTATCATCTAGCAGTTTGACGGGATATAGGGCTGCAACAAAAATGTCTGACCAGTATCTATGTTCTAATTCAAAATTACTTATATCTACTTAATTTCGTGATTTACACATATTTTTTTCAACTTATTTTCCATATTTAATCTATATACTAACAATTTATGTAAATTTACTACTAATATTAATTTATCCTTCTATTTCTAATTTCAATATAATTTTGTTTTCAATCATTTAAATCTTTAATTACTATTTACAATTATTAATAGTCTATTTCCAAAAAATAAATTCTAATATAACATTACCGCGGATCTTAGCTTGGAAGGCATTTTTTTTGCAACTAATTATCATCATTTATCTCCCAGCCTAAGATACACGTTGGCTATCACACGGGCAGGGGTGCCAATATCCTGGATGCATACAACTTTTATGACCTGATTACCCGACACAATACAAAACAACCGAAATCCCATTTTACCTGGACCGTTTTCGGTTTTTATAAAGATGATAAACTAATCCCCTTTTATTTAATCTAAAATTAATTTCTTTCCCAAATTTTACTTTGTAATAATACTGAAATTCTTTTTCATCTAATTTAAATTTAAGGTATACTTTTATTTTTCTATTAAAATAATTTTTTGTCAGTTTATATCGTCTTTTTAAAACGTAATATTCTTTTTGTCTAAAATTTATAACTAATTTCGGTTTCATTTTTCTTCTGTTTTTAAAAAATATTTTCTTACCTTTAATTTTCAAATTCCACTCTTTATTCCTGTATTTCCCGTCCGAACCTTGACCGGTACTCTTCCACCTGGGCCGATGGTATGTACCGGCACGCGCCCGGGTTTATGGTCTCGCCTTGGTCCGTCTTTCCACCTCTCGCTGGGTCGGTTGCTCGAAATTTTCTTCTGGGATTTTACTACATCGCCTACGTCTCCACCAGGACAACACACCGCGTACTTTTCATTATTCATAACTGATAAACCTTTAATTGCAAAACTCTCTTCGCGCGTCGAAGAACTACTGAATTTCTTTTCAACTTCTGTATAAACGATCTCTGCGATTGTTTCTATCACAGGAGGTGTGGCAGTATGCTCTTCTTTAGCCGTTTCCCTGGTTTCTGCGAGCCTCGCGCCAGAATCATCTCTCACAGGTGACTTATCTGAGCCATACTCCATCGTGCTCTCCTCCTCTAAACTTACACAATTCGCAGAGTCGTTTACCTCTTCTACTTCAACCCCATCTGTTGTCCTGAGCTCTTCTACCTCGACGTCGTTCTCTGGCTTCTCTTCGACGCTATGGACTGAACTCCTTGTTGGATCGAAATTATCGTCTCTCTCCTCCGCGAAGTTCAGCTCATCATCGGTGCATGTCACAGTCTCTTCTTCTTTACACTCACTTTCTTTACATTTATAGTACTCTTGTTTAGGTACCTCTACAAATTTGCTCTGTAAAATATATTGAATAATTCAAAGTTTATTCTGCCATCACCTACTTTATCATATAACTATTGAGTATATTCAATTTTATTTGGAATATCCCTTTTTATTTTATTGTTAACCCCCATTTGATTCAAATTTTTCCATAAAAGTTTAGTATTCCTGATATTATTATTAATTTCTTATTCTAAGTAATACTGTTTTTCTTTACGTATGGCATCTGTTGTAAGATTACGCATTTGTTTGTAATAGAGTAATTTCGCATCAGATTTTTTTTTTGTACTTTGTACTCTTTGTCCCTCTTCTTTTGCATGATCATTATTACAGGCGTAATCCACGAACAGTGATTTTTACAAACTGTTATAGTTCCAATCGGAGCATGTTTATCAAAGAGGGTTACAATATGGCAATTAAAAAAATTAATTTAATCATTGATATTATCAAACATAATATTATTCCAATTTATTTTTCCGCAATCAGAAATGAATGTGTGTGGTGCGCTTAGGTGCACACACGTCGACTAATTGTTTATTCTTTGTGATCAGTGAGAAGGGTTTGTCGTTCTTTGATACAGCGTCATACATATTACTCATATATTTAGCTAGACATGTTATATACATATATACATAGCCACACTAGTTTGATTGTCATAGATGAGGCTCCATGGGTTGGATGTCGATCGCCCGTGCCTGAGCAGCGTAGACACGCTGGACGATAACCAGGCGGGGGTCCTGCAAATGGACCTGCTTCTGTCGACGGCGTGGTACCTGCTCGAAGTTGGAGAGAGTGGTTGACGGAGTAGGCTCTGTTTCTGTTTCGCCGACGACTTGAACTTCTTTGGCAGCGGCTTCTATGGCGACGTAGACTGGTGTCGTTTGCGGGCAACCCGAGAGATCTTCGTGGGAGACCATCCTGGTGGGTTCGTGGGCGACACGGGCCGTATCGCGTGCGCGGCTCTGCTAGCGTAACGATTGGCCAAGCGTCGTCACCGGATGGCACTTGTCCGTGTTCGAGAGGCTCCCAACTACTTGGTGCAACCTTCTCAGCTGATAGATGCAACCTTGCGGCTGATGGATAATAAATAACCTTGCGGCTAGAGTCTTCGGCTTGCTCCCTCTGACCTATATGACTAGTAGGGTGGTGAGCGTGAGACTGATCTGATCTTCAATTCAATTCAATTCAAATGGTATTTATTTCATATTGTCAGATACATAGAAGCAACATATAATAATAATGTAGTGCTGTTATAGGGTTTTTACCCTTTTTAGCACTTGAGAAGTAACATATTTACAAAAAAAGAAAAAAACAAATATACACATATACAAAAAACTACAAAGATATTGCACAGTAATTAATAACAAAAATATTTACAGTAAATACACAGTTATATATATATATATATATATATATATATATATATATATATATATATATATATATATATATATATATATATATTTACAAACCTAAAAAAATGGAAAAATTTACATAAATAATGTTAATGTCGGAGCCGCAGGAGCGCACTGTCAAGGATGTCCTGGAGGTCGTCGTCCAGGTCTTCCACTTGGGCGAGAAGTGCCAGGATCGGATCCTTGTACTTGTATTTGGGCCTCCAATTTTTGGGTGGGATATATTGCCGCACGAGATCTGCACTGGCAGTCGATCCTTGAATGCACCGGCCCGCAAACCTCGACTGGAGCAGTTGGAGACGCTGGGAAAGTAGTTCAATCCCTGCGACGTTGTGGACGTCCCGAGATGGTGAGTCCCAGTGCAGTCCATTGAATTTCCTTAGGAATCTTCTCTCTAGCAACAGGAGCGGCTGCAGCAAGAAGGGGCGAACTGCAGCGTATATGGCTGCACGGAAGTCCGCCAACGGCCTCACGAACATCTCATATGTTAGTTGTTGGACGTGAGTGGAGCATCCTCGGAGACGGTTGCGTAAGGTGGCTATCAGGAAGCACCTTTGTCGCATCCTCTTTGCGCAGTTGGCGATGTCGGGGTCCCAGTAGAGTGTTTGCGTCAGAGAGAATCCAAGGTATTTACCTTCTCTGACTGAATCGATCCTGGTATTCCAGAGCCGGATGTTGTAGTTGCCGCGTACCCTACTCTGCCGGTGCCTGAACACGATGAGCTGGGTTTTCGCTGGATTGGGCTTGATCCTCCAGCGGCGCATTCAAGTCTCGAGCCTCTGCATGAGGCGCTGCAGCTGTGCCAGGGCAATCTCGGGCGTTCTGGCGCGCACCCAACACGCAGTGTCGTCAGCGAACTGTTGAACTGCATGCCGTCGGTTGCCTGGAGCTGAAATGTCGCTGCAGTAGATCAGGAAGAGAAGCGGCGAGAGAACGCTTCCTTGCGGAGTCCCAGCAGCGCAGCCAAAGTTCCGTGACGTGTGGGAACGGACTCGTACGCAAGCTGTGCGGCCTGCCAGGTATGCTGTGACTGCTCGGATCAGCTTATGTGGGAACTCCAGCAGGATCAGTTTGTGCACAAGCCCATTGTGCCACACGGAGTCGAAGGCCCGCTCGATGTCCAGGAATGCAGCTGCGATGAACTCTCCAGAGTTAATGGCATGGAACACAATCTGATCTTGCCGCGCAACCCTTTTTATACCTACTCGGCAGGCGTGGAGGTTGACGGCGCAGAAGAAGGAGTGCCACCCTATTGGCCAGTACCTGCGACCATTTGCGAAAGGTGCGCGTTGGCTCAAATGCGCGCGACCGGCTAAACGGCACCGGTCCGCTACAAATGATTCAAGATCGAATTTATTAAAATCTCTATATGTAATTCATTTTCGAGTGGCAGTTAATTTTGGTATATTAAGAGCACAGTAAACACCAAAATGATCTGAAAAATAAGTACAGTCAATAACTCCAGCATGTAAATGTAATTCTTTCTTTGAAATAGCAACAATGTCTAGTCAAGTTTTAGAGGCTGGTCGCGTATATTGTTCTATTACTTAATGCATATCATGTGCGACTAATAAATTCTTTAAAAATATAGAATGTGCGTCGTTTAATAAAAGATTGTTATACATTTGGACCTGTGCAAGTTTGAGCTAACTCGCAGATTTGAGCGAAGTGATTCATTCTGTTCGTTGATCGCCGCTGTAGTCATATCTCATTGTCTAGTTATTATTTATTATATTGTTTAGTTTATTGTTGGATAAATTTTAACGCGCCCGTTATTTGGGGATTATAACTCAGAAAAGTACACATCCTGGTGGACGATTTTTGGAGAGAATGGGATGATCAGAACCTCGTGTTCTCTGGGAAGCGGAAGTCACGTCACAATCATCACATAGATGTCACCCCTCACCTTCTACGTCACTCGAACGTTGTCATCTTGTCCAGATAAGCTTGATTTTCTTATTTATTTGTTAGCCTTTTATCTTAAAATATGTTGTATTGACGCTAAAATTTAAGAATTGTTTTTTTTTTATTATCATTACTGTTTCTATTGGTTGTTTAATATTTGGAATACCAACTTATTATTAGATTTTGTACAGTTCACGCGAGTTAATTTTTTTCTATTCTTACTGACGATCTTTCATTATACTTTACGCCCGCACTACCTGGCTTGGTCGACCAACCACCCGTCGTGCGCGATATTTGCGTATGTTTAAAGTATTATTTATTAATTTACCTTTAATTTATTTGAAGTCTTGGGTTTATCCACGCATCGCGCATCTCCTGTTTGATGCAGATCATTTTAATTTTATTTATCTGTAAGTATATTTTCGTTTACCTCGCCTGGGTTATTATAACTTATAGTATTGCGTGTATTTTTATCTTGATCAGATATTACTACATGTTTGCAATCCTATGGAATTCATTCAAACCTCTTTATTATATGTATTAATAATTACTATATTTATATATTTTTATATTGAAACTTTTACTCAATATAATCCATCTCATTAAACTTTATATCAAGTCTTTTTTTAATTTTAACTCCCCTTCTAATCACTCTGAGAGCCCTTCTTATTCTGGCGTTTTCGTGGTTGTGTGTTAGAACATTATTTTTTTAAACAATTACGTGGCACCCTATTATATTTTATAATATTTTATTATTTGAACCACCCCCTTCTCCATTGTCTAAAGACTGGCTTTCATTGTCATCTTGGATGCGTAAGAGCTACAATAACACACGACTGTGTGGTGCGCGTAGCAAGTTTCAAATTAATATTACCCGTTAAAATTACAGCATTAGTTTAAGCTAAGCATTCAGTTAGGATTGGATCTAAAATACCAAGTTTTTTATAATATTTAGAATGCGGATTATAAATGACACCGATAATGATTTCGTATTTGTGAACCGTAATTTGTATCCATAAATGATCAATATTATCACTGGTTGCAAATGTACTGTCAAGTATTTTGTGTGGAACACTACAGCGAACAAATGTGATGACGAAGTTTCCCTTATGCATTTTTCACTTGCAGCTAGAACATCAAAATCATTGTCATATAAAAAATATTTAAATACCGAGAAACAAGAATTCAGTGACCTTGAGTTTATATGACCACATGTAAACATACTATTATTTAGACAATTGTTCAAAGTATTAGAAATATCAGTTATCGACATAAAAAAACGAAATTTGGCAAAAATAAACAAAATGAGCAAACAAACCGAAAGAAGTGTCAAGAGTTCAATGTTCCCATGCACATTCTGACGAAGATTACATTTCTTGCCTGAAGTGATATACATTGAAGTGTAAAACATAATACAAAATATTAAAATGATGGACATTCTGGATCATTTAAATTGTTAACATAACTTTTTGTCTTTTCCACCACTAGGTTTGTTCACTATTACACGACCATCAAAAGTCCATACATTCTTAATATTAAATATCTCTGTGGTGGCCTTGAGAAGTTTCACCCTTCTTTTAGTAAGAACTTTGCGTATAGTGATTTTGGTACCTTTTAAGTTCTTTTTTGCATTAAAGATGAACTTTATTATAAGTGGTCGGATCTTATTTTTCATAGGTTTACCTAAGCAATGACACCGGTCGATATCATCTACTGAGATGTCCTCCTTTAGTTTTTTTGACACAGTTTCACCACACTATCATCACTGAACTCAGTTTGCACTTCAGGTAGTCCGAAAATGCGTAAATTATTGCGTCGCGTGTACTGCTCCAAATTATCCAAGATGTTCTTATAGATTTCACAAGCCAATTTTAAGTCTGTGTTTTCTTCTTTTACTGTACTTATTTCGTTGTCTAAGGACTTAATCTTTTCACTGAACACCTCTTGTACCTGCATTTGACACCTCCTTAACCATTAAGCCAATGAATTTATTAGAACCCAAATTAAGTACGACAGTGGTAGATTATAATAAACAAATGACGGCATTAATACAATTCATAAAAAATTGAGCTAGATTCAATTAAACAAGCACGTTGTTCAAGCCAATTGGACAACAATCAGAAATTTTCGAATATCCAGAGTACAGAAAAGTCAAGAAATAAAATGTTTACAGGTCTATTAACAAGCGTAAAAAACTATTTTTTGTTCTGCCAATCAAAATCTCATAAAACAAAAGATTGTTATTTATGGGAGTAAAAATAAAGTAAATTATTTAAGTAGTTTCAATTTTACAATAAATATTTAACAAGGATTCAATACTCAATAAATTTTCTTGGCATTGTTCATACGGTAGTTACATGTGATAAGAAGTAGAGATCTTTTTTATTTCTGTTAGGAGTTCCATGGGGTTATTATACTTGAATGAAGCGTTCTTATTTGCAAAATGTAATGGAATTCTCTATGTCTTGCAGGATGTTTAATATGGAATTTTATAGGATAATTAGTTGGTCGTAGATGTTTTGTACATAAAGAATATCTTGGATATGCATATTGTTTATTATGTCGAAAGGTTGTAGAATTTTGGATTTTATTATTTCTTCATTATGTTGAATATCTACAATAGTATTGTTAAAATTATTAATAATTTGGTGGTTTACTGAGTACGCAAGTTTTAGCTGATTTTCGAGATTGTGCTCATTTTTCTGCATGTGTGCTAACATTTCATTATATTTTTTATTATCTTTGGCATCAAGATGTCCAGTTATTGATTTAAATATTGTCCCCAATCCGTCCATTAAACCACATTTAGTTTTTCGGCAATTAAAATGAAGTCCTATGTTATTAATTTTGTTGTCTATACTTGCCTAACGAATTCTAATATTTTATCATAATTACTGAGTTATTTGAGATATTGGCAATTGTTACAAATGGTTGTTTTAGTTCTGCATATTGTGTATTTAGGCTGTTGTACTAATTAAATAGTGGTTTGAGGTTGTAATACTGTGTGAATGTATGAGTTGTCTTTTTTAGTTTGGCAGGACCGAGGTGGATGGGAGTTAAGTTATAAGTTTTTTTGTTAGGGCATTTAATGTTGGAAAGGTGCATATGTTGCGTTACAATGGGTAATGTAAATTTTTCCGGTTTTAAGTTTTTTATTGATTTTTGTTATATTTTCGGGTTTGTTCTTATTTTTAGTTTTCTTCTGTTGTTGTTTATTCTTAACGTACACCTTTTCGGGGATCTTAGGCAATTCTTCTCTAGTTTCATTATATTTACCGATTAATTTTTCTTTATTTTGTTGAATTTTGTCCTTAATAGTTTTGTAAAGTAATTTGGTTTTATTTCTATGATTTTCTATAAAATTGTTCATAAGTAGTTTTTCACGGTCTATGTTAAATAAGAAATTTGTGTCTAGATGGCTTATAATAATGTTTTTAGTTTTGTGACTGAGTGAATTGTGTTATTGTAAGCCAAAAGGGTGTTATTTACTTTTATTTCTATAGACTCGGTCTTATATTCTTTTTGATTGTTAAACAGTTCTATGAGAGTGGAGTGAAAACGTTCTATGATTCCATTAGATTCTGGGTGTTGCGAGCTTATGAAGTGTACATCTATTTTATGTAATGCTAATAATTCTTCTACTACTGAGTTTTTGATTTCTAATCCATTATCTGAAATGATTTGTTTCGGGATTCCGTAGTGTGTACAGTATTTAAGTAAATTATTGACAATTTCTATTCCCTGTCCTGAATTTAATTTGTACGCTCGTGCGTAAATTTTTTATTTATTTTATTTATTTATTTATTTAATTTTGAGGGAACAATACAGTCGAAGACCAAAGACAGTCCCACGTACACATACAATTTTTTTTTAATTATATAAAAAAAACATTTACACAGACATATATCTAGTAACATAATAGACAGAAAACTTTTTCACAAAGATCACCAGTCAGTATGTTGCGCAATTGGTTTAATGATAAGTGGAAAATATCAAGGTTTTGAAATTTATCATTGTAGATTTGCATCGCTCTACTGACAGGGGAATTTTTTAAGAGGTTTGTTTTACACATAGTTACAATGAACAAATTTTGAGACTTAGTATTTTTTGCCGAAGCATACAAATTGAAAAAGTGAATAAAACGTTGTTAATCAATCATGCATTGAATTGATTTGTACATAACTATGATATCATTAATAGTTCTCCTGTTCTCCAACGATATTAGATTTATTTGTTGTAATATTTGTTAATAGTTAGTGTAATCTAAATCTTCTGCACATAATGACAATGAACTTCTTTTGAATCGATTCTATTAGTTTAACATGAACATCATAAAATGGATTCCATATACAAGTCATATATATATATAAATTATAATTCATGAAACGCTGCAGTTTCAGAATCTTATATCATAAACAACGTCATTTCACCTGATACTTAGAAGATAAGAATAACATGTTATAAGTAGATGTAAGAAACACATGTAGTTGAATTACTTTGTATCATCCTGGCAAGCAGCAACATCTGTACTATCGTAATAAACAAACTTTATAATACATAAATTTTATAATAAACAAATATTAAAATTATTATTTTTTTTTAATAACTGTTGAGATCAAATTATAATTGGCGTAGTCGGTAGGATAGCCGACAAGAATTCAGTGAGTGCACAATTCTTCGTAAACCTTGTCCAAAATTTTCAAATTTTCATAAGAGCTATCCGAACACTATCTACGATCTCTAAACAACCTAAACAGTGGTTGCACAAGTGCTACTCAAACATCATTCACGATCTTCAAACGACCTAAACAGTGGTCGCACTAGGGCCTAACCACGGCCCATCTTTAAAAGCCGAGGACATCCACCCACTTTCCAATCAGGACCACCAATCCAATTGATTCTAAAAGTGCGTGACAAGATACAAGTTCCCGCCCACTTGAAGCATATCAAGACCTCCACTGCAATGAAAAGAGCAGCCTACTTCATGATATTTCTGCTGTAAGTAGAGTATTTATATCAAAGATTTAAAAACAATTTCATGAATAATAGACTTGAGCAAAGGTGCTAAAACTAATTTAAGTTTAAAACATAATGTATTTAATTAATATAAATTTTGACGTATCCAATGTCAACAATCAATATTGCCAAATGTGTGATGAAGTAACTAAATTAAAACCAAATATTCCTAGACTAACTTCACTAAAGACGCTGACAGTTGTATTAGGATTGACAATATTAATTTATTAATTTAAATTAACTACTATTTAATTTTATTTTGTGTTTGATTTAAAATGAAATATAAACATAGCAGTAATAATATTTTCTTGAATAGATGTGTAATTTTAAATTTATTTGAAACTCCACTGTTTGTGAACCGATTTTTTATTCAGTTTAACGTTTAAAGATTCAAATATTATTTCGAAACAATAGCACCATTTACAGGTAAAAGTAACCAATTCTTAATTACAATACATTATACTAGAGTTTTGCCCAGTTCTTTACTTACTTTTTTATTAAAAAAAAATGAACAAAAATTGTATAAAATGAAACTGTCAACTAACTTTTGGAATGTCGGTAATATAGGTATTATAATTAAAATTTTAATTTATATTTATAATTTTATGTCGCGGAATATAATTTTCATTGTAATACTGCAGTCTTTTCATTAACAATATTTAATTTTATTTCGTGTTTGATTTAAAATGAAATATAAATATAGTAGTAATAAAATCTTCTTTAATAAATGTGTAATTTTATAGTTATTTGAAACTCCACTGTTTGAGAATAGATTTGCTTCAAAGTTTACTTCATACAACATTTATATATATTTTAGCTCGACAGGCCTTGTAGGCCCTGGGCTTGTTGCACGACTTCTTTCCACTCCTTCCTGTTTGGTGTTTTTTTCTTCCATTTTTTTATTCCTAATGTTTCCATATCTTTTTCGACTTCATCCAGCCATCTTTTTTTCGGTCTGCCTTTCTTCTTCTTCCCATCTTGTTTCCGGTTTAAAATCTTCTTTGGCATTCTTTCTTCTGTTAACCTTTCAACGTGTCCCAGCCATCGTATCATTTGCATTTTTATGCGGGTTGTGATATTTGGTTGCCCGTATATCTCTTCGATTTCTTGGTTGGTCCTCCTTCTCCAGTGATCTTCCCGCACGCCTCCATATATTCGTCTTAACAGTTTCCGTTTCCATATTTCTAGCATTTTTTTTTCTAGTTTCGTTAGGACGCAAGTTTCACATCCGTACATTATGGTTGGTTTTAAAACTGTATTGTATAGCCGTATTTTTAAATTTATTGAAATTTCTTTATTTGTCAATAATTTGTATAGCGCTCCTGCTGTTTTATTCCCTTCGCTATCCGTTCTTTAATTTCTTCGCTCATTTCGTTTTTCTCGGAGATTTTTGTGCCTAGATAGGTACAGGTTTTGACTCGTTCGAAAGTTAGATTTTGTCCTTGCCCGATTTCGACCACCAGTTCGTTTTTGTTATTAGTTAGTTTTCCCGTTCTCATATACTTTGATTTTTCTGTGTTTATGTTCAGTCCCATTCTTTTGGCTTCCTTGTTCAGTCTTATTGTGATCCGTTTTATTTCTTCTTCGGTTCGGGTTACCAGTGTTATGTCATCAGCAAAAGCCAGGCATTGGTGCCTTCTGTCGTAAATTAGCCCTTGTCCGTATATTTCACTTCTTCTTATTATCATCTCCAGAGCTAGGTTGAATAGAGTAGTTGACAATAGGTCTCCTTGCCTGAGTCCAGTTCTTACACAAAATGGTTTAGATTTTTTACCATTGACCTTAACCTTGCTTTTTGTGTTCTCCAGCGTTACTCTCGTCATGCGTACTAGTTTCGGGGGTACTTGGAGTTACTCCATGGCCTTGTAAAGTTCTTTCCTATTTATTGTATCGTACGCCTGCTTAAAGTCGAGAAACAGCATGTGCATGGGTAGGTTTTTCTCGTAGTGTTCGGCCTGGAGTTCTTTCAGTACGAAGATCTGGTCAATGGTGGACATGTTCTTTCTGAACCCAGCTTGATAGTGTCCGACAGTAGCTTCCATTTTCTTTTTCATTTTTTGGTTTAACCATGATGCCATTACCTTGTACACGGTATCTAGCAGAGCAATCCCTCTGTAGTTACCACATATGGTTTTGTCACCTTTTTTGTAGATTGGGCAAAGTACTGCTTCTTTCCAGGATTTTGGCATACATTCTTCTCTCCAAATGGCTACTGCTAATTCGTGAATTTCTCTGATAAGTTCTTCGCCTCCGTGTTTTATTAATTCTATGTTTATTTCGTTGTCCCCCGGACTTTTGTTGTTCTTCATGCTCATTACTATATTTTCTATTTCCTCTAGCTCTGGTTCTGCTATTTGATTCCCTTCGAATTGATGGTCTTCGTGTAGTTCTGCATCCTGGATTTGTTGGTTAGTATTCAGTAGTTCTTCGAAGTATTCTGCCCATCTTGTTATTCTTGCAGCATCATCACCTACTAGATTCCCTTCTTTGTCTCGACAAAATAGTACTTTAGGGACAAAACCTTTCTTTTCTTCTCTGATCTTTTGGTAGAACGTTCTTAGGTCTTTTCTGTTGTAGCTTTCTTGAAGATGTTGGACTTGTTCCCTCAACATAGCTCGCTTTTTTATCCGGCATATATTCTTGTACTTCCTTCTTGCGTCTTGATGTATAGACTTATCGCTTGGTGTTCCTCTTGAGATGTACATTTGTCTAGCTTTTCTTCCTTGCTCTAGGGCTTGTCTACATTCTTCGTAGAACCAGTTGTTTCTTGTTCTGTTCTTTTCTTGTGGTCCTAGTGTTTCTTCTGCTGCTAGTTTTATGTAGTTTTGGAGCTTCTCCCATCTTTATTCTATTGAATTTTGCTGTGTGTGTTCTCTTGTTTGCAGTAGAGTTTCTAGCTTTTCTGCGTACCTATTTGCTACTTCTTGACTTTTTAGTTTATTGATGTTGAACCCTTGTCGTGTTTTTTCGTGTTTTCTGGATTTTGGTTTTTCTTCTTTCATTTCTGCTCTAACTAGTATGTGGTCTGAGTTTGTTTCTGCTCCTCTGTAGCTCCGGACATTTGTAATTAGCGATGAGTGCTTTTTCTCGATCAGAACGTGGTCTACTTGGTTTATAGTTCTTCCATTTGGATGTTCCCATGTGCCTTTATGGATTTCCTTGTGTTTGAAAAAGGTACTTTTGATTAGTAGGTCATTTTGTGTTGCAAACTCTATAAGCTTTTCCCCGTTGTTATTGGTTTCTTCGTGTTTGCTTTCATTCCCTATTGTTGGTTTGTATCTTTCTTCTTTCCCAATCTTTGCATTTGCATCTCCTAATATTACTTTGATGTCGTATCTTGGTAACCTCTGGTATTCTCTTTCTAGTTCGTCATAGTATTCCGCTTTTTCTTTCGGATCCTTTTCTTCTGAAGGAGCGTGGATAATAATACTTAGTTTCCTGTACCTTGTTCTGACCCTTATGTAGCACATTCTGCCGGATATTGGTTTGAATTCCATTACTGCTCCTTTTAAGGTTTTATTTATAAGGAATCCTGTTCCTAACATTCTGTCCTCTCCGCTACTACTGAAAAAAATGCAGTCCTCTACTTCTGTAATGTTGTTTCCTCTTTGTTTTATTTCTTGGAGCGCTAATATATTTATTTTGTACTTTCTCGACTCTAATGCCACTTGTTTTAGTGTTCCTTCATTGTATGTCCCCCTCACATTCCATGTACCTAACCTGATTCTTTTCCCTTGATCTTTTAAAATACCCTTATTCCGTGTCATTTCCTTTAACATCGCCTGGTCCATTTTATCTTCTCTACGATTTGTTGTGTCGATAGCTAAGCTTTTTGGATCGGTTTTTCTTTTAGTCAGTTTATTCTCCATGTCGTTCCATTCCCATACTTCGTTGTTTATGATTAGCTTCTTGTAGCCCATCTTTATGTTTTTCCCCTTGTTTTTCTCCTCACGGGCTATCATCCTGATCTTTGTTTGAATTTTTCTTTCTTGTAGTCGTCTTCAATGTAGATATCTGTTCCTTTGAGTACGTTTTTGCGTGACATTATGTCCTTTTTGTTTTCCCAAGATGAGAGTTTTAATATTGCTATATGGTTGTTGCTGATGGTTTCTATTTTCTTAAAGTGTTCTACCTTCACTTTTATCTTCATTTTGCTCTCTATAAATTCTTCTGCTTTCTTAACTTCGTTGATTTTCTGAAATTCAATCCCTTTAACTATGATGTTATTTTTCTTATCTTGTTTTTCGATTTTCTCAATTTTCTTCTGCATAGTGTTTATTTTATTTTTCAGTTCTTTGTTCTCTTCCTTAATTGCTTCTATTTCTTTTATGAAGCTTTTTTGTTCATTTCTTATTTCGTTTACTTCCCTATCAAGGTTTTGAACATTTCCCTGATTTCTTTCATGTCTTGAGTTTTCTCAGTGTTATTACTCTTTGTTGGTGTTCTAGGAATTTTTCTGGATTTTTTAAATATACTTCCTAGCTCTTCTTCCGTCTTCCTTTTTTGGTCGTATGTTGTTGAGGAGTCGCTGTCTGATGGCAGTGAAAATTCTTTAAAAAAATTAAAAAAAATTTTTTTAGAATGATCGGAGGCTGAGTACGGTCCTGTCCTCTTCAGCTCTCGCCGACTGAGACGCTGGGGCAAGCGCAGTTGGTCGTTCAGACTTGACGTTTGGAGGTTAATTCAGTTTGGGATTCAGTTTTAACTCTATTCTAATTTCTGACCTTAAATTTTCTTCTTTTAGGTGGTTTGCCTTTACTTTATTATCGTGTGTTGTTGGAGTACGTACAAAAAATAACTCGATACTTCTCAAAATTTTGAGTTTGGTTTCGGAGTACTTTTCGTTCGCTGTTTACTTAACACAGGGCCGAACTGTATAGCATACAACATTTATAAAAACAAATTAAGACTATTAAGACTTTTTAAAACGACACATCGCTACTAAACATTTCTTTGTAGTATAGTTTTGATCAGTTAGATTTGATTATATTATTATAAAAATGTTTCAGAACTGCTGTGTTTACAAAAGAAATTTTTATAATGAAACGGATGAATTGCAAGTGTAAATAATGTCATTTTAAAATTAGATTTTACTTTTATATGTGTTAGATAATAAAGTTAAAATTAACCTCATGAAGATGATTATTTCATTATTTTTACTTACTTGAGTTTCGCCGATGTGCCACCATTTTTCTCTGGTGGGAAAATTAAAATATGCAGTACTGACTCAAGATGAATGATGATAAATACGAAATATTTTTTTTATTTTTTTACTAGAATATTGTTTATTAGTTTCTGTTCTATATTAACCACATAGCAGCCTATAATAAAATTTATATATGTAACACAAACAAAAATTCATTAAAATTTTAACCACAATGTCAAATGTCAAAAAATGTAGTTAATAATATATCTAGTATATTACAAGAATACTTTATAAAATCGTACACATTCTATTAATTTTATAAGATACGTACTTTTAGCAGTTAATTTAGTCCTCAATAACGATAGGAACCAAATTGCATTATATTGTATTTAAGCGTTTTTTTTAAATCTGACATTCCTAGAGATTAATGGCTCAACCAGTAAGAAACTGACAATGGGGCCTATTCTGTACCTCAGTGGCTAATTTTTAACCAGTTGCTAAAATTATTAATAAATAAAAACACACATTACAAGTGATGTTTTGATATTGTATCTAGTTCTACTTATTTTCGTTGGAGAAAAAAATAGCAACTGATTAAAAATTAATCACTGAGTTACAGAATATACAAGTTAAAGAACAAATTTATTTGTTTAATAAAAAAAAATATTTTTATAAGTACAAACAAATTAGGAATTACAATACATAAGTTTTATACAATGTGTTGGGGCGTTGAGTAGCTGGTTCAGCTGTCTCAGCACTTTAGTTGGTGTGACAGATGCGGAGGATGACTCGAAGGACCAGCGTTGCGTTGAAATCAAAATCCCTAATCAGGTGCTAACGTTAACCGAAAGTATGCCACGTAAGCGAAAGAACTGTAGTTGGTCGGCTGGTTGATTGACGTGTTGGTTATTTGGAATGATTATTGCAAGCGTAGCGGTATTCCAAAGATATCGGTCCGTGTACCAGTGTATTTAAAGCGAAATAGAAACGACAATACAAGTAGGACTAGATACAACTCTCAAGAATGATAGGATAAATTGGTAAAATGGATATTAATAAATGTTGATTAGGATAGCGAAGCTAATAAAATTCTTATTCCTAACAACAGTGAAATATAAAGCAAATAAGTAGAAAGCGAATACAAATAAACCAGCAAGCAGCGCAAGATGTCCAGTAGAAGGCTCGGTGCTATAAATGCTGTAAATTTGTGCAAAAGGGGACAAAATAAAAGGATACTTTATTTACCATAAGTATATGTGCACAAGTAATGTGCAGCTAAATAATAAATGCAATAAAAATTGTACCCAATCGTAAATAATGAGTATAAGTTGCATAAAATTCAACGAACAATGTCCTAAAATAAGTAGGCAAAAATAGCGAAAATACAAACAAATTGAAGAGTAAATAATAATAAAATAAAGCGAATATGAACTTTAAACAAAGCTTAACAATCTTAGCGCTTGTAAAAGTAATTAGAGCATTAATAAAAGCAAAGAAAAACGTGTCAAATGTAATCAAATTAATTTGAACTACATGCGTCAAATGCAAATGAAATATGCAACAAATGTGCAAAACTATACAATGTTGCAATTAAATAGCAATTGATAATGAAAAAAGCTATATTTAGCGTAAAACAAAATTGCAAAAGTAGCGCAAGTGTAAAGTGCTCAACAATGTAAAAAATGTGTGTACTTACAGCGTGTAAAGTGTACAGCGTGTGTAGATTGTGTGTTGCACAAAAAGAACAATGATTGATGTATAAAAAACAACAATAGGGAAATTATATTGAGCCTCGCGGTCAATTTTAGCGTAGAACAAATAGAAGCGTGCGATCTCCTCAGCGGACAGACAGCGAATACTTGCGGAAGATCACAGTTTGCAGGTGCGTGAAGAGAAGACAGAAATTGACGTCATTTCGCTAAGCAAAGTCGCATGAAGTAAAACTGTAAAAACATGCTAGTGCGCTTGAATGGCACTAGATGGCATATGCGGTCCAAACACAATGTTTACAGTAACGAATTCCAGCTAAGACTGAATATTTTATGTTTCCTTATCTTGGTGGTTGACACCTGAGATGCGTCGCGACTTGGTGGTCGCCTGATGTTTTCCAGGTTCGTGTGCAACACAGACTGTAGTGTCAGCACAAAAGCGTGGGACCGGGTAGTGTTAACTCCTCCCCCCTAAGATGTGGGCTTCATCGGGAAGTCGGATGGACTGGCTTGGTGAAGGCCTAGATTCGATGTCTTGGGGTGGCCCTGATTTTGAGTTCACAAATTTTTTGATAATGCGGGCTGCAATTATACTGAATGCGATTATTAGAACAAGACAATACAAAATAATTATCGAAAAATTCGTTGTTGGAATGGTATTGGCGATGATTCTGGAGTCGATGTCTTCCAGTTTGTTGATTGGCAGTTGTAGTTCTTGAATGTTGTTCAGGTTGATGGTGACTTTGGATTTTTGCGCCTCGTTAAGTTGAATATTAAAGTCGTTAAATATGATGGGTTTCCCAAATGATTTTTGTGTAAGTGTTAAAGTTTCGTTTTAAATTTAAATTTACAATTTTTGTCTTTTATTAAAAAAATTCCTTGTAAATTTCTGATTTCTTCACTTTTATTGCAAGACAGACTAATTTTTTCTGATTTTGGAAAAATGACTAATATTTGATTTATTTCTTCTAAGATTTCAGCATGGTTCTTTTTGAAGTTGATTTTAATGTATTGGCAGTTTTCCGTGTTGTTCTTCACAATGATGTTCTTTTCACAGGAATTGTCGTCAAGTCGACTGACCTTATTTGGGCATTGATACTTATCTCCTTTAGTACATACGTCATTAAGAGATATAACAGTACCATCTATTGATTTTAAAGAATAATTTTTATCTGGAATAACAGTTACAAAATCGTTTTGGTGCTGCGTTGGGATGGGAACAAGGTGTAGTAATTCAACGTTTGTTTCATAATTGAGAGGAATTTCTATGAAATAAACAATTCTGTTTGCTTCTAATTTACAATTAACTGTAATTAATTTTTAAAATTTTGGTATATTTGTTGGAATCCGGGAGAGCCACTTCCTAGAGATGGCAGCACTACTGACTGACTTATAGGGATAACATTGAATTTTACAAAAGTGCTAGTGTTATTTTGATATTTTATTTTGAGTATATTTTGTTATTTTTAATTCAATTCAAATTTGTTTATCGCAATTTCAGATATGTACATTTATTTAATGATGCTGTGCGGTCTGTGGTCGAAGTAGAAGAATATTATTAAAGGAAAATAAGATTCACAATTGCGGTTATCTGCTTGTTAACTACTTATTTAATTATTTTTAGATGGACATATTATTTTATGCGATTACAAGGCAGATAAGTGGAATAATATAGAAATAAGTGGGCTGTCTTTAAATATCTAATTTGAATCAATCGTAATAACATTAAATACAATTGTCACATCAGAAAAATGTATGCATCTGTAAAGCAGACTGCAAGCAATCGTCGCTTTGTTATTATATTTATTTATTTTTTATATAAATACACCATAAAAAATAAAAAATATATATTTCATGATAACAATAAATTCCTTATATTTTTAATGTTACAGATTTTATTCGATAGGTACAAAAATATGAACATGTACATCATCGAAGTTTCTTTGCGGTAATTTGTGGCTCTTTTTTAATGACTACAAAACAATCTAATAATGTTTTGAAGCATAAATGGGATAAAATAGTTACGTAAAAAATTTTATGTATAAATATCCATGAACGGTGATATGGCTCTTTCCGATTTTAATGAAATTTTCCACGTATTTTTTAATATTTCTCTTTTTAGGAATTAATGAACGGATATGTCAAAACTTGCAAACAAATACAAAACAATATCTCTTCCAATTGTTGGTCAATTTTGGTTGTTGTTTACTTATAATACTATATGACAGTACAACGTTTTCCCTACGTCTTAGATGTTTTATTTTGCCACCAGATGTCAGCCACTTTGTTGGCTCTTACCAATAGGTTCAAAAGGTAGTTCATTTTAATAATGTTTGTGAATTTTGTTTAGTTCTGTTAAGAGATCTTGTTTTTGTATAATACTTGGGTGTAAAACGTGCAAATTACAAAATACTAAAGAGTCTTCAATGTATTGCAGACTATTTAAGATCATCGTATAGAGTATATCAAATTGTAAATGTCAAGAATAAATAAAAATTAATTTTCGTGAAAAGATCTGCCAGTAACAATTTCCATTAATTTTTCAACTTTTGACTTCAGAATGTTTTCGTTTTCTTTAATAGTTATTAAAGTACTGTTGAACTGTTCTGTAAGTTTAGAAGTAATTGAATATTGTTGTTTTATTTGTTTATTTAAATTTTGTTGGTTGGCTTCCAAATGTTTTAAAATTTCATCATAACGTTTTTCGTCTTCGGCATCGAGATTTACAGTGATTGTTTTGAGAATTAAACCAAGCCCGTTTATTAATCCTCTTTTTTGTCTATGTGTTACCTTTTCTAAATTTATTGATAGATGATCAATTTTATTGTCTATTGAATTTTGTATATAATTAATATTTTTTTCATTATTTATGAACTCTTGTGAGGTTTCGTTAGTCAGAGTTTTCTTAAGATTGAGATATTGAATATTCAAGTCATTGTAATGGTTGAATAATGATAACAAGACGTAGTAATGTAGAAATGTGTGCGTGGACTTCTGTAGTTTAGCTTGTCCTAAGTTAAGAGTCAGCAATCCAGGGTTATGCGTTATGTCCATCAGGTTTAGTCCGTGGGTGAATGGTAACAGGATGGATCTGGAATATTGGAATTCTTTGTTATTTTTCGGGGTCTTTTAATGTTTGCCAAATGAATTTTAGTTTGTTTCTTATCATTGCCGTCTGTTTCTATTTTCGCAGTTTTCAAATTTTCATCTACGCTTTTATTTTTTTCTTTCTTATATTTAACTTGTTTAGTTTTATTCACTTTTTGTTTATTGTGTAAATTATGTACGTGCCTTATACTATCTTACAATAATATTGTTCATAGTCATAACATCTTTAGTTCAGTAACATGAAAACTTTCCATAAAAAAAGCTGATAGAGCAGTTAGAATAAAATAGTATAAAAGTCAATGTACAGAGAAACAAGTGTTCTTTTCTCTCATATTTCATATGTAAGTATGAGCTCTGCTCAGAATAAAATAAAATTTTTATTAATTATCAATAAAGATAATATAATTGGCGCCGTCGGTAGGATCTGTCGAAAAACACTTAGTAATTACAAGTGTGGTGAATTTTAATTCTTTATTCGACACTTCCAATATATATATATATATATATATATATATATATATATATATAAATTCTGCGACATCGACAAAAACTTCGCTTTCCACAAATACTCGTCTACAGACTACAGCTTGATACTCAACCACGAGAACGCTGTGTTTACGAGGGAGACCTGAGTGAACGACATCGCAGAAACCGAAATTCCACAACTTCGCTTCTCAACCCAACCGTCTTCAACGTGCAGGCGCCAGAACCAGAGGCCATCCTCTACCCCAGCAGCACCCACGGCGAGAACCCCAGCAGTGGAAGGACCAGAACGAGAGGAAGACTTGCTGTTCCAAACCCTTGGATCACGTCTCCACCAAGAGACCAGAGAACCCGGTGATGTCAGTAACACATCTTTTATCACTACTAATCCCATTGTAAGTTTAATTTTTTTTTGTATAATTATACAAACCCACACAAACTTATGAATAACAATACCTCAGACTCAAGTAGCTCCGACGATCATTTAAGTGACACTGAATCATTACCAGTCACACAACAAAACAAAAACCCTATTAAACTCACCCCAAGTAGATTACAATTATTAACAATGGCTACAACTAACTTACAAGAAATCGAAAATTTAACCCGCATTATCCCACAATATGACGGGAATGTAAAGATTTTAAATAACTTTTTATCAGCCGTAGATGATGTAATATCATCATTAAACACAGTAGTATTAACACAACTCCAAAAAGTATATTTATTTGGACTTATAAAAAATAAACTTGTTTCAAAAGCTGCAGAACTCCTTGCAGAAAATAAATTTGCTAGTTGGGAGGATCTGAAAGCATATCTCACAACAAATTTCACTGATAAAAGTACCCCGGAAACATTAATTTTAGAAATAATGGACATAAGATTCAAAAACGATTCCGAATTTACACTAAAATTATTTATAGAGAAATTCTCTAAATACAAAAATAAAATATTATTAACAGAATATAGCCAGCTTCAAAAAAATGCCATTATTGCAGAAAATCAAAAAGTAATAATAGCTAGGTTTATAACACTTTTACCTTTAACAATCAGAGGAGCATTTATTGTAAAAAACCCTCAAACACTTGAACAATGTGAACAGTTATTAAGTAATGAATTTAATTTCAAACATCAATCACCACTTTTAAAATCAGTAGGACTAAGTCAAAATTCCACTTTCTATATACCACCAAAAAAATTCCCTGGACAACAATTCCCTAGCAACCCCATACAATTGAACCAAAGGCCTGTACAATCAACACAACAATCACAACCACAAACTACACAAAACAGAAATTTTGCAAGACAAAACATTTATAACGGTGTAAACACTAGAAGAAATTTCAAACCAACACCCATGTCACAACAAACGAGATTCACACAACCCATGTCGACACAAACAATCAAACAAAATTAAAAAATAGAATCTGATGAAAATGACCAAATAAACCCAGAAATGGAAGAAGAATTTTATCACGAAATCGAGAATGAATATGAAAATAATGAATCCGAAGACAATTTTTTAGAAATGGAACAAATAGACACAATGAACAATACGTAATGTCATCTATCGTAAACGAACTACCTACCCTAACAAAAGGACCATATACAATACTATTCGACACAGGCTCATCAATAAATTTCATACACCCTAAATTAGCAAAAGAAAAAAATTGTAAACTTTATGATGAATTATTAACTTTTAAAACAGTAAACGGAAAATCAAAATGTACTAAAATTACAACAATATTCTTAAACAAGAAACCTATAAAATGCCATGTTTATAACTTTCATAAAAAGTATAATTTATTATTCGGAATAGAAGCATTTAAAACACTTAACATATATTTAGATTTCAACAAAAATACAGTTAATATGGAAAATAAAACCTATGAGTTAACAAATATAAATAAAAATTCTAGCAATGAAATAAATAATATTGAAATAAGAAATCAACACCTGAATACCCTTGAAAAACAAAGACTAAACGACCTAATAGAAAACTATACAGACCTTTTTCCAAACAAAAATGAACGACTATCAAGTACAAATATCACTGAACACAAAATAATTCTGGATGACGACACACCAATTCACACAAAAAATTACAGACTTCCTCAAATTTACGAAAAGGACATTGAAGAACACATACAAAATTTATTGCAAGAAAAAGTAATTCAAAAATCTTATTCACCCTGGAACTCCCCCATTTGGATAGTCCCAAAAAAACAAGACGCTTCTGGTAAAAGAAAAACTAGGTTAGTAATTGACTTTAGAAAACTTAATACAAAAACTAAAGATGACAAATATCCCATACCCAATATTGACACACTACTAGACCATATAGGACACTCTAAATACTTTACTACACTAGACTTACACTCAGGATTCCACCAAATAACAATGAACAAAAATGACATAGAAAAAACGGCGTTTTCAACACCTTCAGGCCATTACGAATTCACACGAATGCCATTTGGACTCAAAAATGCCCCAGCGACATTCCAACGCATGATGAATATCGCGTTAGGAGAGTTAGTAAATAAAGTCTGTTTAGTATACCTAGACGACATAATTATATTTGGCGAAACATTAGAACAACATTTGGAAAATATTAAATTAGTGTTTGAAAAATTAAGAAAAGCTAACCTTAAAGTACAAATAGACAAATCCGAATTCTTACAAAGTTCAACAAAATATCTTGGATATATAATCACTCAAGACGGCTTAAAAACTGACCCCTCTAAAGTAGAAAATATTAGAAATTTAAATATCCCGAAAACAAAAAAAGAAATTAAACAATTCCTTGGCACTGTAGGATGGTACAGAAAATTTATACCTAATTTCGCAAAAATCACTAAACCTTTTACACGCTGCTTAAAAAACAAATATTAACCACATCTCCAATACTACAATTCCCAAATTTTAACAAAGAATTTATATTAACAACAGACGCGTCAGATTTTGCACTAGGATCAGTATTATTACAAAAAAATGAAAACGGAAAAGAAATGCCTATAGCATATTTTTCAAAAACACTTAATAACGCAGAACAAAATTATAGCACAATTGAAAAAGAATTGTTAGCAATAGTCCAATCAATAAAAAAATTTAGAACTTATCTCTACGGTAGAAAATTCGTCATAAAAACCGACCACAAACCTTTAGTATGGTTATTTAACATGAAAAATCCAAATCAGAAATTAATGAGATGGAAAATAGAACTTAATGAATACAATTTTGAAATAAATTATTTACAAGGAAAAATGAACGTAATTGCAGACAATCTCTCTAGACAAAAATTAAAATCACGAATAATAGAAAAAATTGGAGATGTAACCAAAACAAAAATTTTTACACATTATATCTCAAAAAAATTTAAAATGTCCCAAGGATTAGCTAAGTAGGTTAATGAAATGTTCAATAGTAGAGAATATTGTAGTAAACAAGATATCGAAAACCAAAATATAATTATCCAAAATCAATACAATAAAATAATAATCCACCTAATCACAAAACTAGAACATAATGACAAACCGACAATAAAATGTTTAGACAGACCACTAAAAGAATTACGAGATTACCTAATACTGAACGAAATTAATGAAATAAATCTTCCCAAAATTGGTTGCGGAAAAGACAACCTGGAATGGACTAAAGTACAAGAAAAAATACAAAAAATATTTGAAGATTCAAATATACAAATAAATATATATACATTACCAGAAAATAATAATTTAGAATCAGAAAATTAAAATTCCGATAGTAATAGAAATACAGTACACTCAGATCAAGAAAATTTAGTAAACGGCCTTAAATTCGTAGAAAATAGATTAAATATTGCAGATAATCAATTAATAATGACAACCCACAATTTAGAGACAAATATAGAAATAAAAAAATTATTCAAACGAAAAAAACTTAGGATGATATGTAAATTTAACAAAAATAACCTCCAAGAAGAAATAATAAACTTCATTAAAAATTATATTATCCCAAAAGTAAAATACTATGCAATATTCGAAGAAAAATTAGATCTAACTTTTTCAAAAATACTTCAAGAAAATTTCGAATTTAATACGATAAATATAATAGCCTGTAATAAACTAGTAGACGACATAGAAAATACTGACGAACAACTAGAAATTATTCACAAATTTCACAATGGACTCACAAACCATAGAGGAATAATAGCAACATTAATTCACTAAAAGAAAAATATTTTTGGCCAAATATGATAAAAGACATTACTGAATACATCAACCGATGTGAAACTTGTAAACTAAACAAATACGATAGAAAACCTATAATTGCTATAGACAACTTAACGCCAACGCCTACAAAACCATTCGAAATAATAAATATTGACACGCTATCCTTAAACAAACAAAATTTCTTAACTATATTCGACCAATTTTCTAAACATGCACAAATATGCTACCTACCAGAGAAAAATGCGAGAAATGTTTTAAATCATTTAATCAAATACTTTCAAACATTTAAAGTACCGGAAAAAATTATATTCGATCAAGGAACAGAATTCAAAAATAACCTAATACAAGAATTATTCAAAATATACAATATAGACAGTCATGTCATATGTGTAGACAATCCCAAAAGTAATTCCATAGAAAGACTCCATTCCACATTAATAGAACATCTAAGACTTATAAATAACTCCACGAAATTCAAAGAAAAAACATTATTCGAACAATTCGACTTAGTAATATTAGCTTACAATAATACGAAACATAGCATTACAAAATTAACTCCCAATGAAATATTGTACGGAAAAAATAATGAAATACCATTTAAAACAATACCCTTAATTCAAGACGAAATTATTCAAAATTATAGACAAGAACAAATAGATTTGAAAAAATTATTAACTGATAGAATTAATAAGGAAAAGATAAAAAGAAATCAAGAAAACGACAATCCATTAAAAGTATTTATTAAACAAGGAGTGAGAAGAATAAACAAATATAAAAAACCACTATTCTAGAAAATCAAAGTAGAAAAATATGACCCCATATTAGGAAAAATAAAAATTAAAAATAAACACGGATTAAAGAATATACGAATAAATAAAATAAAACAATAAAATCTGTTACAGAGTATTGGGACAACTTGAAGATATATCACATAACAATGGATTTCACTTAATTGAATTAGGAAGTTGCAAAATAAAAGAATCCGAGAAATATATATATATATATCAATTACAACATCAGCACTCTTCTCACAGAATATGAAAAATTAACAACAGCAAAAACAATTATCCTAAATAAAATAAAAACACACAAACACTTATTTGAAAACCAAATACACATGTTAGAATATAACTATAACGATTTAAATGAACAAATTCAAAAAGTACTCCCTAACAACAAAAGAAGTAAAAGGGGATTAATAAACGGACTAGGAAGTATAATAAAAAGCATATCTGGCAACCTTGACGCTGACGACGAAAAATACATGAAAATATTCGAACAGATCAAATTCAACCAAAACACACTACAAGGACAAAACATACAAAACATTCAGTATGTGAAAAACATGACAGATCATTTTAATAAACAATTAAAAAACGTAGATCATAATGAAAAAATATTGCAAGATAGACTAAATACCATATCACAAATACTAAAATACAAAGCAAATTGGGAAGGAACAATAGAAATTAAAATGCAATTCAACGAACTAATATCATTAATAACAAATTTAAACAACATAGTCAAACAACTAGAAGTAAGCCTAACCTTCTGTTCAATACATAAACTAGACCCCGTAATCATATCAATTGAAAACCTAAAGCTATTAAGTTTAGATGAAAATATTTGGAATATAAATGAACTAATAAAAATTCATTGTAACCTAGATAACAAAATACTACATATCATTCTAACACTACCAATATTTACACAAAACACCTATCCAATATATCAATTTACCCCTTTACCCACGTATTTATTCAGAATTTGATACTGATAAATGAACAACAAAACTTGTACTTTTATAATAATATTCATTATATACTTAATGATTGTGTAAACCTTAATAAAATATATATGTGTAATACCCAATACCTTAGGATAAGTAATTGCCAAAACAATATAATTAATAACCAAAAGATTGATGAATGCGATTATCACCAACTTCAAATAGATAATACTTTCGAACAAATACAAAATACAAATGACCTGATAATTATTAGCCCACAAAAACAAAAAATTCACATAAATTGCAAGTTTGAAAATAAACAAGAAGAAATAAAAGGAATTTATAAATTTAAATTAAATAAAGAATGCCAAATAAATAAGAATACATTCAATGTAATACGTCAGTCATATAAAGAATTACTATTCAATAACATTAATTTGAAAAATAATCAAATAAAAATATCTATTAATTTAAATAAAATCAATAGATTCAAAGAAACCCCAAAAGAATTACATTTAATAAAAAATATTAATTTACAAGAATCCAATCATCATTCTTATATAATATATAGCATAATTATAATCATGATACTAATAGTAGTAATAAGAATAATAATTAAGATAAAACAAATGTTTAAATGTAAGAAAAATGTTGAAAATAAAGGAATAGAATTAAACCCCATATCCTAAAAACAATAATATTGCAAGATTTTGGTGAGGAGGAATTATGTACGTGCCTTATACTATCTTACAATAATATTGTTCATAGTCATAACATCTTTAGTTCAGTAACATGAAAACTTTCCATAAAAAAAGCTGATAGAGCAGTTAGAATAAAATAGTATATAAGTCAATGTACAGAGAAACAAGTGTTCTTTTCTCTCATATTTCATATGTATGTATGAGCTCTGCTCAGAATAAAATAAATTTTTTATTAATTATCAATAAAGATAATATAATCTGTACGAAAACTGTTTCTGGAATTTCCGGTAATTTATCGCGGGATTCGTTTAGTTTTGTGATATAGTTTTATTTTCCTGATTGTAAACGTTCGTTAATAATTTTGTAAGTCTGTTTAGTTTTCTCTTTGTGTTTTTGAACATAATCTTGGGTTATTTTATTTTCTATTTCAATATCTAAAGGCGAGTTTGTGTCCAAATGTCCGGTAATAATTTCTAAAGGTTTAATTTTTGTTGAGGAGTGTGTGGTATTATTATAAGCCAAAATCGCGTAACATACTTTAACTTCAATAGGTTCACTTTTAAAATTATCTTGTAAATTGAATAAACGAATGTGTTCGATAAGTGTGGAATGAAATCGTTCAATTAAACCATTTGAGTCTGGATGTTGGGAACTTGTGAAATGAATTTCTATTCGGTGTACAGCTAATAATTCTTGAACCACATTGTTTTTAAATTCGAAACCGTTATCAGAAACTATTTGCCTGGGTGTGCCATGATGAGAGAAGTATTGTATTAATTTGTTACTGATTTCTATTCCGGTGTTCGAATTTAATTTATATGCTTGAGCATATTTTGAGAAGGAGTCTATAATTTCGAGTTCTCTAAACTAATTGTGTCAATGTGAAGGGTATCGAAAGGTTTTGATGGTGTGGAAGTTATGTTGTCCTTAGGTTTCAATGGGTTACGGTCGTATGGTCGCAAGACAGATTTCGCATTGATTGATGTAATCGGTTATTGTTTTAATTTGGTTTGGCCAATAATAAATTCTTTTAATTTGATTGTAAACTTCATGAATGCCACGATGGTTAGTTTTACCTTCGTGATAATTCTTTATCTTTTCAATGACGTCATCCTCTTTTTCTACGTCTACGAGTTTCGTATTACATTTTACAAAGTTTGTCTGTGAATGTTTAAAATTTGTTTGCAAAACTTTACTAAATTTTTCTTATATAGGGTTTTCGAAATATAAATAATATTTCACTTTTGGTACAATATAGGTTTTAATAAAATTTGTAATATCTTCACTAAAGTTATTTTTTGAAATTTGTAAATGAATTCTCATTTTATCACCATGCAATTTTGATATTTTTGGGATTGAAGGAGAGTGCGGGACTTCGGATATAATGATTTGATTTTTGCCAGTATTGATAGGAGATTCGGAAATAGGAATTCCTATTATCGGGTTCTCAGGGTTAGAATGTGTAGTTTCGTATGAGTCTGAATCGGGTGAGTCATCTGGTTCGGCTATCATTGAATTTGACTCGCGGTTTTGTTGTAGCTGTTCATTAAAATTTTTCATATAGTCGAAAAATGGTTGAAATTCTGTATCAACTGCATTTGTGTTTAGTTCAATTCGCGATAAAGCGTCGTCATTTTTATTTAAAGATCCCTTTTTATACTTAATGTTGTAATCATATTCTTCCAACTGTAGACGCCATCGAATTAATTTCATGTTTGGTTTTTTTAAATTTGCAATCCATTCTAGAGGTTTGTGATCTGTTATGATGTTAAAAGTTCTGCCAAAAAGGTATGGTCGAAAATATTTGACTGCCCATACTATCGCTAAAAATTCTTTCTCGATAGCAGCATATTTTTGTTCTGTTTCGTTCAGGGTACGGCTGGCATATGCTACGGGAAGATCTGAACCTGTAGGGCCTTGTGAAAGAACGGCACCTATTGCAAAGTTACTAGCGTCGGTAGTCAAATTGAATGTCTTTTCAAAGTCAGGATACTGTAGAATAGGATCATTGGTGAGAAAATCTTTGCATGTGTTAAAACAGCTGATGTATTCTGGGTCATTTAAATTAATTTGTGCGCCTTTCTTTAGTTTCTTAGTAAATGGTTTAGTTATGTCTGCAAATTTTTTAATAAATTTTCGGTAGTAGCCAAGAAGTCCGAGAAAAGCTTTGATTTCTTTAGTGTTTTTGGGTATCGGGTAATTTTTTATGGCTTTATTTTGTCTGTGTTTGGTTTAACCCCGTCGGTTGTTACGACGTGTCCTAAATATGATACTTCTTTTCTGCAAAATTCCGATTTATCAAGCTGAATTTTGAGGTTGGCGCTTTTTAATCTTTCGAATACAGCTCAAACTCTGTGAATGCTCTTGAAGGCTAGTGCTGAAAATTATAATATCGTCTAGATAGACGAGGCAAATTTTGTTCACTAAGCCGCGTAGGACATTGTCCATAACGCGCTGGAATTTAGCAGACGCGTTTTTCAACCCAAACGGCATTCGTAAAAATTCGAAATGTCCGTTTTCTGTCGAAAATGCTGTTTTCTCAATCAGGATGCATCTCAATTTGATGGAAGCCGGATGCGAGGTCAAGGGTGGTAAAATATTGGCATCTGCCTAATTTGTCCAAGAGGGTGTTAATATTAGGGATAGGATATTTGTCACTTATCGTCTTGTCGTTTAATTTGCGATAGTCTATGACTATTCGCCATTTACGTTTGCCCGATGCGTCAATTTTCTTTGGTACAACCCATACTGGAGATGACCACGGGGAATGCGAGTGTCTTATGATGTTTTGGTTTAACATATCTTGTATTTGTTTATCTACTTCTTTGCGATGGATTTCAGGGTAGCGATAAGTTTTGGTGTAATTGGGAATTTCGTCCTTTGTCCTAATAACATGTTTAATATTGTTGGTAAAACTAAGAGACTTGTCAGCAGTGTGAAATAAATTTGAATATTCTTTTAATAATTTAGTTATTTCGCATTTTTCTTCCAAATTCATGTGATTGGTTCTAATTTCGGCAATATCATTTTTGTTTGAATTTAGAATATTAAAATTTAGATTATTTAATTCAAAGTTTTCAAGAGGCTGTGCGATAATTTCAAACTCGGTCGAAAACACGTGCTCATTGTTATCTGTGTTGATAACAGGGTATACTGTTTCATGATTCTCAACTTTCGCGATACCTGCTGGTATGATTAGATTATTCACAATTAATTCTGGGATAAGGACTTCTCCGTTTTCTATATTATTAATGTAAAGTTTCATAAATTTTTCAGAATTTGGTGGTATGCTTACATGTTTTTTGACAGGCAAAATTTTATGGTAGTGTATGTTTATTTCTTGTGTGCGTGTTATTATTTTGTCTCTTGTTAGATCTATCATTGCTTCTATTAATTTTAAATTATCAAGACCAATTAAAATGTTGAATTTATTGTGAAAATCGAAGAGATGGTATTTTAATGTTAAATTTGGATTTTTGAATAATTTGGAAGGTGGTAAATATACACTAAAATTTTCAATAGATGTGCCGTGAGCTGTTGTGACTTTAAAGTAATCATTTATAATTGTATTGCCAAAATTTTTGTATGCTATTTCGGGTTTTATGAAAGATCTTGTGCTGCCGGTGTCAATTAAGGCTTTTAAGTTATGCTCGGGGAGTATAATGAACTGTAGTTCGCTTTGTGTATTTGAATTGTTTAAATTTAAGAGTTCGACTGTTCTTCCAAGGCTACTTTCGATAAAAAAGAATCTGGATCATAATTTTGTTCAAAGTCACTGTTATCAAAATTTTGGTTTGTTTCGAATTCATAATTTTTGATAATAATTTTCATCACAATTTTGATAATTTTCGTCATAATTTTGGTCATTTGTAACAACATCGTTTGTTTCCGTATTATACAATTCTTCAGCAATGAAATTTGGTCTTTGTGTTTGTTGTATTGGACGATATTGTGTGTTATAAGAGGGATCTGCTCTAGGAAGTGAGGACTGCCTTGTGCTGATGCTCATAGGCGTCGGTTTGGGAAACCTTTGGTTGTTATTGGGTTTAAATACGTTAGTTTGATTATTGGAATTGTATTGCGGATTATTAGTGAAAGGTTTTGGATTACTAAAACTGGGACTGTAATTATAAGTTAATGGCTGTGTATTTTTCTGGGGTGTGAATTTAGGAGGTGGTGGTGGTTGTTTAGGTTTTTGTGGGTGGTGTGTCTGTTTATAGTGGTGTCCGCGTGAAGATGATTCCATATTAAAATCATTTGTTAGCATACTAAGAGCTTGATTAAGATCTTTAGGGTCATTGGTTCTCATCAACGTACCTAAGGGTTCTCTTAAACCTTTAAGGAATACTCTCAATGCGTACTCGCGGAAATATTCGTTAAGAATTGGGGCGTTTGTTATTATTAATTTAAGAAATTTGTAATTGTAATAAGCCTTGAATTTTGGTATAGAAATCAAACGGTGATTCGTTAGTTTGTTTTAATTCCGTCATTTCTATTGTTACTGTGAAACAATCTCGTTTGTCTTGGAACGAGTTCAACAATGCTTTCTTTACATCGTCCCATGTTGATATGGTGGATGTTGCTAAATTGTTAGCGGCTTCTCCTTTAATTTTACTTAAGATAGTTGCCATTAAATGCTCATTTTGAAAATCTGTTTCATCTATTGTGTTATAAAATTTCTTTACTAATTTGTCGCAAATTTCTAAAAATCGCGGTAAGTGTCTTCTATCGCCATTGAATTCTGGGATCATGTCCAGACATTCTTTCTTAATTGGTGGTGGTAGAACCATTGTGAGGTTATTAATTTGTTCTATAAAGAAATTTTCTAATTCTAAATTGTTAATGGGATTATTGTAAGATGTTAGTGAGTCACCATAATCCAAATCTGTATCTGTATTACTTAATTTTGTATCGATATTAAATTCTCTAATTGACATAGGTATTTACAGGAGTAAGACGATGTCCATTGGTCTGTGATCGACGATATTCGCTCGGCGTGTCACTCTGGTCAGTTGCAACGGCTGGATGGGCGATGCGTGTCCCTTGAAGATGTGGGGTTCGATGTTCCCTCGGCCCCGATGTTCCCTCGGCCCCGATGTCTTCGTAGCTGATGCGCGACGCAACCGGACAATCTTCTTGATTTCGAACCTTCAGTTAATAGTTAAAACGAACGAAATCGATTTTTGTATTTCGCTGAGGACCCTACCAACTGCGCCAGGAACAAATTTATTTGTTCAATAAAAAAAATTATTTTTATAAGTACAAACGAATTAGGAATGACAATGCATAAGTTTTATACAATGTTTACAGTAACCAATTCCAGCTAAGACTGAATATTTTATGTTTCTTGATCTTAGTGGATGACACCTGAAATGCGTCGCGACTTGGTGGTCGCCTGATGTTTTCCAGGTTCGTGTGCAGCACAGACTGTAGTGTCAGTACAAAAGCGTGGGACCGGGTAGTGTTAACTTACATTTTTAATGAAAATGTAGTGAAATTTTAAGAAAATTGTATTAAAAGAAAGGAATTTGAAGCATTTAAAATCAGTTTTCTTTAACAGATGTATAACTATAACTTAGATACACAAAATAGGAAAGTTATATATTATTAAAATATTACAATAAATAATAATGATAATAAACTATGTAGTAAAAATCTTCTGGGCGGAACGAATGAGTCTTCAGGATTCCATGTAAATGCTAACGAAAAACCGCCAAAAACGTTAGCAAAAGACGATAACTAAACAAAACAATAATGTGAAAGAATGAAACGAACCAGTATTAACACTTAGATTATTTAAATATATTGAAATTGCCATAACGAAAGAGCGGTTTTTCGAAGAATCAGTGAAAAAAACGGCCAATTCAAATTTTAGTTTAAGAGAAAAAACGAAAATAGGGCGACCTATTTGAAATTTTTTCTAAATCGCAAAAAAACAAGTTCGCGTTGTCACAGTAACTGACATTATTTATTTAATTTCATTGACTGTCAATTAGGTAAATCTGTTGTAATCGTTGAAAATGTTGTCGATTTTACCTAATTCAATGCTATGGCAATCGGTCTCTTGTTACGGCCACTAAGGAGCCCTGATTTGACTATAGCTGATATTTATCTTTAGGCCGTTAGAAACAAATAGTTTATGCAAATTATCTTCGACCGAATGTAGCGAATTTAAAGAAAAGAATTAGAGACACTGTGACGTCTTTAACTCTGAAAGAAATTCAAAGAAGTTAAAGAATAACATCGAAGACTAGAATTGTGCGCTCAACAAACCGTGAATCTATTGAGTAGAATAGTTATTGTTTATATTATTTTAGTTGTTAAATTCATGAAACTAAAGTTAAAGTCATGTTAACAATAATTTATATGACAACGCAAACTTGTTTTTTGGGACTTCTAAGTCGAACTATTTTCGACTTTTCTCTAAAACTAAAAGAAAATTTGAAAAGGTTAAATCTGAATTGGTAGTTTTGATACATGCAAAAACTTTTATCAAGAATACATTTTTCTCGTAAAATAAAAAATATTTTTTTTTCCTTTTTTCCATCTCGATTCGAGGACATACTATATATTAAGGCCTCAGAGAATGTTAATATGAATTTTGACCTACTTTATTTGGGCATTGCAAAGTTTTCTTCTAGAATTTGTGACGCAATATTTGAAGAATGTTTCTATCATTTCATGTAGTAATTTATATGTTTACTTTCTGTAAATACGACGAAATATTCCTCCAGTGATTAAACAGATATGCGTTCTGTTAAATAAAAAATAGTAATTGGTTAATATGTTTTTCTTCTTCTTTTTTTTATTTAACAAATTTGCTTCACCCATTGGGTATTAGCAATATACATTCATGGTTTAATTAATTAATATAATTTACAATTCATTGAATATATTGACGTCTTTAATGTATTGTATGGTGGGTCTAAAGTTCTTTATGTTATGGGCTTCCTTAAGTGTTGGTGGTATTTGAGGTTTTCTTCTATTTTCGTCGTATTTCGGGCAGTGAAGTAGTATATGTTCTATCGACTCCTGAGTGCTACATTCCGTGCAGTTTTTGGGATTGGTTTTAGCGAAGAGGTATCTGTGTGTTAATTTTGTATGACCAATTCTCATTCTGGTGAATACTACTTGTTCTTTTCCTGTGGAGTTTTTGGTTTGGGTCCAGGGTTCAATATTTTCTTGAACACTTTGAAATTTGTTAGTATTGAGGCCGTTCGATCGTTGGTTCCATTTCTCCTTGATTTTATTTTGGATAGATGCTGTAACATCCCTCGCCTCGATAGGAATGTCTGTGAGTGGCTGCGTGGTGGCTTCTTTGGCGGCTGCATCTGCTTTTTCATTCCCAGGTATTCCAGCATGGGATGGAATCCATATGAAGTTTACTTTAGTATTGTTTAAGGAAAGTTGGTATAGGAGATCATGGATACTTTTGATTAGGGGATGTTTGGGATATATTGTTAAAATGGACTGGAGACTGCTTAAAGAATCGGAGCATATTGTATAGGAAAGGTTGTTTTTGTTTTGTATATATTGTAGACTGTAGAACATACCAAGCATTTCTGCTGTATATATACTGACATCTTCTGGGAGGTGAAATTGGTTTGTTTCGTTTTCCGTTGTGAAGGCTGCTCCTATTTTATTATTTGTTTTAGATGCGTCAGTGTAGATGAATTTATTGGCATTGTTGTTTTCTTTAAGGTCGTTGATATGGTTTATGATGATTTTTGGATTGGTGTCTTGTTTGTCGTATTGCTGAAGGTCAAAATTTATGATGGGTTTTTCGACATACCATGGAGGAATTTGGGATGTTGTATTGTGTTGCATTTGTGGTAGATTAAGATTTATTGATTTGAGCATTTCGTTTATATGGGTTTGGAAAGGAGAGTAAGAATTAGTATTTTTGGAATTTGATGGGTTAATAATGTGATTGTATGTATGTATATGTATGGTCTGGGTCACTTTATATTTTAGATATGTAGGATAAAGTTAAATATTTCCTTCTATCGTATAGAGACTGTTCATATGCTTCGCAGTAGATACTTTGTATCGGGCTAGTTCTATAGGCTCCAGTTATTATTCTTAGTGCGGTGTGGTGTACTGAGTCTAATATACGAAGGTTTAATTTTTTTGCTGTGGCGTATACTATTGCACCATAATCAAGTTAACTTCTTATTAGCGCTTTGTATATCGTATGTAGATTTGCTCTGTCTGCTCCCCAATCATGGTGTGATAGAATTTTTAGTATATTCAGCTCTCTAAAACATTCACTGCTCAGTGCTTTTATGTGTTTTCTCCATGTTAATTTTTAACGATGGTTATTCCCAGGGTTTTAATTTCTTTCACAAATTGAATTATGCTCCCATTTAATGATAGTAAAGGGGCTATTTGGTTCTTTCTATGTTTACTAAAGTGAACTGCTTTAGTTTTTAATTGGGAAAAACGAAACTCTACTTTGTGTGACCAGTTTTCGATTTTATTTATTGTTTTTTGAAGTTGTTCTTGTACGGCCTGAATGTTTTTATTATTATGATATATAATAAGATCATCAGCAAATAAAAGAAATTTAACTGAACTATTTACGTTTTCTGCAATGCTGTTGATTGCTATTAAAAATAATATTACACTTAGTGTTGATCCTTGTGGTATTCTGTTAATTTGTTTCATTTTGTCTGAGTAGGTGTCATTTATTCGTACTTTAAATAATCTCTCTTCTAGGCAGTTCTTGATGAAGTGTAGTATATTTCCTTCGATTTTGTAGCTTTTTATTGTCTTTAAGATGTTAAATTTCCATGTAGTATCATAAGCTTTCTCTAAGTCGAAAAATATTGATACTAGATGTTGTTTGTTTTTGAATGCTCGTTGGATTTCGGAGGTTATTATTGCAAGATTGTCGGTTGTTGACCTGCCATTTCTGAACCCATTCTGTGTTCGTATTATTAATTTGTTACTCTCTAGATGCCAGTATAATCTTCTAGTTACCATTTTTTCTATTATTTTACATAAACAGTTAGGTCGCATTTATTTTTTAGGGTTGAGTATTGGGATTATAATTGATTCTCGCCAAATGTCGGGGAACGAATGTGTTGTCCATATATAGTTATATATTTGTAGGAGATATTTTCTCGTTTCATCAGGGAAATATTTGATTAGCATTGGTGGGATGTTATCTGAACCAGGACTTGAGTTTTGTTTCATTTCACTTATTGCTGTGTTCATTTCCCAGAGAGTAAATTCTTTGTCAAGCGGATTTAATATGTCTGGTTGAATTTCTATACCTTTGTTTTCATTTTCATATTTTTCCTGTAAAAAATTTTGATCGTAAAACATATCGCTTGATGTTCTTTCGTAGTGTTTTCCTATTTCATTAGAAATCTCTTTGGAGTCTGTGATGGAGTTGTTGTTTTTTTAAGATTGCTAATTTCTCTGTGTGTTTCATTGCCTTTAATTTTAATATTGTTCCATACTGTTTTCATGGGAGTGTCTTTGTTGATAGTGGAGACGAATTGTTGCCAGGTTGCTTTTTTGTTTTTTTTTATTATTTTTTTGCTATAGGCTTTGGCCCTTTGTAATTCTAATAGGTTTTCGTTGGTTTTATATTTTCTGAACTTATATAAAGCTTTTTTCTGTTTTTTTATTGCATCTGCACATACTTCATTCCACCGAGGAACATTTTTCCGTGTTTGGTTTATATTTTTATAACCGATGGTTGTTTCTGCAGCTTTTGTAATTTGGGATGTAAAGTTTGCTATGATTTTATTGATATCATTAAAGTCTGTTTCTTTTTTAATATTTTTTAGTATATTTTCATATAGTTGTCAATTTGCTTTTCTCAAAATCCATTTTTTGCATTCGTTTCCATGGTCTATATTTTTGTCGTTTATGGAGTATGATATTTTGATTGGGAAGTGTCCATCACTAAGCAAAATGGGAATTGTTTCCCATGTCAATTCTGTCGCTATTTTATCATCTGCGAAAGTGAGATCTAATACACTCGTGTTACCAGATCGAGGTGAGAGGTAGGTAGGTGGTCCATCATTTAGTAGGATAAATTTGTCAAAAAGCGTGTCTTCAATAGTTTTTCCTCTCGAGTTGTTAAATTGCGATCCCCATAACACGTTGTGTGCGTTGAAGTCGCCAAGGATAATTCGAGGATGTGGAAGTTGATTTATAAGGTTTTCTATTTCATTTATGGTAACTGTTTTGTTTGGTGGGATATAAATGTTACAAATAGTGATTGGGCTTGGATATTCAGTTCGAATAGCAATATTTCAGTGTGAATATCAATTGGCTGGACCTGTATTGAGTTTTTACAAAGTATTGCTACGCCTCCGCTAGCTATTGTGTCGATCTCTCTATCTTTTCTAAATATCTGGTATTGTTTTATATTAAAATTTTTTCCTTCTGCAAGTCTAGTTTCCTGAATACATATAAATTTGGGTTGATGTTCTTGTGTTAAAATTTGTAGTTGTGCTAGATGGGCTTGGATGCCATTATTCTTCCACTGGAGTATAATCATTGTTGTGTAGTGTTGTTATTTGGTTTTTTCTTATTTTCTTCATGTAGTTGTATTTTTATTCTTGTTGAGATGCGTGTTATTCTATTTTTTAAACTTCTACTGTCAGTAAGTGCTCTGGTAGTTTCAAGCATTTTCAATAATTTGTCTATGTCGGTTGTGTATTGTCTAGCAACATTAATTTGCTCACTTGATCCTTGAACATTTTGGAGGAAGTCTTTTAATTCATCGACTGTTAGAATATATTCTTCTGAATTGTTTTTAATTTCTTCTTCCATTGGTAGTAGTTGTTCTTCTATTATTTGCTGGCTAGCCGGGCTTTGTGATCTTGACCGGTTCCGAAGTTTTCTTTTGTTTTTTTTTTCAGGTTGTTTGAATGGTGATGGATTAATAGGGTAATTTTTTCTCGTGTTTTGGGTTACAATATCGATATCCATGGTTTCGTTTTGTGGGTTACTTTGTATTGTTTCAGGTTCTGAATCGGTTTTTGGAGCTGGTCTTTTATTGGCTCTTTTTTCTTCTACTTGGTCTGGTCTTTTTGAGTTAGATCATCTTCCATTGTTTGATTTTGTAGGTTGTTTTCTGTTAATTTAGTATTCGAATTATTTAACTTTGGTTTATTGTTGGTTTCTTTTTCATTAATTTTTGGAAATTGTTCATTATTTTGTAGCTGAGATTGTGGTTCGCATTTGTTGTAGGGGTGTCCTGTTGTACTGCATTTATGACATATGACATTGTCTCCACTTAGGAATATTCTATAGTCTGTTTCTTCATGTTTGAATAATATACTATCAGGTATTGTTTTACTTTGTTGAGATATGTACAATAGTCTTCTAAAACTACATACATAGGAATAAATGTCTTCTTATAGGCCAGCTTTTTGAAAATAAATAGGTGCGACTGGTTTTACACCATGCTGAAGGAGTAGTTTTTCTAAATCTCCGTGGAGAATTGAGGGGCAAACATTAGAAAGAATTAGTTTAATTGACGGTGTTATCAGTTTTCGTATTTCTATTTTATGTGAGTTTATGTCGATTGATTTGTAATTATCTATTAGGATTTTGACAATTTCTTTGCTGGACAGGTAAATACAAATTTGATTATTTGAGATTTTAGATATGAAATGTATATTATTTTTTGATAGGAATTTCTTCTATTGCATTAAGGATTATTGCCTGCTCTTTGGAGGGAAATATGGGTTGTACATTTTGTTTTTTATTATTTATTTTCTGTGCATAAGATTCCTGGTTTGAGGTCATTTTGTCGGATTTGGAGTGTTGTGTCTGGTGTTAGTTTATATTTGTATTTTATTTTCTAATAAAAATTGCCTATAGAACGTTGACCCGCAATACAGAATTGTATTGTTGAGAAAGTTGATAACATTGCAGCTTCCTGCAATGTTATGTTGTAGCTTGTGCTGTCGCGCGATAGATGTGTATATGTCAACAAACAAGTGGATGGTTGCTGTTGATTGCGCCTTCGCGCAATAGATGTCTCTACTATAACATTTTTGAAACAAATTGATGATTGTTTTTTACTAACCTTGATAATTTAAGTGTGTTTTTAAGTAAGGATGGGAAAATAATTATTCCTCACTTTAACTGTGGGAGTCAGGAATGCAGGATTTATAAATGATCTATTAGTGATTTTGGAAATTAGAAAAATAGTAATGTCGAAATACCTTGTAAGAACTATTATTGTTTACCTCGAATATTCTACACCACACTTCTCTAACTCGTCACCAATCGAACTCTTTTTTTTTTCTTTAAATATAAATGTATTTACCATTCTTGTTTAACTTTGTCAATAATAATATAGTTTTTCCGATGGTAGCAGAATCGTCAGCGAATAGAGTGGTTTACATTTTAAGTTCCCAATTATTTAATATCGCTTTCCAAAGGAGGTTATTCTTGACAAGTTTTCCAAAAATATATTTTTTGTGAAACTGCTACCCTATAAAGAATAAAAACTAATATAATACAGGAAGACAATTTTTATTCAAATGATGCCTTCGTTTTAAAATGGATTTATTTTTTCAAATATTGTTTAACATCAACGTAGTGTATATATGCTTTGATTGAAATTGAATCCTTTTCTTGTAATATTGAATGAAGGAAAATTCCATCTCAGTATTTGATCCATTTTTCTGTATTCAGAAAGAAATATTACTAATTAATAAAAAATATGTAAACATTGAACACTTTTTTATAAGAACAAGTTTCGCCTCAGATGAAAGAACTTTTATATTACGATTTTAGATTGTAATAACTGCAATAGTTTAAATAATGATGTAACTCTTATTTATAATCTTTTTTACAGGTACAATGCAGTGTATACTTCAGTTTCCAATATCTATAAATATGAAATTCACAAATGATATTCTTTAGAACATAAGAAAAACATACCATTTCACATCGTTGTGAATCATGAAGATTTTTGGTATTTGTGTATCTTTATTATATATTATGAATTTAACTTTTAAATAGTTACATTAGTACAAGATATTTTTACAATTATTTTTCTTAAAATTTAGAAATTTTGTTATGATATTATATCTAATTTATTTTAATAAATTATTTGAATTGCCAGAATACTTCAAATAATAAACAGTTTAATAATTTACAAATATAAATGGATAACAATATTATTAATATTTTCATTTACATTTTAAGTTACAGAATTATTTTATTCAATTAAAAGTGTACAAATAGATTACAAAATGTAGTTCTTGTTAAAATTATAAAATCTTTCATATAAAATTAAAAATAAATTTATATAACCTGGCAACTTGATTACATACAAACATTCATACTGATACGAACATCGTACGTAGCCATGTATTTTTGGAAAATAATACATATAGTTGGAAAACAAAGGTGGATTTGATTGACGTCTGACATTTTGTATGCTTTAATATTATGTTTGTATCTTCTTATTGTGTATGTTTTAATAAGTAAATAAATGGGTAATATTTGTTAAACCCACGTACGTTACAATTGGTGTCAGAAGTGGGATCAGAAATAAAAATGGCTTTGAGAAAAATAGATGATTTGAAAGTGGCCGATTTGAGACGCGAATTGGAAGATCGCGAGCTAGATACATCTGGAACTAAATCTGTATTACAGTCTCGACTTCGAGCAGCACTCGAGGCGGAAGGTCAAGACCCAGAAAAATTATTGTTCGAAAACGCGGGCGGTGTTAAAGATATAACGCAGACGCTGGAAGAAAAATTCGCAGTAAACTTTAGATTATTGGCAGAAAAGATTGAAGAATGCTCTAATAAACAGACCGAAAACACTAGAATACTGGAGAAAAATTTAAATTCAAATTTAATAATGTTAGAAGAGAAATTGACTGCTAACTGTAGAACCCTCGCCGCAGAGATTAAATGTCAGTTAGATAAAAAATTTACTGAAGTTAACGAAGAGCTAAAAAATGACATTGACAGTATAAAACAGGAGTTAAATAAAGTAGAAAAAGAGGTCGAAGGTAAAATATTAGCGATTGAAGAGAGATTTGAATCGCTGAAGAAAGAATTCAACCCGGATTTAGAGCTTATCACAAGGGCTGCGCGCGTGAAACCACCCACTTTTGATGGCAAAATTCCGTGGTCTACTTACCGAAAACAGTTTGAAGCTGCGGCAATCGCTAATGGATGGACCAAAAATGATAAAGCCATTGGCCTAGTGGTATCTCTTAGAGGAGACGCTTTAAATATCCTTCAGACGATTCCTGATTATGACCAAAACAATTATGATTCTTTGGTGGCTAGAATGGAGATGAGATACGGAGATAAGCATCTCCAACAAGTTTACTACAGCCAACTTCTCAGCAGACGACAGAAACGAGGAGAAACGCTTCAAGAATTCGAGGCAGATATCTCTCGTCTTGTTCGGATGGCATACTCGTCAGCCTCAACAGATTTCATTGAGCGGTTATCTGTAGAATCCTTTGTGATGGGGATAACCGATTCAGAATTACAAAGAGCTCTACGTTTAGCACACCCAAAGACTCTTGATGATGCATTAGCTCGTGCACTAGAGTTCGAAGCGGCTACCTAATCTTCACAAATACACGCTAGACTTCGACGCTTGGAAGAGGAGGAGTCTCTAGCTGAAAAGGTAGAAAGAATCATATCAAAATTTCTTCCTAACAAAAATGACCTACCTAAAACACGAGAGATATATTGTTGGGATTGCGGTGAGCCTGGGCATGTCAGGAGACATTGCAAAAAGAATGCCAAAACGCAGGAAAACTAGAAAGGCCCGGTGCTAAGGGGCGAGCACCGTGGAGCGGCCCTAGTGCCCCGATGAATATTGTTCGAGTTACTTCGTCCAAAAGAAAGTCAGACAGTCTCTTTGTAGAAGGGTACATAAATCAGAAAATTCACCTCATGCTTCTGGACACTGGGGCTACGACCACTATTGTCAAGAACGGTGCCGTGGCAGGAGATTTGCAACCTACACGGCTTGTACTAAAAACTGCAACAGGCGAACCTGTAAACATCTATGGCGAAATGATTGTTAACATTGGTTTAGGGAGCAACAAAATTAAACACCGAGTAATAGTAGCAGATATAATGGAGGATGTTATTCTTGGAATGGACGTAATGACTAAATTTGGGTTCAATATAGATTTGAAGCGAAGATGCTTGATATTCGAAAACGAAGAAATTATTCTTCGTGGACGAAGCAAAGATGCAATTATAATAGTTTTAAATACCGATGAAGTTCTTCCTCCTAGAAGCGACAATTTTCTGGTAGCGCAATTAATTAACATGGATCGAGAAGAAACGGGGATCGTCGAACCAGCAGACAACGTAGAAATAAGTCGAGGAGTAATAGTAGGCAGAGCTGCTGTAACTGGTAGTGGATCTACACCTGTCAGAATAATGAATTTGAATGACTTTCCAGTGACCTTAAAAAAAGAAACACAGGTGACCTTGTTTAATTCAGTTTCTACAATAGTATGCGGGGAGACTTCGAAGAATACTACTACTACTAATCTGACTCCCAGGCAGAAAACTAAAGTTGAAACATTGTTAACTAAATATCAAAATATCTTCGCAACTGAGACTTCTTCTTATGGAAAGACAAGTGTGGTAAGACATAAAATAAATACTGGAAACGCACAACCAATATGTCAACGTCCTCGACGATTGCCGCTTTCTAGAAGAGAAGAAGCCAAAAAAATTATTTATGACATGCACAAGCAGGGTGTCGTCGAACCCTCAAAAAGTCCTTGAACATCTCCAGTAGTGTTTTTAGGAAAAAGGACGGTCGACCAGATTATCGACAGCTGAACAACATGACTGTCAAGGACAGCTATCCTTTGCCTAGAATCGATGACACGTTGGATACTTTGTTTGGATCTCAAGTGTTCTCCACTTTAGATTTAAAAAATGGTTATTGGCAAGTGGAAATGGACTCAAAAGATAAGAAAAAGACTGCATTTTCCGTTGGGACGGGACTTTGGGATTTCACAGTTATGCCTTTTGGTTTGTGCAACGCACCAGCTACGTTTGAGAGATTAATGGAGACAGTACTACGAGGTCTTACATGGAAAACATGTTTTGTTTACTTAGATGATGTTATAGTAATTGGAAAATCTTTCGATGAGCACTTGTTCAAGCTAGAAGAAGTCAAAACCTTTAACCAGGCTTACCAAAGGAGGACGAGATTTTTCATGAAACGACTGCAGTCAATCTGCTTTTGAACGCCTAAAAACATTGTTAACCACGACGCCAATTTTTAGTTATCCCTGTACCAATGGTATGTTCGTATTAGACACAGATGCTAGCAATGTAGGAATAGGCGGAGTTCTGTCCCAGGTTCAGGAAGGACAAGAGAAGGTGATAGCCTATTTCTGTAAAGTACTGTCTAAGCCGGAACAAAATTATTGTGTTACAAGACGAGAACTTTTAGCTTCAGTAAAAGCCATCGAACATTTCTACAAGTATTTATACGGCCGGAGGTTTTTACTTCAAACGGATCATGGGGCTCTGAAATGGCTTATGCGGTTTAAGAACCCAGAAGGACAGACAGCTCGCTGGATAGAACGTCTGCAGGAATATGATTTCCATATTGAACATCGACCAGGAACCAGCCACAAAAATGCAGACGCTCTCTCAAGAAGACCGTGCCCATTGGATTGCAGTCACTGTACTCGACTTGAGACAAAAGCTGGATAAGCAAGACGAATAACAGTAGTTGACGATGCGTGGCAGCCAAGTGAAATCCGTAAGAATCAGTGCGTGGACCCAGATCTCGGAAAAATTATTCATTGGAAAGAAACAGACCGTCGACCCCGAAACTCCAACGATCATGGGAAGGACCGTATGAAACAATAAAACGCATAAACGATGTAATTCATCGAATTCGGAAACTTCCTCAAGGAAAACCTAAAGTAGTCCACTCCAATCGATTAGCACCTTACGAAGGGACCAATCCTTCAAGTGAAGAAGATGAACTCGAGAAAACCGACAAAGGACGTACACGAATATATTCCAGATCATTTCGGGACGAAACGACCTAAAGGAGGGAACAGTGATACGAACATCGTATGTAGCCATGTATTTTTGGAAAATAATACATACAGTTGGAAAACAAAGGTGGATTTGATTGACGTTTGACATTTTTTATGCTTTAGTATTATGTTTGTATCTCCTTATTGTGTATGTTTCAATAAGTAAACAAATGGTTAATATTTGTTAAACCCACGTACGTTACAGTATAAACAATTACAAGGTATATTCATTACCGATCAAGATATATGCGCTATTAAGAATTGGCAATCTCAGAAATATAAACCAATCTACCAAGAACGTATTACCGATAATATAAAATTAAAGAAAGTACCCCAAATCACTAAAATAAATGAAATAAAATTAAATGTTACGCATTTAGAACAAATAGAATCCGTTGAACAAATAAACAATCAACATATACTAACATTTTACATAATTTTCTTTGTTATAGTAATTATTATCATTTTAATATTATGTAAGAATAGAATATATACACAAATTATGAAATGTAAACAAAAAAAAATTATAAAAAGAAATAATAAAGATTTAGAATTAAATTCGTTGAAATAATGTTGTTTCTGAAGGGGAGGAATTATAATTCATGAAACGCTGCACTTTCAGAATCTTATATGATAAACAACGCCATTTCACCTGATAATTAGAAGATAAGAATAACATGTTATAAGTAGATGTAAGAAACACATGTAGATGAATTACTTTGTATCATCCTGGCTAGTAGCAACATCTGTATTGTCGTAATAAACAAACTTTATAATAAATAAATTTTATAATAAACAAATATTAAAATTAAAATTTGTTTTTTGTAATAAGTGTTGAGATCGAATTATAATTTATATATAATATAACTAGAGTAATGTATTGTTATATTTCTTAAGAAGTTGACTATGTAACATTTCGTTATATTTAACATCATTTTATTCACTTCGCACCATCTATGTAAATTGATTAAAATATCTTGTATGAGACTGAAACATTATAAGTTTTTATTTTTTTGTAGAATTTTAAGTCATCAGCAAATAGTAGGTAATGGTTATTTTTGAAGCAATTACAGTCGTTTATATATAAATTGAATAATAATTGAGCTAAGTGAGGCCCTTGTGGTTCTCCAGGTGTTACATTAATTGGTCGAAATTTAAACCATTACAAACTGTCAATTGTGACCTGTTTCGAATACATGATTCCAGCCATCGTAAGAGAGAATCTTGTATATCTAAATTGAACAATTTAAATAATACAATATTATAACTAATACGATTGAAAGCTTTACTGAGATCTGTATATATGACGTCAACCTGAATTCTGTTATCTAAGTTCTTAGTTAGATACTCAGCAAAGGAAATCAAATTTGTTAGTATTTTAAGAATGAATCTAAAATTGTCAAAAATTTTGCTTGTTCTAAAATGATGCTATCTACATGTATAATATGGAATGGTTTTCTAGCTGTAGGTGTAATATTTGTTTTTATATTTAAAGGTTTTCCATCATATTTGGTGATTTGGCAAATTTTGCTAATATTGATGAATGTCTGAATAAATTTTCTTAATTTAAACTAATAATATTGTTGTTTTATACGCATTTCTGTTTCGTCGATTCCCCTTGTTTGGTCTTGCTACAATGATAATTTGATAATATTTGCATTAATTGCTCGTTCTCATTAACGTCAATCAAATATTTGGTGCATTTTATTAAATTTAGTTGAGAGTTTTTGAAATAATTTTGCAATATTAAGCTGATTTTTATGAATAATTTGTTTTAGAAATAAAGACAATATTTTATCTGTGGGACTATGTATTCTTTAATAAATGCTATCATTTCGATTTTGTAGTTATTTTTTGAGAATTCTACTAAGAGTCGCATTTCTTTATTGTCGTATAGTTTTACAATTTTTACTGGTTTGGGGTTATATTCGACTTGTTATAATTATTTGATTTTTGCCATAATTTCCTAGTCATTCGACTATTGGAATTTCAATGATAGGGTTTTTTCTACTTGAGTGTCTGGTGATATCGCTAGTGCTTGTCGTGCCGTCATCGTTTATCTGGTCACGTGCGTTACCTACCTCAACGGCTAGAGATTGAATGTCACCGACCTTATTATCTTTTTTTTTTAGCTTAGTATAGAAATTCTCCATGTATTTATGAAAGTATTCCGTTCGTTTATATTTAATTTAATTTTGGGAATTTCGGTTTCGGGAATTATGTACATCGTTATTAATATGATATTATCATTATAAATATATTTTAGCATTAGTTTAATTTCGTTCCAATTTTGATTGTCTAATCAACAGCCTAGTTTTAGTATGCTTAAGTTTTTAATATTATGAAGTAAACAGAATTTCTTTAAATTTAGAAGAGTACAAAATAGGTCTTGTTTGGAACGTTCGTTATAGTACTTTTCTTTTGTTAGTAAATATAATAGATAATTTTTGGGGGTTTTCAGATAAACTATATTATTTAATTATAAATTGCTTTTCTATGCCTGCTGACATCTTTAAATCTTTACTCACGCAGTGAGCCAGGCTTGAGTTGGAAGGTGCGTCAACAACTTATGCCAGTCACTTCTACAATATTGTTTTTATTATCATAATTTAGATATTGCTGCTTATTAAAATAGTCTTCATAAATAATTAAGGGAGAATCATCTATTAATGGCGATTATTGTGAATTTTCAATTTTGTTGTTAATTTCGGAAGGTATTCGGCATAGGGCATCGGCATTGGTATTAAGTTTGCCTTTTTTGTAAATTATCTCGTAATCGAATTCCTTTAATTTGAGACGTTATCTTATTATTTTTGGGTACAATCTTTAAGAGAGAATAACCGTTGTAATTGCCGGTGGTCCGTATAAATTTCAAATTTTCGGCCAAAGAGATATGGTCTAAAGTACTTGGTCGCCCATACAATAACTAGAACTTCTTTTTCAATGGTTGAATAAATTATCTCTGTCTCCTTTATTGTCCTGCTAGCTTATACCTACCGGTAGGTCATTGGCTGGGTTGCCTTGAGATTATACTGCTCCTATTACTACGTGACTCGCGTCGCATGTCAAGTTTAATTCTTTCTGGAAGTCAAGATATTGGACAAGTGGCTCATTAGTCAACAAATTCTTGCAAATTTCAAAACATTGTCTATAGTCCGGGTCATTAGTGGTAATAACTGCAGCTTTTTTCATGTACTTAGTCAGCGGTTTAATTATTTTAGCGAAATCTTTTATGAATTTTCTGTAATAGCCTTAAAGTTCTAAGAAACCTTTAATTTGTATTTTTGTTTTTGGCAATGAATAATTTCAAGTTGCCAAAATTTTATCGGGATTTGTTTTCACGACATCGGAAGTCACTATGTGCCCCAAATAGGCTACTTCCGTTTTAAGAAATTCACATTTATCTATCTGTACTTTGAAATTTGAATTTTTTAAGCGATCGAAAACTAATTTTAAATTTTGAATATGTTCTTGCAGATTAGTGCTAAATATAATAATGTCATCGAGGTAAACGACGCATTTGTCGGGAACTCATTAGGCCCATTTTCTGTTAAATGCAGTTTTTTGTATATCTGCAGTTTCTATTATAATCTGGTGGAAAGCAAATGCCAGTTTGTCTAGTAGGTCGGTATATATTATTATTAAAAGTGAACATTTGTTGTCAATAGACCATTCGTTAAGTCTTCTGTAATTCACTACGATTCTCCATTTGAATTTACCGAATGCGTCAAGCTCTTTTGGGACAACCCAAATAGGCGATGACCATGGTGAACAAGAGGGTCTAATAATATTTTGATCTAACAGTTTTTGAATTTGGCAACGTATTTCTCGTCGGTGATGTTTGGGATATCTATAGAATTTTGTGTAATTTAGAATTTCATCTTTAGACTTTATCGAATGTTTGATTTGGTTGGTGAAAGTTAAGCTTTTGTCGTCAATATGAAAGATGTCAGAATATTCTCGAATTATTTAGGTAATGGCTTTTTTTTCTTCTTTATTCATGTGATCAGTGCAAATTTTGGATATACCAAAGTTAATTTTATCTGATTGAATAAAATTAAAATTGAAAGATGAGCATGTTTTGTAATTGGAGATATTTTCGATTGTAACCGGCTGTAGTTGTTTGAATTTAATTTGAGTCAGTGTTGTTAGTGACAGTGAAAATTGCATGATAGTTTTGGGCTGTAGTGGCACATTCCGAATTAATTAAGTTATTAATTTTTGCTGCGTTATCAAAATTGTTCCTTTTTGACAATTGACTTTAATTTTGACTACCTTTTCCATTTTGGGGTCCAAAATGATATTATTTTCTGAATGTTGGATGTTATTAGAATTAATTTTGTTTCCGAAATTTTCGTGTTGAATCTTTATGTGACAATTAAGTGTTCTTGTCTAAATCTGTAATTACTTTCAACAATTTTAAATCATCTAGTCCTAATAATAAATCAAAGTCATCATGAAAATTAAAATGTGGTATTTTAACGATGTATTTTCGTTGGAATTAAATAGTTTCGAAGTAGGTACAAATGAGCTATAATTTTCTTCAGACTTACCATGCGCTGTTGAAATATGGAATGGGTCGCTAATAATAAAATTTTTATAGTATTTGTTTGCTTTGTTAGGTTTTATGAACGTTTTGGTACTACCGGTGTCTATTAAAACATTAAAGTTGTTTTCTAGGAAAACGATATACGGTAATTTGCTTTTGTTTGTCAGATTCATTAGTTCGATTCTAAGTAATTGGTTTGTACTGTTTCCGAGGCTGTGATTTCTAAAAAATAATTGTCATCCAAACTTGAAAGTAGTGATTATATGAGTCATCTGCAGGTGTATCTGATTCATCTGTGTTTAGCAGTTCTTTTGCTACACAGTGAGGTGTAATGACGCGGTTTAGTCCGTACTGGTTTTGTCCGTTTTGGTTTTGTACCGGCCTGGATGAGCCAGGTCTAGCACGATATTGTGTTGTTGAATATCTTGTTGATATGCTCATTGGAGTTGGTTTAGGGAAATTTTGTCTGGTTGAATGGCCTTGTTTTGGTTGTTGTGTATATTGTCTAGGACTGGGTGATGGTTGAGGTTTTTATTGTCTTTGTACGGGTGATTGTAGTGTAGTTTTGTTGGGATAAAAATTACTATGAGTAAAGTTCATATACTGTAGGGGTTTAGGAATGTTGTATCTTGGTGGCTGTGCGTGTGATTTCTGAATGCTTGTATGAAAAGGCTGGTTGCTAGTGATTTTGGTTTTAGCGCAATATTCGAATTGGAAATCGTTTGCCAACATGCTTAAGACAGAATTTAGTTCTGTCGGGTTCTTTGCCTTCATTAATTGACCTACGGGTTCTTTCAGTCCTTTTAGTAAGACGCGTAGAGCATAATTTTGGAAATAATAAACCATAACTGCTGCTGCCTCAGTAGATGCATGCGTTGAGATATAATATATTTGTAAATTTAATAAATGTTGCAACCGGCCATAAAAATCAAAAACGTTTCATTTTATTTTGTTTTAATTCTGATAATTCCATATTCAACGTAAACCAATCGCGTTTATCTGAGTAAGCGTTTAGTATGGCTGTCTTACGATCATCCCATTTTTTTTTGTGTAGCTAGCAATATTTATAGCTGCTTCGTCTTTAATTTTTGTTACAATGCTATTTATCAAGTATTTACTTTGAAAATCGTTAGTATTTGTAGTGGTATAAAATGTTTTAACTAATTTTTCACTAATACTAATGAATATAGGAAGTAATACGCGCTCCCCATAAAACTCTGACAACATATTCAGGTATTCTTTTTTTAATGGAGGGGTAACTAAGTTTAATTGTGGTAAACGTAAGGTTATATAATCGACAAGGTTTGAATTTAAATTTATTTGATCTTCTAATTCAAGATCAGAGTCTGATTCCGAATTACTTGATTCTGATATATTATAAAATGCTCTGAATGACATATGGTACTCACAAAAATGGGAGTGTCGGCTTCATGTGCCCTGAAGTTGTCCACGAACTCGAGGTTGCGGCTGGCGTTGCCCTGCTGTCCGTTCAGCTGGCTCAGGCTCGTCGAGGTTGCTCCTTGCGTCCGATTTCCTCTCAGATGTAAGGTGCGTTGATCAAAGTATGATGAAAGTTCGGATTGCCAAATTAATCACAAGAGTGAAACAAATTATGTGCGTTAAATTGTTTTGGCAATCCTACCGACTGCGCCACTTAAAATTCTTTATCGATCGGATAGATGTTTTTAAAATATTTATTTTTACAAGTACAAGTATAATTTATAATATTATTGTACAGTTTACAATGGCGAATACAGACTAACTTGAACATACGGATTACATTGGCTTATATACTCTTCAAATTCTAAAATGTTACGTTCTGCCATTTCATCACTAATCACTATTATATTTTTTGCAAGGTGAAGGTCATGATTAAATGTGCGCTTAGTAAATTGTAAATATTTTGGTGAAAGTAGTAAAAAGATATTATTAATATTATTAGATAACTAATTTCAAGCGGGGTGGCTTCAAATAGTGCAATCATATTTATTATTTGTTTATGCAGTTAATTGAAAGTTTAAGTTATAAATTTTTGTATATAAAAATTTGTACATTGAACTCTGTTTACTTAAATTTCGTGTTTAGTCCGGCTACATAGTCCAGCGCTGCGTACCGATGCGGAGTCGATTTAAAAACCAGTGACCGTCATAAGCTGGTACTATGAATGAATCGGCCGAAGAAGATGCAAAATATTGCTTTAAATGCAAAGAAGAGTTTAATGCAAATAAAATTATAGGATGTGATGGAATTTGTAAGAAATAGTTCCATTTAAAATGTGGCGATATAACAGATAACGCATATACTGTATTAAAATTGGGTACGGGTTTAAAATGGGTTTGCGAATATTGTACAAATTTGGATAAGACGTACATTTCTGTACAAATAGTAAAAGATTTCATTAATGAGGCATTAAAAAAGTACCAGGATGAAATCGATGGAATTAAAAAAATTATTGAAATTACGCCGAAAAAAAAGTGCGAAGTCTTCTTATGCAGAGTTAATTAAAAATAATACCCCTCTAATAATTAAGCCGAAAGTTAATCAGCAATGTTACAAGGGAAGAGTTAAAAAAAACATCTGAAATATCGATGGAAGTATCAGCGATTTAAAATGTAAAAGATGAAGGTATTTTAATTTAATGTGACAAAAGGGACGATATACAAAAATTGAGCAAAGAGGTATCAAAACAACTAGGTAATAAATATGATATTAAGGTGAGAAATTTGAGGAATTTCCTCATGAAAATAGTTGGTATATATGAACAAATGAATTCGGAACAAATTTTAAGAAATTTAAAAGCCTAGAATAATAATATTTCTTCAGAAGCAACAATTATCGTCAAACATATTCTAGAAAGAAAACACAGCATCTCTGTAATTATTGAAGTTGACGTTAAAACTTTTCAAGTTATTTTAAACGAAGGAAAATAAATATAGAATGGGATAGTTGTCCAGTCTATGAAGAATTTCAAATACTACGTTGCTTTAATTGTTTGAGGTATAATCACAAAGCTAATCAATACAAAAATTCTCCATCTTGTAGCAAATGTGGTGGTAACCATAATTACAACAAATGTACTCACGAATCTACATCCTGGGTAAATTTTATTGAAGCTAGTGCTATAATGCAGTTAAAATTTGATAACTCCCATTCTCTTGTGGATCGCAAATGTCCAGTATATTTAAAAAAAGTTGAGATGTCGAAGAACAAAACCAAATATACATAGCAGATAAAGCAAAAATTAGGTTCTATAATTTATACCAATGCTCAAAGTTACTTAGGACATAAAACTGAAATTGAATATATTATTCACGATATACAACTACGTATTTTATGCTTGTCTAAAGCACGAACAACGAGTGACATTGAAAATTCGGAACTCCTTGTTGATGGGTATAGTATTATTCGCTGTGATTAGTACAGACTGGAGGAGTACTTATTTTAGTAAATTCGACTATTGGATATATTGTTCTGGAAGTAATTCAAATTTAAAATAACTGGTGGTTCTTAACGATTACCTTTGTGATTAATATGGAAAAATATGTACTGTGTCTGAAGTACTGATCACCAAGTGGTAGCGTTCCTCAATTTCTAATATTTCTTGATAATTGGTTTGAAAATTTAAAACCGAATGACAGTAAGTTGATATTAATTGGTGACAAACTTTCGAAATCTATAGTTATAAACAACTAGTGAATAATTATACGCGAATAACTGTAAACTCTAAATCGCTTATTGATTGCGTGGTCTCTAATGATATCAGTGTTAAGTACAAAGTACTAGTGACCCCTTTTATTGCAGATCAGCAGACCATTTAGATAACATACACTAATTTTTCAGAAATTGTTAAAAAGGAAAGAAAAATTATTAAAAGAAATCAATGAAACGCATATGATCAACGAATTATTTAATTGTAATTGGCTGTATTCAGTAAGTGATGTTAATTTATATTTTGTATGTTTATACAAAAATATAAATAATTGTATAAATGCTTGTACAGATTATATAACAGTTCCTTATCAGAAACAATGGTACAATGTTAATATAAAATATGCTATGGCAGTTAGAAACAAGGTTTATAGAAAATTCAATTATACAGGGAATGTAGATGACTAGAGTACTCACAAATATTGTAGAAATAAAGTTACCAATACAATTAGAAACGAAAAAAGGAAATATTATAGTGACATAATAGATAGAAATAAAAACAACTCCATATAATTGTGGAGAACACTAAAACAACTTGAATAACATTGAGTATACATCTCCTTTTGATAAAGTCGAGCAGTTTAATGATTATTTTGTAAATAGGATTATTCAGATACAAAATTCTATAACTATTGTACCAAATTGCCGTGATAAAGCTTTAACACATGTTATGGAAAGTAATAATTCCAACTTAAATATATTTGACTGTCTTTAAAGTAAATTGTCTTCGATCAAAATAACAAAAGTAGTATAGACGATATAAATATGAAATTAATAAAACATTATTTTAATATATTGGGTTACCAATATTAGATTTTATAAATTTATCTCTGCAACATTCAGTCGTTCCTAATGCTTTAAAATTATCAATTATTACGCCAATACCCAAAGTTACAGGTACAAATAAAATTGAAAAATATAGACCAATAAATATGTTACATGCTTGTGAAATATTATTGGAAATTGTAATTTATAACCAACTTTTAAAGAATGTAACAGATAATAATTTACTTGTCATAGTATAATCAGGATTTAGATCTAATCATTCGTTTGAAACGGCACGAAACTATGTAATAAATGAATGGAAACAATCCTTGGATAAAAACGAAGTAGCGTGCGCTATTTTCTTGGATCTCAAAAGAGCATTTAAAACAATAGATAGGGTATTGTTATTAGATAATTTACGAAAATATGGCATAGTAGATAAAGCTTTAGAATGGTTTTGTGACTATTTGAATAATCGTTATCAAGCAGTACAAATTAATAGTGTTACCTCTGAAAATGGGAGTCACTCAAGGTAGTGTCCTTTACTTTTCCTATAATTCATCAATGATTTGCCAAACATTACTCAACATTGTAAAGTACATATTTTTGCAGATGATATTTTAATCTATTTAGAAGAAACCCACATTGACGATATTATCTCGAAAGTTAATAATGATTTGAAGAATGTGTACCGCTATGGATGTTAACAAATTAAAATTGAACATCAATAAATGTAGCTGTATGTACAAATATAAGATGTTAAGATAAATAATATTTTGTTACAAGTAGTGGAACAAGTTAAATATCTTGAAATAATAATTTATAGAAAATTGAAATTTGATATACATGTCAAATATTTATGTAAAAAATAACAAAAAAACTAAATTATACAAGCAGAATGTTTAAACATTTGTCATCTAGGAGTACATTGACTGTTTATAATACTATATTACCACATTTAATGTATTGTAGTGCCATTCAAAAATTGCAAAACAAACCAATGCAATTAATTTTGAAATGTAATATATTTACAAGAATTACTGACATGCTTAATAATTTGCGCTGGCTAAATGTAAGGCAGTATGGTGAAGTAAATGTTTTAGTATTCATTTATAGAATGGTACACAATGAATTTCCATATATTTAAAGGGAAAAATTAATTATATTAATAAAAAACATAAGTATTATACTAGAAATAATCAAAATTTTAATGTTGAAAGCTATAACAAATCTAGTACTAATGATTTCATGTTTTATAAGAGATTGGAATCGTACAATAAACTCCCAAGTACCTTAAAAAATGTTAGCTCTAAGATAAATTTAAAAGTAAAGTAAAAGCACATTACTTAACACAAAAACTACAACTTAGTTACTTAGTGTACAAATGTAATTGATTTATGTATTATGTATGTATTAGTATTTTTTTTTTTGGCTTTTTGGGAATCGCAACCTCAGCAGGATGGACCGTGGTAACTCCTCCGTCGTTAAAATTGGGCTTCATCGGGAAGTTTCAGCGCCGATGTAGGGGGTGAAGTTCTCGTTTGAAGTTCGATGTCTTCTGTCGTGGACTGTTTCTTCACAAGTTTGTGGTATTTCTTCTTGAAGTACACTACAGTAAGGGTTGTAGGGGTGGCTAAGATGATTCCGTATAATGCCCATACTGGATAATTGATGGTGTTCTTCTTCTTCAATTGGGTTGTTGTAGTATGGGATGTTTTCTATATTTTTGATTGGTTTCAATTCTTCTATTGGATTCAATTGGATCGTCATTTTCGGAATTTGGGTGTCGTTGTATTTCATTTTGTAATTTTCAATGATTATCGGTTTGCCGAATGTACCGTGTTTGAAATTTAGGTCTTGATTCTGGATGGTCAGTTTGCATTGGTCTTCTTTGACTAAAAATTGAAAAAAATATTCCGTGTTTTTTATTTTATCTCTATGATCACATTGAGTTTTTAGTGACTCAGGAAATGGGAATATTTGATGGAATTGATTGATTTCGTCTAGATATTTAATATGATTTCTTTTGATGTTCAGTTTCACCAATGGGCAGTTTTCTACTTCGTTTCGTAGCTAGAAATTTGCTTCGCAGGAACGTTATTTTTATTGCGAGTACATATACTTCAGTTCGAAAATTGTATCAAAATTTATTGGAATTTCTATGAAGTATATAATTTTGTTTTCTTGTAATTTACAGTTGACTGAAATTAATTTTTTTATGTCCGGCATATTTTCTATGTTTATTTGAAGTGGTAGTTCATCTTTATAGTACTTTGAGATTTTGTTTAATTCCTCATATAGATCATGTGTTTTGATGATGCTCGGATGCATAGTATGGAGTTTACAAAAAGTTAATGAATTTTCGATGCCTTGAAGGGTATATAGTGTTCATGTAAATTATATTTCCAGTTGGATGTAAATATCTTTGATTACCAATTTATCATGATCTTTGACTCCTGTAGTAACGGTATGTAGTAGTTCTGTTAATTTAGATTTTAGTTTTTTTTTTAGTTTCGTTTTGTCTATTAGTATCAATGGTCTTGTTAAAATATTTTATCATATGATTGCTTACAGAGTATTGGTTATTAATTTGGTTCTTTAAATTTAGTTGATTCTCTTGCAAATGTTTTGGAATTTTCTTATATCGTTTATCATCTTCGGCATCTAGGTTTCCTTTAATGGCTTTTACAACTGTTCCCAACCCTTTAAAAATATCTCGTTCGCGTCTTGAATTTATTAATAGATGACTAAATTTCTCGTTAATTTTGTTTCTTATGTAGCCAATAATTTTGTTATTATTTTCAAAATCCGTGCTAATTGTTTTATCTTCGTGTATGGTGTGTATGAGTTGTGAGTGTTGTTTGTTTAAATTGTCATACTGTAGTATTAGTGGTTCCAAATCGTAGTAGTGTAAAAGAGTATATTGTGTTCTTTGTAGTCTTGCGTCTCCGAGACTAATTGTTAGTAGTCCTGGATTATGTGTGATGTCTTTAGCAATTAATCCGTTTGAATACGGGAAGTAGAGGGACCTGAAATTGCGGGGTATTTGTTAATACATTTTCTGGGTCTTTTTATATTGGAGATGTGAATTTTTGGTTGTTTCTTCTCGTTATCTATATCGATTTCTGCGGTTTTTAGATTTTCATTAATTATTTTTTTTCTTTTTTGAATTTTGGGTTTTTAGTTTACTTTTATTTTATTTACCTTCTGTTTATTATGAACGTAAACTGTTTCGGGTATAAGAGGTAGTTCTTCGCGTTTCTCAATTAATTTTGAAATAGTTTTAGTTTTGTTTTTTTGTAATTTATTATTAATATCTCTATAAATTAATTTGCATTTGTCATTATGATTTTGAATATAATTTTGAGTTATTTGTTTATCAATATCTATGTCAAATGCAGAATTTGTTTCGAGATGGGCATAAATAACTTCGATAGGTTTTAGATTATTTGTGCTATGGATTGTGTTATTGTATGCGAGAATGGCGTATTGTACTTTATCTTCGATTAGTTCGTTTTTGAAGTGGTCTTGCAAATTAAATAAACGTATGTGCTCTATTAACGTGGAATGAAATCGTTCGATTAAACCGTTCGAGTTTGTATATTGAGAACAAATAAAATGGATTTCGATTTCATGGAGGGCTAAAAGTTCTTTCACTACTGTATTTTTGAATTCAAGTCCATTAGCTGATATGATTAACTGAGGAATGCCATGATGTGAAAAGAAATTAATCAACTTGTTAGAAATTTTGATGGCGTTAGTAGAATTGACACTGTATGCTTGTGCATACTTAGAAAATGCGTCGATGATAGTAAGGAATTTCATGTTTTCTAGTGTAAGTATATCGACGTGTAGTGTGTGTAGGGGTTTGTCAGGGGTAGGACGGTAGGAGTGATATTGAGTTTAGGTTTCGCAATTATTTATGAAGTTTGTGACAGGTTTTAATTCATTGGGCCAATAGTATAATCTTTTAATTTCATGATGTATTTTGTTGATTCCGCGGTGGTTTGTTTTTTCTTCGTGAAATTTTGTGATGATTCGTGTAATTTCGTCTTCTTTTTTTATGTCAATTAATTTTGTATTACTTTTAATAAATTTTATTTGAGAATGTTTAACGTGTTTTCGAAGGTTGTTGCTAAATTGTTTGTATATGGTTGATTCGAAATACAGATAATATCGAACATTGGGGGCAATATATTTCTTAATGAAATCCACTATCTTTTGTTCAAAATTTATTTCTGATATTTGAACGTGCAATCTCATTTTATCCACATGGAGTTTTTTATTTTTAGGTTTCGATGGGGAATGTTTTACTTGGGAGCTAAATAATTCTTTTTTCCAAGGTTTACTGGAGATTCAGTAATGGTTATACCAACTATGGGATTCTCAGGATTGGAGTGGATTGTTTGGATTGTTTTGGGGTCAATTTGTTCGTCATTATCAGGTATCACTATTATTGATTGTTTGTCATTGTCAGGGTTAAATGTCTCATTGAAATTTTCGATAAGGTCGTGCAAATTTTCTGATTCTGGGTCTAAAGTGTTTATATTTAATTCGATTCTCAATAGGGCATCTGCTTTTGTATTAAGTAAGCCTTTTTTATGTATTACTTCGTAGTCAAATTCTTCTAATGTAGTGGTTCATCTTATTAATTTTGAATGTGGGTCCCTTAAATTTTGTAAATATTGTAATGGTTTGTGATCTGCCACAATTAAAATTATTTTTCCGCAAAGATAAGGTCAAAAGTATTTAGTTGCTCATATCAAAACTATTAATTATTTTTTCGTGGTGTCATATTTCTGTTCCGTATCATTTAAAGTCCTACTTGCATAAGCAACGGTAAGGTCGGATCCGATAGAGCCTTGTGATAATACGGAACCTATGGCATATTTACTTGCGTCTGTTGTAAGAATGAGCGGTTTGGTAAAGTCTGGGTACTGGAGTATTGGTTCGTTAATTAGTAGGTTTTTACATGTGTTAAAACATTTGAAGTAATCGGGATTGTTATGATGGTGGCATCCTTTTTATTAATAAATTTCCGGTAATATCCTAAATGTTCTAAAAATGCTTTGATTTGTTTTGTTGTCTTCGATATCGGGTAATTTTGAATAACATGAATTTTATCAGGATTAGGTTTTACACCCTTGGGGGTCACGATATGTCCGAGGTAAGCAACTTGTTTCCTGAGGAATTCATTATCCAATTGGATTTTTAAATTCACCTTTTTTAATCGGTTAAAATGTGTTCTTAAATGTTGAATGTGTTCTTGAAGGGATGTACTAAAACTGATTACCTCATCTATATAAACAAGGCAGATTTCATTTACTAAATTTCTAAGAACATTGTCCATTACTCTTTGAAAAGTAGCGGGTGCGTTCTTGAGTCCAAATGGCATTTTTAAAAACTCATAATGCCCATGTTCTATGTTGAAGGCTGTTTTTTCAATATCTGATTTGTTCATCTCAATTTAATAAAAACCAGATTCAAGGTCTAAAGTAGAAAAATATTGACAGCTGCCTAATTTGTCTAATAAGGAGTTGATGTTCGGGATTGGATATTTGTCGTCTATCGATTTGTCGTTCAATATTCTATAGTCGATCACAAGTCTCCATTTCTTTTTACCTGATGCGTCTATTTTTTGGGGACGACCCATACTGGGGATGACCAGGGTGAATAAAAAGGACGATTTGAGATTGAACTTCTTTTCTAAAGATTTCCGGGTATCTATAAGGTTTTGGGTAAACGGGATTGTCATCTTTTGTGCGAATGAAATGTTTTACATCGTTAGTGAAATATAACGGGTCATGTTTAGTGTGAAAGAAATTTTTTTACTCGGTCAGCAGTTTTGTTATCTCAGATTTTTCTTCATCGTTCATATGGTTCAGTCTTACTTTGTCCATATGGAATTGATTTTCTATTTCATTTTGGCAAAAATTTAGATTATTTATTTCAAAACTGTTTAATTCTTGAAATTTTACACAATTTACTGAATTTATAATTTCTTCATTTTGGCCTAAACTTATGATTGGATATATGGCTTTGTGATTAATTTTGGAAAGTCCTTCGGGAATTATTATGTTATTGAATATAGTTTCTGTTATCAATATTTCTCCGTTTTCGATATTATTTAGAAATAATTTGCCTAATTTTTCTGATCTGGGTGGAATTTTTATGTAATTAGATTTTGTTATTATTTCATGGTAATGAATTTCAATTTCTTGTTTCGGAGTTATAATTTTGTCATCTGTCAGGTCAATTTTTGCATCTCATAATTTCAAATTATCTAATCCTAGTAAAATATCAAAATTTCGGTGGAAGTTAAACAAATGGTACTTTACTAATTTGTCTGGGACATTAAATAATTTTCAAGCAGGAATCACTATGCTAGAATTTTCTATTTATGTTCCATGAGCTGTAGTAATTTTGAATGGATCATTTTTAATTTGATTTTTGTAATATTTATTCGCGATGTTTGGATTTATGAAGGACCGTGTATTGCTTGTATCGATGAAAGCTTTCAGGTTAAATTGTGGGAGTACAGTGAATGGTAGTTCACTATGGTTATGAATCACATTCATTAATTCAATGTTTGTTCCGAGGCTGTTATTGGAAAAAAATCGTTTTCGTCAGTTTGTTCTGGTTCAATGACATAATATTCTGAATTTGATTCGTCTACATAATTTTCAAAATTTTGTTCTTCTGGTTCTGCATATTCTTGCAGTTCCGTATTAAATAGTTCCTCAGCGATAGGAGGTCTGTTTTGGGAGTGGAAGAATTGTGGTGGACGATAAGGACCAGCTGATGGGGGAGGTGTCGTTGAATGCCGTGTGAAAATACTTATAGATGTTGGCTTATTCTGTTTAAAATTTGGATTTGGTCGAAAAACATTTTGGTTGGGTTGATTATTTGGTTTGTTGAATTGGTATGGACGTTAGTTATTGAATGGTTTGTTAAATTGGATGTTGCCAGGGAATTGGTTTTTATAGTTTTGTTTAAATACTGATTTGCAGGAAGCAGGGGTCTATACATTAGTTGCAAGTGTTGGGTTTGTCTAAGTTGGTTAGTTGAATTATATTTTGGTTTCTGTTGGTGTAAATGTTGTGTGGTGTTTTTGCTTGGTGCATGAGACCGACTGTGAGTTTCAAGTTAAAATCATTAGTTCGCATGGTTAACGCGGTGTTCATGTCTTTTGGATCTTTTGTCCACATTAGAGTGCCTAATGGTTCTTTAAGTCCGCAAAGTAGTATTCTTACGGCATAATTTTGAAAGTACTCTATAAGAACAGGTGTGGCTGCTCCAGTACAATGAGTACTGATGTAAGAGATTTGCAAATTTAACATGTCTTGTAATCTATTATGAAATTTAAATGCTGTTTAATTTTTTTGAGTTAATTCGGTTATTTCGATGTTAAATGTGTATAGGTCTCTCTTATCTAAATATGCGTTCAGAAGAGCTTATTTAAGATCTTCCCACTTTGTTATTGTTGTGATGACTATATTTATGGCTGCATCATCTTTTATTTTTGAAATGATACTCGACATAAGAAATTCGTTTTGAAAGTCTAGTGTATCAATCGTATTATAAATTTTTTTAACAAGTTTTTCACTAATTTCTATGAATCATGAGGCTAAGGCAAAACAAACATGCAAGAACTCACCAGTATACTCGTTGAGCAGGTAGCTAGATTCGGCGGACGGCCAAGCTCGAATCTTTCTGACTACACAGCAAGTAAGCACCGGCTTTTATACCCGAAAATCTTAATAAAAGGCGTTAAGCGCATGTCTTTAGACAAAGAGAGTAAAAACTTCTAGAACATTCTACCATTGTTGTCTAATAAATTTGAATTTAAGTTTTGTCAATTCTTCTGTAACCCTGTGCCTATTTTACACAATAAAATGATATCTGTTACACTTTTGAATTTGACCTGTATCACAGTTCTACATCCAGGCGGCGGGGCAGTCGTATGTCAAGAGCAAGGTCGCTTGGTCTGACAGCGGATACAAACATGTGTTGTGACAGCTGTTGTATTTACAAACAGGGGAACAATGGTGAGTTACAATATTCTTATTTTACTAAGTGTTTACAATAGTATATTTCTCAGGTACAAAGTAATACTACACTAGTAGTTGTACATGAAAACACGTGGTGTCAACCGAGACGATTTTTCACTAAACGTAAAGTTACACGATTGTTGCATGATTACGTTTTATCACAGTGTTCCCACACACACACAAACTCACGCAATCACGGGATTTTGAGCGCGCACATAACCGTACTTGTGCGTCGCTGTCGGGATTTTTGGGGTTCGGATGTCTGGATCTCGTGCCGCTGGCTGGAGATCAGGTCGTATCGTCACACCCTCCCCGCACTTCATGAGGAAACAACTTAGGATTTCGAGGGTACCTACAAACCTAGTTGTTTCCTTCGAGGCTGCCGCGGTGCGTTGGGGTTCTTGTGCACCGTCCTCCACCGTATGCTGCCGTCCGGCAACCGCTCCCACACTCTGGTCCGCCGGTGAACGGCTGGCTGCGTAGCTGTGGGGACCCAGGACAGCGGCAGCTGAGCGATTTCCTCAGGGACGGGGGCGTGGCCGATATCGGGGACGCGTTCAGGAGGAAGTAGTCGCCGGGCGATGCGGGAGGCGGTGTGGTAGGTGCGGGGCGTCGCGGCGTTTCCCCGGGTGTTGGCGACAGGGCCAATGGCAGCGTAAGATCGGCCTGGATCTGGCGCAGTTCGGTTAATCTGCGCTCGTGGGTGCGCTGTAGGCTGGGAGGCGTGGGTCCACCGGATGGACTCGGCTGCGGCTCACCGCGGCGTAGTCTGGGGTCCGTTCCTTGGTGGGCCTTAGCACGTACGGGATGTCGTGCGTCACGGGCCGTAAGAGACCTGGTGGACTTGCGGGTAGCGGCGACAGCACCGCTGGGATGGCCGTTTCCCCAAGCACGGCGGTCACGCTGCCGGGCGACGGTGGAGGCGAACGTCTCGGGCTGGACCACGCGCTCATTCCTTGCCTTGGGGTGACCAGGGGCTCTGGGGAAGATGGTGGCGAACTGGCCGGTCTGGTCGACCCGAAGAGCTCCGATATGAGTTCCTCCCGACGGACGCCCAGTGGGCTGGGCGGACGTAGAGGTAGGCTCCAGCGTCGGACCTACGGCTTCCCGTACCAGGGCCACCACAATTTATATTACAAGTTTAATTTATAATTTCAAATATAAAATGGACATAGTTTCTACATGCAAATGAATATTATCTGACTAAATACATATTTATGAAATACAAGTTTACATAGTGTAACGTTTTATTTATTTAGGTGAAGTGTAAAATTGATTAAAACACTAATATTTATATAACTAAGTTTAATTAAAGAAATATGAATTATAAAGAATAATGAAAAATAACTAACACTAAGAATTAACAAATATAAACACTAATTTAAGAACTAATTATTATTACTAAAGACTTAAACACTAAGATAATTTATTTAAACAACTAAAACTACGCAATATTTATTTCAACACTATTTATATCACTGTCTATTTATTTATATCACCATCTGTACACTACACGTATTAATACAAGACTGTCCTCGCGATCTTTTGGTCGGGGTATTTATATTAAAATACATCATTCTAGAAGATTCTTTGATTCCTTGAAAATCAGAACAATGGGAAGCGGACGGACGTGTTGTGACCTGTTCGCTAGCTTCCGCCGCCCGCGCCGCCGCCCGCACCGCGACCCTGGGTTCGCTACATTGCCCCCTCCTTAAGACTGTTTCGTCCCGGAACAGTTCGTTATGACGAAATCTGCATGCATCACCCTTGGTGCATCTGGAAGTCTTAAAGAAGTAACAGTCGATGGTCCGTTTGAGCTCTTCTTGCCCGGTAGAGTTGAAGCTGCAGACTAGAATTTCCACTCCGGTAAAGCGGAAGATTGTTTCTAACATGCTTCTAACAATCCTCCAATCCAAACCATCTAGTCCACAGCCTATCTTCGGTACTGCCAGTTTCATGATGTCGTTTTCCAACAGATGGTCCTTCATGTCGTACAGCGAGTCCCATAAATTGCGGTATGACGGCTTCTGATGTGAGTATTGTTTCGTAACGAGATAGTAAATGTACCGCTTATGTTCTACGTTATCATCCTTCAGTTGTAGCGTTTTCCCGACAGTTGGACGTTGGTTGGCCAGTTCTTGTACTCGTCCAAATTTTCTTTTAAAAACTGAAGCGATGCCGCGGGACATTTTAATGTCTTTCACTACACAGTGAGCGAGGGAATATTCTGGGGACACGGTGAACAGATCTCGTTGTTCTTCTCGTGTCACGCCATACCGAGCCTTATGACCAGTAGAATGACTTTCCATGAAGTCTTCAAATGTAGGTTCTTCAGCTACAACCCGGCGTACCGTCACTCCACGATGATCGTCAAAATTATCACCAGCGAAAGGGGCTAACCGATTGAAGTGGACTACTCTCGGCTTTCCATTAGGTGTTTTCCTAATTCTGTAGACCACATCATTTATTCTTTTTACGATCACGTAGGGACCTTCCCAATTCTTTTGCAGCTTCGGTGATAAGCCACGACGTCTTTGTGGATTGTAAAGCCACACCAAATTCCCAGGTTGATAACCACCTTTTTCAGCCTTTACATCCTACTGGTCTTTCATCCGATCGCTGGCACCTTGAATATTTGTACGGACTTGTTCGTGGATGTCATTCATTCTTCTCCGTAAGTCCGTTACATAGTCCTCCCCGGCTAGATCTTCACCGGGTTTACTGCCAAATACCAGGTCACATGGTAAGCGCAACTCCCGCCCGAATAAGATGTTTGCTGGCGTCTGCCCTGTTGTCTCATGCACGGATGAACGGTAAGCCAACAAGAACAGATGAAGATGTCGGTCCCAGTCTCGTTGATGGTTAGAGACTATCTTTGACAAATACCGATTTATTGTTCTATTCATCCGTTCAACCATGCCATCAGACTGCGGGTGTAATGCAGTAGTTCTGGTTTTCTTTATTCCTAATATCTTACAGATATTTTGGAACAGAGCAGACTCGAAATTCCTTCCTTGGTCGGAATGTATCTATCGTGGTACTCCGAATCGGCAGATGCATTCTTTTACCAAGACTTCAGCGACCGTTACGGCTTCCTGGTTGGGTAATGGATAGGCTTCGACCCACTTAGTAAAGTAGTCCATTACTACTACTATGTATTTATTTCCATCATCAGTTTCGGGGAATGGTCCGGCCACGTCAATCGCAATGCGTTCAAAGGGACTTCCAACGTTATATTGGCGCATAGGAGCTCTTCTTTTTCTATGTGGCCCGTTACTTCCCGCGCAGATCACACATTTGTTGCACCACTCTTTAACATCCTCCTTGCAATTTACCCAGTAAAATCGTAGGCGTAGCCTTTCGAGGGTTCTATTCACTCCAAAATGTCCTCCACCAGATCCGTCATGGATCTCTTCCAATACTTCCGGTACTCTGTTCCTAGGAATTATCAACTGGGTTCTACTCTCAGTACCATCTGTATTTTCTACGACACGTTTCAGGAGGCCCTCTTCAACCACAATAGAATCCCACTGCGCCCAGTACGATTTTACACTTTGTGAGTGTCGTGCAACGTCTTCCCAAACTGGCCTGCCATCGCCATGCTTCCAATCAAGTATGATCTTTAAGTCCGGATCATTCTCTTGGTCCCTCCGTAAGTCTTCAGGTTGTCATCTCCCGTCCACTACCGTTGTCCTTTTGACGGTGGCAAGTTTCGCTTCCAAATGACAAGAGTGCTTGCACTCTTCTTCACGGGTCTTCTCTCTCGCCAGGCTTACACCGTGAACTACTTTCTTCACTCCTACTTCTTTAACAGCAAGAGGAGCTGTTGCTACTTTTTCACCCGTTTTATTTTTAAACTTCTTTTCAGTGTTCGCTGCAGTATTCTGTTTTTGCAGTTTCCCGCACAGTCTTTGCGGGTGGCCTAGCTCTCCACATTTCCAGCAATGAAGTATCTTTCTTTCAACATGAATTTCAGATACAACTCGCTTTATCTTGTCTTCAATTCCCTCAGCATCGATATCTTGCACTTGTGATAGGTTACGTGAAGCTTGTTTAGCTGCTTCATACTCTAAGGCGTATGACAGTGCATCAACTACAGTTTTCGGTCGAGTTAATAGTAGTGCTTGCTGAGTTTCATTATCTTGGACTCCATAAATAAATGCTTGTGTGGCTAGGCATTCCAAAACGCTGTCAGGAGCTGTAGGATGTGCAAGTCGAACCAAACGAGCTATATCCGCTTCAAATTCTTGAAGGTTCTCTTTTGAACTCTGATATCGGTTCCTCAGTTGCGTCTGGTACACTTGCTCCAGATGCGCATTGCCATATCGCATATCCAATCGTTTAACAAGTTGTTCGTAATCTTCTTGTTCATCTTCTTTTAGCGTTTGTAGGATATCTATGGCTTCTCCACGTAGCGAAACTGTCAGCGCAGTAGCTTTTTCTTTGGAAGTCCAGCCATTTGCTTTGGCAGCCGCTTCAAACTGTTTTAAATAATTCGGCCACGATGTCTTGCCGTCAAATTCTGGTGTTTTTATATGAATTCTGGAACTATTTTCTGTTTTCTTTTCCTGAATTTCATCAGTCTTAGCTGTATTTGAATTTAAAACCGCTGGTGACTTAATTTTGGAGACATTTTTCTGTAACTCTTCAACTTTCTTCTCGTAAATTTCTATTCTCTCTTCCAACATTCTAGACTTTTCTGTTAATTCGTCTTTTAAAGTTCTCGAATTTTCTGTTAACTCTTCTTTCAATATTCTAGAATTTTCTGTTAATTTTTCTTCCAATTTTTGTTCTAAACTGTTAGAATTTTCTATTAATTTGTCTTCTAATTTTTGTTCCAATGTTCGAGAATTATCCGTCAATTTTTGTTCTAAGTTTTCTATCAGTTCTGATTTCAATGTTCGAGAATTTTCTTCAGATTTTCTAGAACTTTCCTCTAATTTTTGTTCCAATTTATCTTCTAATGTTCTAGAATTTTAACAAAATCGGTGAAACCACACGCAATTTCGAATACAAACTCATCTGGATTTTCACCAGCTTCTACTAAAGCTTGCCGTAGACGAAGTTGCAGAACAGCTTTGGATCCCGATGTCTCTAACTCTCGGTCTTCCAGCTCCCTCTTGAGATCGGTCACTTTTAATTCACTTAATTTAACCATTTTATTTATTTTTATTTACACTTCACAGTTTATTAACAACTCCACACCTGACACCAATTGTAACGTTTTATTTATTTAGGTGAAGTGTAAAATTGATTAAAACACTAATATTTATATAACTAAGTTTAATTAAAGAAATATGAATTATAAAGAATAATGAAAAATAACTAACACTAAGAATTAACAAATATAAACACTAATTTAAGAACTAATTATTATTACTAAAGACTTAAACACTAAGATAATTTATTTAAACAACTAAAACTACGCAATATTTATTTCAACACTATTTATATCACTGTCTATTTATTTATATCACTATCTGTACACTACACGTATTAATACAAGACTGTCCTCGCGATCTTTTGGTCGGGGTATTTATATTAAAATACATCATTCTAGAAGATTCTTTGATTCCTTGGAAATCAGAACAATGGGGAGCGGACGGACGTGTTGTGACCTGTTCGCTAGCTCCCGCCACCCGCGCCGCCGCCCGCACCACGACCCTGGGTTCGCTACAATAGTGTTTGGGTGTCAGAATGTTTCCTGTGAGACTCGCAACCTCAGCAGGATGGATCGTGGTGCATTTTGAATTTCTATCTATGTAATAGTACACCGAAATTATGTTGATAGTAACCATTTTGAAAATTTGCGTGCATGTGATATTGAACGGCATAATTATTATTTGAAAAGTCAAGATTTAAATTGTCCTATGGATAATATGTAGAATTCAAATACAATTTAATATTTCTAAATTACACGAATCGAAAATGCTTGCAACTTTATCTTTTTTATTTTTACGATCAGTTTCAAATGCTACAATTACAAATCTTGTTTTTTTCAACTTGGTAGATGATTTAATATATTATCTTTGTTTTTCTGCTGCTAGTAGTACAGGATATTCACATACTGTGTGTGCCAGAGAAGTGTTGTCATAGGCATATAAGATGGGAAAACAATTTTTGGTAAATAAAAACTTTCCGGCTATTTATATTGTACAGGACAATACTTCATATATTTCTACATCTTATTTAATACAGATTACTTTATTTTAATTCCATAATTCAATGAAATTTACAAAAAAGTATTTTTTTTTCTGCGTGACGTTTTTATTGCTTATTGGCAAAGTGACATTTCTGTCAATTAGTGGTCATGGGGTTAGAATCGTAGGTCTTCGGTTCAATTCAAAGTGTTGAAATTTCTTTTTTATATTTTTTTTCGAATTTGTGCATTTAATAAATTCTTTTGTTAGTATTATTTCTTTATTTAACCTGTTAGAAAATTATTTCTTTAGTTTTTTTTCTTTATTTCTTGATTCATTTTAATTATTTCTTATAAAATATTTTTTATAAAACATATTCATAATTTTGTTTTAACACTAAAAAATAGAAAACATAAGAAATATACTTCTTTAATCGAAATCGACTTCAACACATTCGATTCCGTAGATAATTGTACTAACCTCATAACCATGAATTGATATCTATCATTTTACATAACAAAAGAATCACGGGAAAAAATAATGCTTTTTAGTAAATTTCGTTGAATTGTGCTATTAAAATAAAGTAATCTATATTAGACAACATGTGGGAATACATTTAGTATTGTCCTGGGTAATATAGTGACTTAGTTATTAGCCGAACAATTTTATTTATTAAAAACTGTTTTCCTATGCTAAATGCCTATGACAACACCTTTTTAGGACATACGTTATATCCCAAGAATGATATGCTAATAGCAAAAAACGATTTGAATTTACAATGTTTAATAATTTTAAACGATTTTCGTTGTTAAGTGGTACATGTGGCATATACAGAATAATTTTTTTATATTAAATTTTAATTCTTCTGGAGACCTATTCTGTGGCACGTATCACTTGTCACTAGTGATAAGTTGATGACGTCAGCTCGTAATAGTTTGCGGGTGATACTTTAGTTTATTTTGAATGGTTAGGTTTTTTCCAGTACGTGTTTACGTTGGCAATACATTCAAATATTCAAAATATGAATCACATAATAACAAGCGGTCATTCTGGGATCTCTGTATCTCCACAAATTTTACTAATTATTTATTTAATGTATATATTGTTAATATTTTCTACGTTTTTGTAAATATTTTCTATATTTGCAAAAATACATAGTACAAAAATACATTATATAAAGTACTGAATACAAAAATTACGAAAATATATAATGCAAAAATTATAAAAATACATTATACAAAATACAGAATACAAAAATACATAATACAAAAATTACAAAAATACATTATAAAAATACAAAAATTACAAAAATACATTACACAAAATACAGAATACAAAAATACATTATACAAAATATAGAATACAAAAATTATAAAAATACAATACATAACATACAAAAATAAAAAATACAACAATTACACAAATACAAAACACAAAAATACATGTATTATATATGTCAATACAAAACATCATCCTGGGCATTGTCAGCAACTGGTGGAACTTCTAAATCAATTTCATCGTATCCTGGTTCTGGCTCCTTGACATTGTAGTGTTGGGCGATATTGTGTAAAATGGTACACGCTAGTACAATCCTGGATCACATTAAAACTGAAAAAATAAGATATAATATTAAATGGAACGTAAAATATACGCATACAAATAAATACCCATGCTTCAAATCTTGTCTTTGGATATTATTTCTCGGAAATTGTATCCACTGCCGCATACATTTATTAACACATTGGTAAATTCCTTCAAGCTGCGGTTCACCATCGGCTGACTGACACATGCCAACAACCGCAAGGAAGTTCAATCCAATTAGAATCTGAAACAAACAAAGTATGACAATATAACAATACTATTTTAAAATATTATTATTGATATGATTACTCACTCCCATGTTGTTCGGTATTGTAGTAGGCACGCCTTGACCGGCATCCATGTGCGAAACCAAAGTATTTATCAAATACAGGCACGCTTCCTTTTTCAGTCGAAAATTAGATTTAAATTCTCGCTCTGAGATACTGAACGGATCTTGCATATCTCTCATATGCCTTCTAAACAACCGGTCTTCTTCTCTTCTTTCTTCATTATCCAACTCTTCCAATCACTGTTATCTGCCCGTGCAAAAATGCCATACTTCCTTGAATATAAAAATAAAAAGTATTACACTTTTGAAAATTTGATTTATTTTTCACTTACCTATAAGCAAATAATAGTACGTTCACCTAAACACAAGTAAACTAAACTAAAATTTCAAAAACTCCACAAAATGAAACCAAGAAAAATACACTGTATCACACGCCCACTCTGTATCACTAGTTATAAGTATCTAACACTACCTGCTTTGGTGGTGATAAGTCTACCACTTAACAAGACGTCATACCGAGGTTTCACATCAATTCTCACAGATGGCAGCACGTCTTTCACCTAAAACTTATCACTTATCACTAGTGATACGTGCCACAGAATAGGTCTCCTGTAAGCAGCACTATCATTTCTTTTTCTTATCGAATTAAGTTCTTATCGCACATTTAAAATAATTTTTTTGTTATCTTCTGCAAATCCGAGTAACTTTTTTTAAGGGAACACATATATTAAAATTACTCTCGTTATCTAAAATATTTTATTATCTACACTCCAATTAGCATTTATTAAATTTGGACGTTCCGAATATGAATTAGTTACATATCTTTTCATGAATAATATTACATTCAAACATACGTTTGGAAATCTAAGCAATGCACCAATATTATTTTCCTTCATAAAATCAATTTTAACTTTTAATAAAATTATTCTTATTTTTTTTTAATTGTATTATCAAAATATACTATACTAGGATCACCAAGTTCTTTATTTAAAATTTTATCTAAATCTTCAATTTCATATAAACCCACTGGAATAGTGAATTCTTGAATTACGTTATCAATATAATAATAAAATTTATTATTAGTTTCATCAACGTTGGGTATTGAATGAATTGTTTCAAAATTAATGAAACCAAAAGAATATTTGCCTCCATTATTTAGTTCAATAGGTGGAAAGAAATCTGCACTTAATCCTAATTTATTTCCAGTTAATGTAATTGTTATAGAATCCATTATTAAACTCTTTAAGTGGTGGTAAATTTCTTAAAGAGTCAAAATACAGAACACAATTTTTTTTTTAATATATGCAAGCCAATTAGTACCAGGACCGTAGATATTATCCAAGTTAACAATTGCGGCTTCATTTTTTTATGTTAATTTCGGTAGTGTGTCTCGCATGTAGATACCACGAAAACATTTTTTATCCGAACAATTTTTTTTTAATCCCAATTAGTTAACGCCCTATTCGGCAATTTTTTGATTTTTTTCTATTATCAATTCTTATAATATTATATTATTTAACATAAACTATTCCTTATCTATAAGTGTAGGGTAGTGGTTTTCTAATAAATATTCTATTATATTGTTTTTCATTTGACAATGACTTGTTATTTGCATTGAAATGTCCCAAAACTTTAGGTCTGAAATTGATTAGTTATTTTCTTCAAATCTTCTAGGTTTATTATTGATGAATGAATATTGTTAAGATTACAAAATGTTAGGCTTGTTTCTATTTTAGAGGTGATTTCAATAAAATTCACTGTTAATAATATTAATTTGCATAATTCTGGATTTTAAAACAATTTGATTGTGTTTTATGGTTTCTAATTGTGAATTAAATTTTGTAATCATTTCTTTTTTTAATCTAATTGTTTCTAAATTTAATGCTCGAGTATTTCTTGGTTTTTATTAATTTTGTTAAATATTTCTTCATAACGTTGACTGTCAGAAGAATCTAAGTTTCCAGTAATAGCTTTTACTATTATTCCTAGTCCATCGAACAAGCTTCTTTTAACTCGTTTTTTATTGAAAATTGTTTACAATTTATCTTCTAATTTAATACAATTAAATTCTAAAATGTTAATGTAGGTTTCCAATACCTTTAAATATAAATTCCTTTTATTTATTTGATTAAATAGGTCTTCCCTATTTATTTTAATTTCATCATATTCTAAGATTATGTTACTTACGTTATAACTACAGTAATTATATTGAGAGTTAACATATATGTAAACAGTTCCTGAGACTAAAATATTTAAACCGGGTTTGTTGTTTATTTCTTCTAGTTCTCCTTTGCCGTTTGCGTATCTAAAACGAAGATTCGGAATTTTGTAATTTTATCAATTTTTTGTTTTTTATTTTTATTAACTATTTAAATCTTGTTTAAAGTTATATTTTTTAATTTTATGAATTTTAAAAACAGGCTTCTTTATTTTCTAGTTGCGTCTTTTTCCTTCTTTAACTAATACTTGTTTAGGTATTTTTAGGGGTCTATTACTTTGAGATTTATAACGTTTACATTTTTTAGTTATTATATGTTCTTTTACTCTATTATGAATTATTTTTAATTTATCTTTAAGTTAGTTTATATAGTCTTCGTTAGTAGATATGATTTTAAAAGAATTTTTGAAATCGTCTCTTCCAAAAGTTACTTTCACAGGTATAAATTTTGTTGTTTGGTTAATTGAATTATTGTAGGCTATTAATGCGAAATTAATTTTATTTTGAGGAGTTTCATTTTTAAAATCGTTTCTCTGGTTTATAATACGTTAATGTTCAATTATTGTCGAATGGAATCGACACACATCTATTGCTCTTTGGGTTGTCGACACATGTCATAATCATTTTGATTTTATACATTTATAATAAATGTTTTGCTAAGTTATTATTAAATTCTGTGTCGGAGTCATGAATTATTTTGTCAGGAATTTTGTAATTATTAAATTATTTTATTAACGTGTCTACTGTTGTAGTGGCAGTGAATTTTTTAAATAGTTGTTGTATTTCTGTAGTTCTGCTTCTTGTTCTTCTGCACTACACTCACTTTAGGGAACTTTTGGGTATAATAAAATTATAATGTTTTGTAATAAATAGTATTTAATTATAAAGAATAAATCTGGGAAATAAGATATTTAGAATTCGGAGTGTTGGAGTAACGGAGTCAATGTAGGAAGTTCAGAGTGATAGTCCAACAATGTACCAGTTTACCCAGTGTGTTTTCCAGCTTCCGATTCGCGTAGCTCAATTCGCTCAAGGCTATGATAGTTACCTTGATTGAAACAAGTTGGGTTATCTCGGAGGTGTTGGATTCTGGCTTCCATGAACAACATTCATCGATGGTAATGTCAATTGACGGGATTGCATGAGACATATTTTGCTTTACACATCCAAATGCTGTTAGCACGAACATATCTGTGAAACCCTTGCATGCTGACTTGATTCTAATCATTCCCGTGTAATAAAGAACGGTGTCTTCAACTTGGCCAGGTAATTCTTCACAGAGCACTGCAAAGGTAGTAGGGTTCTCGAGAACAAACAACCATTCATTGTCTCCTAAGTATTTCCACGTTTCAATAGATGCCTTGATGTAATTTGTTTCGCAGTCTTGAGGAATTTTTTCGACGTGTAGACTCAGTAATTGTGATTCACAAGTAGATTAGTCCGTTTTCTTAGTGATGTGAATGTCGCCACATATGAATCATTGGTCCAAGTATTCTTTACAATCTTTTAAATCTTGCAGGAGAGAGTAATGGGTTTTGGACTCAGACAGAAGCATATATGGTTTCCTGAGTTGTGTATAGGAATACAAGGATGTATTATCATGCTGCATAGGAAGAGGAACTAGGTGATAGAGACGACACATTATTTTTTTAACTAAAGGTTAATCTGTAGCAAAGAAAATGTTGTTTCGAAAATTTTGTAATAGAAATGTACATTTTCATTATCATTCTCAATTGGGAATTTATCATGTCCTTTGTAATAATTAATTTCATCAAATAAAATTTTGGGTGTTAAATTATAGCGTGTTTACGAAGATTAATAGAATTTATGAAACTACCGACTTTACTTGAAATTTATTTGTCATAGAAAAAAGGGTCATAGCTTGTTGAATAATAATGTTTTCTAATTCTAATTTATCGAAAATAAAGTTCGTATTGGTGTTAATTTTGTTAATTAATTTCATGTTGCGATTTATCTTTGACTCACTTTGTTAAAGAGCTTGTACTGAATTAATATTTTAATAGTGTGTAAGTTTGTTTCTTATTATTTAAAAATTCGTTCACGCTTTCTTCGTAAAATTCTGCATCGGCTGAACTTGGTACATCAAATAGCCATTTTAGACCATATGAAATTCTGTTAATTAAACCGCGTTTTTGTCGAGAATGGAAATTTTGGCTTGTTATGTGGCTAAGAATATCAAATTTACTTTCGATGTCTGACAATTTTTCTTTTATTATATTTATTGTTTGTTCACAATGAAAACTAACATGATTGCGTGTAAAGTATTTTACTAATAAGTTACAAAGTCATGAAGTATTTAATCAGAATTTCAAGGATTTTCCGTAATCATCATACGTGTATAAAAGTTCTGGATCTTGTGTAACTAAGGTTGGTAAAACACTTTTCGACCAAATAAAAGTTTATAAGGAGTATATTTTGTTGAAGAGTATTGAAGTATTATAGCCTAACAGCAAAGTTAACGTATTCGTCCTAATCAGTTTGATCTGGTTTAATGAAATGCTTTAAATAATCTTTTAATGTTAAATGATAGCAGGTTTACCAGATTATTTTATATGTGTGTCGCCAATACGATATTCAAATGTCGCCAAATGGCGCTAAAATTTGATATAAAACATACTTCAAAATATTAGAAAAAAAATATTCTGACAGAATAAGACTATATAAATAAATAAATATTATTAATTATATAACATTTTTGTAAATAAATAGTACATATTATATATACTGCACTTAATTATTTTCAAATCCAAATTTCACAAATTATGTTATAATCATTGTCAGCACTAAAAGCTTCAAATATGTTGTCATTTCATTAATCATTATCATATACTACAGTTGAAATGAAATTATTGACCATTCTTTTATCTACTATGAAATCTTTACAACAAATATTACAATTGTACAGATGAACTCGTAATCGTAACAAAGATTATTATCATGTGAAAATCTAATCGGTTTCTACATTTAGTTTTTATACTAATTATTACTGAAAAAATCTTTCTACAACAGCATTGCAGCTAGGTAATGATAGTAAAGACAAAGCATATTTTCCTAGTTCTTGGAAAACATAATTATTTTCATTATTAGGTAAAAGTGACCAATCAACTAATAATTTTAAATATTGAAGTTCTACTGTACCCAACTTATCCGAATCAATATAATCTTTTATGAAAGGAAGATCTTTAAATTTTAGCCTCACTGGGGCAAAGTTGTGAAAAGAGGTATTTAATTTTTTTTAAATGTTCTAAACTAACTGGCAATTTTATGGATAATTCGTTACATAGCTTTTTAATGTAAGCATACATTTTATGTTCTAAATTATTTCTTGTTTCTGTAGAAATTTTAACTGCTCTTAAAGCCTGATAATAATCAATTCCATAATCAGCTTCATTTACTGATAGAAAAGCAAGTTTATTAGTAATTTCTCTTAATAATGTTTGTGTGCCTGCAATAATGAATACCGTTTTATAAATTTTACGGCACATGACACAAAAAAGATTTTCTAAATCGTTATAAGCTTCAGTAACTAGAATTAGTTCGCTAAAAATTGAAATATTGTTGAATGAGCTCATGCAAGACTGGTTTAAGAAATTTAAAGTATAGGTAATTTGCATCATCATTTAACATTTCCCGTAACATACGGGCTTTATAACATTTTTCATTTTCTACAACTAAATTAAAGTGGACCCGTAATTCTTCCCAATTTTAATTGAGTTATACAGTAATAGCCATTGAGTAAATGATGGTTGAATAAACTTATGCAAAATTTTTGATTCATTTGAATATATTAAATCAAATTTTTTTTATACTAAATATGCCTATTAGAACTGTGCGGAAACCAATTGTAAATTTCTTTACACATGAATTCTATATTTGCAGGAAGCTGGGTGGAGGCTTCAGCAGATGCATTATTAATTGAATGGCATACGCACCCAACAAGTTTTAGCGTTGGAACTTCGTTTTTTTTTCCACACAAACTATTTACACCATCAGTGCTAATGCCTAATAATATTTAATGGACAATTTTTGTTTGATTAAATAATATTTTGTACATTTGTACAGCTCATTTGCTGACTTATTTTCTATAATTATTAGACCGAGTGAATCAGTAACAAACTTATTTTTGTGAATTGAGAAATATTGAATACATATACATAAATATTCAATTGTTGAAATATCGGTTGATTCATCAATAATGAAAGAGTAACCCATATGCCCGATATCCTCAATAAATTGAGTTAATAATACAGGTGCAATGACATTTTTTATCAAGCTAAAATATTTAGTTCTGGGCATTAGTAATGATGAAAAAGATGAGTCTTTATGTTTTTCAGTACTTCGCCTAAATGGTCCATGGTTCGAATGCTGCAATGCATACCAATGAATACTGCCAATAATATAGGAAGTTGATTGTCGGATTGTTGACCAAAGGGAATTTAATGAAACCCCCTACTACTAAGTTTCAAAATTTAAAGAATAAATTGATTAAAAACATTAAAGATAAAAATTATATTGACGATTCAACTTTCAAACAGTTCAAAAATTCCCCCACATATAATTTAGCTAAATTATCCAAATTTTAAATAACATTAATACTGAATTTACATTTAATATAAAAAATTCATTTGAATGAGTTACAGAAATTAAAGAAAATAAGATACCACCCTCGCATATATTAATATCTTCAAACCTTGTTTACTAATATTCCTGTAAGAATTAATCATTTCTGCAATCGAACAAAAATGGCATATTATAGAAACTCATACAATAATACCTTTAAATTTTTTTAAAGCATTGATAAAATTTATTTTTGATAGTTGTTACTTCAGTTTCAATGGTAAATTTTACAAACAGATTTTTGGTTGTGCTATGGGCAACCCAGCATGTTATTTTTGCAAATTTAGTCATGTCACAAGCTCTAACAGTCATTTTAGAAACATTACCTTTTAGAATACCCTTTATAAAATTGTATGTAGATGATATTGTCGCAATCGTACCTGAAAACAAAGTTACGAATATCTTACAACATTTTAATGATTATAACGAACATTTACAGTTTATCATTGAAGTAAAAAATGAAAATACTTTACCATTTTTAGACATTCTATTAATAAGACACGAGGATGGTAGTTTAATTTCCGATTTTTATTAAAAACCTACGACTTTAGACAGAATTTTAAACTTTAATTTAGCACATCCAATTTCTCAAAAGATTAATACGATCAAATGTTTAAAATACAGATATTCTAAGTTAAGTAATAAAACTTTTAAGGAAAAAAACATCAGTAATTTACGTATTAGATTAGCGAAACATATCTACCCCAAAAGTCTAGTAAATATTAACCGACAGACCCACAATAGCCAACAATAATATTGAAACCAATAAAGAACTTAAAATATATAATAAAATCCCTTATATACAAGGACTGTCTGAATTATTGAGTTCTATTATGAAACATAATAACATAGATCTTGTGTTTTACAACACAAAGAAATTATCAGACATTTTTAGCAAACTAAAAGATAATACTCCTCAATATTTTCAGACAGATGTCATATATAAAATAGATTGTAAAGACTGTAATGGGTCATATGTATATAGGTCAAACTAAAAATTGGTTAGGCAAACGTATACAAAACTATATAAATGATTATAATAATAGCCATAACAAAAATGAAAAGACTGGTCTTGTTACACATCACCTTCAATTAAATCATAAATTTGATTTTGATAATGTTCAGATTGTAGATAAAGAGGATAATTACAAGAAACGTTTATTTTTGGAAATGATACATATATTTAAAAATACTAATTCCATTAATTTAAGAAGAGATATTCAAAATCTTAATAAAACCTATTTAAATATATTATAAACTTCTTCATATTTCTTTTTGTTTCACTAGTTCCATTTCATTTTTATTTATGGTGATTTCGGATTATCTACCTGCTCAAATTAATTTATAAATTCGCTGAAATCCGCAAACCTTGCCAGTCTTTGATTGTTCCTCAGACTGTCAACAGTTTTGTTGATTTCTAAGTTCTTATTGTATTAATTTCTATATTGTACTAGGTATTTTTATAACTTTAATTTTTTATATTTTGTTAACAACATCTTAACCCAGCGGTATGTAAATTATTTTACTTAATTTTCTGTATTTTGTATTTGATTACTGACCTTCCTGAATTTAACGTTCATACATTTCAATATAACTTTTATTTTTCATGTAAAATTGATACTTATTTGAAATATTTTATGATTAAATTTTAATCGAAACGTTGAGGAATTAAGAATTTATTTCATTAAATTCCATTTGGTTCACAATCCGACAATCAACTTCCAATATTACAAATACTGGACGCTATTCACTTCTCACTGCCAATAATATATCGCGTTCTTTTTCTTGTTTCGTTACATCTATAGCAAAGATGAGAAGTTACTGTTTATTTTCAACCGGATTAAGTAATTTTTTTTTATTTTGGTGAATTTTCGAACTACCGTGTTTTTTTAAATCCGAAACATGACACCTTATAGCCATTTTACATATTTTACAATAAGCTTTGTTCAAGTCTTTACTACTGTCTTAAAGCCAGTCTGAAATAAAAATTTGCATTTATGAGGTATTTATCACTATTATTATATACTGAGTAAACTTACTTTCTGCCCACTTTTCCTTTCCCATTCTTTTTTATATTTCCTGCTATATTTGCTCCATTTACCTATGGTTTAGCCAGCAAATGAAACAAATTATTGTAAATAAATGTATCTAACAATACTCACAAGTCAAAACAAATAATTGTAAACATAACCTAAAGGCAGTTTTGTCACCAGCCCATAATTAAAAGTCGCCACTAGTTTAGCAAAATGACGCTACGCAGCCGCTACTAGTACATATTAGAGGTACTCAAGTCACTACATATAAATAAGAAAATTGTTAATATCATATTTATTTTGCAATAATAAGGTCAGTTTTATATAATATAATAAACAAAAAAATATATTTATTACAGATAACCAGTTATAATAAAAATTACAAAGAAATATATTATTTTCCAATATAATCATAGATACATACAGTTATGTTAAATCTTAAATACTTAAATCACAAAAAAAAATATCAGTCTTCTCCACTATCGCTACTACTTTGTTCATTTTGTACTATTGTATTTGTTTTGTCTCAAAATTTGTACATATACATATTGGTCTTATACTTTTTCTTCATTAATTTCGTACGTATAACAACAACTATTTTTATTACGCATATCTAACTAAAGAAGTTAATGTTTCTGTTAGTGGGTGATTCCGCTTTTTAGTTTGGTATCAGCCATGAGCGAGAAAATCCTTTCTACATCTGCGTTGCCATGTGGTAAACATAGTAAACTAAGTAATAATATATATATATATATATATATATATATATATATATATATATATATATATATATATATATATAGTGGTTTAACACTCCGTTGTGGAGTTGTACCGCTTTTACTTAAGCTTTCTAGATCCTTCTTTGGAGGGGATCGGACTCCGTTTCAGTTATTTATTAAATATTCTTCGCTATGATGTTCCATTTCTTCCTATCTCTTGTTTTATTTTTCCAGTTGTTAATTCCCGCTCTTCTTAAATCTTCTTCTACTTCTGCTAGCCATGTTGATCTGGGTCTTCCTCTTCTTTTCTTACTTCCAGGGCTCCATTGCATGATTACTTTTATTGGTTCTTTTTCGTCAGCTCTGCTTACGTGTCCTAGCCATTTTACTCTTTGTTTCTTGATTATTTTTATTATATCTTCTCCTTTTAATTCTTTGTCAATCTCATGGTTCATTCTTACTCTGTATTCATTATCAGATATCTTCTTAGGTCCCAGTATCGTTCTTATTATTTTCCTTTCTATTATTCTTAATTTTTCTTCGTCCTTCTTTGTAAATGTCATTGTTTCGGCTGCGTATAATGCTATTGGTCTTATTATTGTTCTATATACTCTCATTTTTGTTGTCTTGCTTAAAATTCCGTTTCGTAGTAATTTGTTATTGGCTTGGAAAGCTCTATTTGTAGCAGCTATTTTTTCTTTTATTTCTTCATCTCTTTCGCCTCTATTTGTTAACATTACACCTAAGTATTTGAATTTGTTTACTTGTTCAAACTCTGCTTCTCCTATTTTAATAGTCTTTTCTTGCACTTCTTTTCCCATTACCATTATTTTAGTCTTTTTTTTGGTTGATTTCTAGTCCTATTTTCTTTCCTTCTTTTACTATCTTCTCTAGCATTTTTCTCATTATTCTTCTTTGTATTATTGTTGACATTATTTTATAGGTAGTGTTCAGTAACGTGATTCCTCTGTAGTTTTCGCATATTTGTTGGCTTCCTTTCTTATGTATTGTTACAACTTGTCCTGTTTCCCATTCTTTCGGCATTTCTTCCTCCCTCCATATTTTTACTATAAGTTCATGGATGTGTTTCTGTATTGCTTCGCCTCCGTACTTTAATAATTCCATATTAATATTGTCGCTTCCACGTGTTTTACCGTTGCGACTATTTTTTATAATTTCTTTTACTCTTACTTCTTTTCCTCTTCTGTGAGTAGTTTCTTAAAATAATCTGTCCATACCTTTTTGTATTGTTCTTCAGATTCTGCTAATTGCCCATTTTTATCCTTTATCCCATTTGTCTTGGTGTTATATATTTTAGTTTGTACTTTTATTTCCTTGTAAAATCTTTTTGTGTTTCTGTTTGCTCTTTCATTCTCAATATTTTTTATTGTATTTTCTATTGATATTCTTTTGTTTTTCCTAATAATTTTATTACATTCCTTTCTTTTTTTCTCATACTTCTCCTTGTCCTCTTTTTTATTTGTTCTTAAATATGTTAATCTTGCGTATCTCTTTTCATCTATTATTATTTTAATTTCTTCATTAAACCAGGCTTTTTTATTTTTTGCATTCTTATTTTCATGTCCTATCCATTTTTGAGCAGCGTCGTTAATACATCTTTTTATCCAGCACCATTTTTTTTCTATATCTTCCATTTTATGTTCTTCCTTTTTTATGTTTTTTTCTACCTCCTCTTCGTATTTCTCTCTCGAGCTTTCATTGTTTATATTTTCTATATTCCATTTAATTCTCGTTATATTTTTTCTATCACTTGTTTTAACTTTGTTTCGTATCTTTGTTGTTACCATGTAGTGATCCGAGTCGGCACATGCTCCTCTGTATGTCCTTACGTTTAGTATCGAAGATTGCCTCCTTTTCGTTACTAGTACGTGGTCTATTTGTGTTTGAGTCTTATTGTCTGGTGCTGTCCATGTTACTTTATGTATTTTGGGGTGTTTATACTTCGTGCTACTTATTATCATGTTAGTCTTTAGTGCTAATTCGCATAACCTTTGCCCATTATCATTTGTTCTTTTATGTATTGTGTGTGTACCTGCGACTTGTTGTATGTAGTTCTCTCTTCCTATCTGTGCGTTAAAGTCGCCCATTATAATGCTTAGGTCTTCCTTCGGTATTTTTTCAATTTCCTCTTTCAGATTCTCATAAAAATCTTCTTTCCTTTCATTTGTTGTATTCTCCGTAGGTGCATACACATTTAATATCGATATGTTGACAGGTGATCCTTCTATTCTAATGTATGCCAACCTTTCATTAATTGCTTTAAATTCTATTATTTTTTCTTTTAATTTTTTTAAAACTATGAATGCTACCCCATATTTCCCCTGTTTATCTCCGGAATATAATGTTGTATAGTAATTCTTCTTGATTATACCTTCACCGCCCCATCTTGTTTCCTGAATCGCTGCCAGATTAATATCATATCTTTTCAATTCTTGCGCTACTTCTTCCATCTTTCCTGGTTGGAGCATCGTTCTTATATTCCTTGTACTAAATTTTAACATTTTGTTCTTTTTCCTATTTACTTTTTTTGTTTTAATTGTATTTATTGCCTTTCCCTTATCTTTATATCCTTTTCCTCGCTTTCCGTATTCCATATTGCCATCCTCGTTCTCCATTGTTAGTTGTTTAAGTTTTTTAGAGCTTTATCTTCCTGTTTTTCTATATGCATCTTCTCTTCATCCCATATATACCAAGTCTCATTTATTTTCAGTTTTTTATACCCTATTCTTATTCTATTTCCATTATTTTTCTCATCTTTCGCCAATTTTAAGATTTCTTTTTGTATTTGCATCTCTTTATTAGTCATTTCACTTTCTATGTAAGTTTTTGTTCCTGTAAGTTTGTTTTTATTTTTTAATATTTTTATTTTATCTTCCCAATTCTCTATTTTGGCAATGGTAACTTTTTTATCCTCTTTTCCTTTCTTATGGGTTTCTTTAACTTTGATGTCTATTCCTAATTTGTTTTTTATAAGTTGTTCAACATCCTGATTGTTGTTTATATTCTGTTCTCCCTTAATTACGATATTGTTACGTTTTTTAATTTTTTCTTTCTTCTTTTCCATTGTTTCTAAAGCTATTATTTTCCCTTTTAAAACCTTTATTTCCTCTGTCATCAATTTTTCTTTTGTTTTTAAATCTTTGACTTCTTGTTTTAATGTATTTATTACTTCATGGAAACCTTTATGTAATTTCTGCATTTCCTCTCGTATTTCTGTCCGTAATTCTTGAGTTTCTTCTCTGTGTTGTTTGTTTTCCTTCTTCATCGATTTTATCTCCTCGTTTATTGTTATTAGCATCCTTACTATTTCATTTTCTTCTGATTCTATGACTTTGCGTTTAGCAACTGGTGATCTCGATGTCTTTCTACTTTTACTGAAGACCATATTATCACTTATGTTGCTGACACTGGAACTTCTAGTAAATTTACGTTCGTCATCTTCCATCTTTGTACGCCTAGTTGGAAACTTCTGCGGTCCTTAGGTGTTTTCGTGGTTGCAGTTTAACTCGATGTAAATTTTTTTAAGGTTTGCTTGTTATTATTAAAATTTTCAAAGAGTACTTTTAAAAAGGATAGGGCTTCTTCTGCACAGATAACACTTCCTGCTCTTTATCTGACCTTTAACTACCACTTCCTTAGCAGATTCTTCTTTTCAGATTTAGATATTAATACAAATTTGTTTTTATATTGCGGCTATTTAAACTATCAACTGTCAATTAGCGGTCACCTTGAAATATATTACTTAATTTATTCCAAAAACAAATTTTGTCTTTTTTTACAAACTGCTCCTTTTCTGCGTCGGAGAAAAATATTTTTATTTTATTATATTCTCTAAAGATAGCAACTGCGTCAAGTTGGGGAAATTGTTTAATAGCTAGTTGTAACATTTGAAAAGTGCTGTTATTAAATATATTTGCCGGTGTATATATATAAATATATATATATATATATATATATATATATATATATATATATATATATATATATATATAAATCAATGAAATATGATTTAATGTTTTTAAAAAGTTTTTATTTAACATACATGATACAACTAGAATTATACGAAGTTAATTATTCTACAGACGTACATAGTCTAACGGATTCTAGTAGAGTTGGCCTATTTATTACCTTGTGTGGTATGATGTTTATGCTGTGTAGGGTTTAATGTTACAGCGTGGAAACTTACATAAAATGACGCAATAAGGGATGGGCGTCTACATAATTCCTCCCCCCTAAGATGAAAGAATACCTGTTGGATGTTCAATAGGTATTGTTTCAATTGTTAGTTTATTTTTATTTTATTTGATTAATTTTTTTTTCTTAATTATTACATAAATCTTATAAAACAAGAACATGATTACAACTATAGTTACAATACATAAAATTATATCGAAGAATATTGAATGTGACTCAGGGTTATGAATTTCATTTAAGTGTGTTATTTGTTGACTTGGTATTTAACTGATTCTAGATTTTTTATATTCAATGTTTTATTAACAATTATTTTATTTTTATTTTGCCCGATATTTATATTAATAATTTTGTCATACTTAACATTTTTAAACAATTTTTGTTTGTTTATTAAACAGTCTTTTATAGAGTAAATTCCGGAAATTTCTTTATCTTGAATTTCGTGATCACATTCGATATTTATTACATCCTTATTTGGTAAAAAGAGATATACAATATTTGAGTTAGGTATTGGAATGATTTCGTTGTGGTTATAATATATAATATATTTAGTTATTACTATTTCTATTAAAATACAAATTTTCTATACATTTATTTGGTAGGGAATTTTCGTTATTACAAATATAAAGCTCTTCTACTAAAGTACATTTATTCAAATTAGTAATGTGTGTATTTGATTTGGTATAATAGCCAGGGGTTATATCTAATGTAACATAAGTGTTATCGTGTAAAGTAGGAATGGGGTGCTTTGTAGAAGTTCGTTTTGTACAAGAGGAATAGGGATGTCTATTATTATGTCCAAAGTGAATTTTTCATATTTACAATAAGTTTTAACTAATTGTTGGTTTTGCCAATTTTTGATTACAAGGTATTTTAGACTGTTTGGCAATAATTTGTTAATTTCTCTTTTAACGTCATCTCTCGATAATATACCAAAATATAAAGTGTTTGTTTCGCAAAAAGCGAAGGTAGTTTCAATTTCGTTAAGAATACTTATCAAATTTGTGGCTGCAAATGTTAGTTGTGTTATTATATTTTCTATATAAAGTTTATCGTTCGTATCTATTATTTTTCTTAAAACAATATGCATTTCATTAATTTTATTTTTAAAAATTTTGTTATTAACGTTAATTTTCTCTACTTGTTTATTGAAATATTCAGAAATATTTTTGTTGAAAGTAATTACTTGATTTAGATTGTTTTTCAGGAAATATATTGCCAGTGTATTATAGAACCTATCCGGTTCTAAGTCCACGTTTCTCTTTTTTGTCATATAGGAGAATTTGAATTTTATTATTTACAATGTCCAAAAAGTTTGCTAATAAAATAAAGTTATTACTTAAGTCTTCTACATATTTCTCATATTTGTGATTTAATTCTAATTTTAATTTATTATAATGACATGTAAGGTTATTATACGTTTCTTTAATTCTATCTAAATTAAGCTTAACATAAATGTACTTATTATTAGTTGAAATTAGGGCATTTCCTAGCTTCAGGACGTTAATTCCGGGGTTGTCTGTTTCGTCTTTGAGTTTGATGGTTGTTGCTGTTCGTATGAGTCTGTAAATTGACGGTGAGGTTTTATTTTGTCAATTTTTATTTTTTTGTTCTTGTCAGTTATTATTTGAGCTTTATCTTTTACATATGTTTTTATTTTTTGTTTCTTATAGCGGGGTTTCTCGACTTTACCGGTGTTTCTTTTGGCTTGTTCTTTGAATACTTTATCAGGTAATTTAATAATATCTACTTGTGACGTAGCGTACTTTTTTTTACTGCTATCTAGTAACAATTTAGTTTCATCGTAAATTTTCTTCATAATTTCTTTGTGGGTCTGAACATAGTTGTCAGTAACAATTTCAGGAGAAATTTCTTCTTTTAATTCGTTATAATGGCCGAAAAGTATTTCATTCGGTTTACGTTTTGTAACTGAGTAAATAGTCTGGTTATACGCTTGAAGAGCATAACGGGCTTTATTACTAATTGTTAAATCATTAAAATCTTTATTTTGTTCTAATATTGTAACATGTTCTATTATTGTCGAATGGAATCTTTCAATATTTCCATTACTTTTTGGATTATTGACACTAATAATATGAATACGAATATTTTTAGTTGATAAAAAGTTATATATCAGTTGGTTGTTAAATTGTAAACCATTATCTGATATTATTAATTTAGGAGTGCCGAAAATGGAGAAATATTTTATTAATTTTTGTATAATAGTTACAATGTTGGTTTCTGACAAATGATAAATTTGTGCATGCTTGAAGAAACTGTCGATTATTGTTAAGAATTTAATAATGATAAAATATCAATATGAATAATTTCGAGGGACTTGTTCGCTGTTTGTGTTTTTATAACGGGTAGTTTTATGGGATTTCTTTCATATTTGTTTTCCTGACATACATCACAGTTGTTTATGAATTTAAAAACAGTTTGCTGCTTGTTTAGTCAATAGTACTGTTGTTTTAGTTTCTGATAGGTTTCAATTATGCCACGATGGTTCGTTTTGCCTAAATGATAATTTTTTACTAAATCAATTTGTTCGTCTGATGATTCTATGTCTTGTAATTGATTTTTGCAACTAGTTAAAATATAAGTGCCTGGTTAGAAATAAATTTGTAAAATTGAATTTAACATTTTTTGAAATTGTACCGGAACAATGCAATTATAATGTATTCCAGATACGAGGTACTCTTTGATAAATTTTAAGAGGGTATTTTTAAAATTAGTTTTGTTTAGGTAAATATAAATTCTTTGTTTTTGTGTCCAAACATTTTTTTAATATCTACAGGGCTTTTCTAACTTGTTTCTTTAAAAATAATTTTATTTTTACTAAAATTTATTGAAGTTTCTTTAAAATGAAGGCCGTTGATAGGAGATTCGTCATCAGAATGCTGAGTACAGCTGTCCGTGTCTTTTTCAGCGATAACGGAGTTTGCGTAGTTCTCGATTTTGTTTGAAGCAAAAACATTTACTTAAATGTTTGTATTTTAAAAAAATTGTCTTAGTAAATTTTCTATATCTAACCAATTTTGCCTATCTAAACCAAATGCAAATTTTTGGCATGTTAATTGAATTAATATTATTTGCGATTAGGTAATATCTTAATTGTTTTAAACTATTTTCGATGCTTTTTAAAGTTGGTTTATTAAAATAATTTTCTTTTGTAATTAAATGTATGATTAATCTAGGTGATGTTTGTATGGCAATATTATTTACTATTTTTACTTTATCTAAATCGTTCTTAGTATGATATTTTTCATTAATCTGTTTTGCGAAGCCTTGATCCATTTCAAAATCTTTGAAAATGCAATGTATTATAGGTTCTTTGTGGTCGAAAATATTTGAAGTTTTATAATTTATCTCGAAAGGTTTCGGAATTCTGGACAGATAGTCTGCAACATAATTTTGTTTGCCTTTGTGATATTCTATGTCATAATTATATTGTGATAATTTTAATTTCCAACGTACAAGTTTTAAATTTATTTAAATTTGTGACCGTATAAATAGGGATGAAAATGTTTCGTAGCCCAGATAATAGTAAGTAGTTCTTTTTCGGTTGTTGAATAATTTATTTCATGATCGTTGAGTGTCCGGCTTGCGTAAGCTATAGGTAGATCTTTTCCATCTATATTTTGGGATAGGACTGCACCCAAAGCATAATTTAAGGCGTCGGTCGTTAGATGGAATTGTTTTGAAAAGTCAGGATACTGTAATATTGGTGCGTTCGAAAGAAATAATTTACATATTTCAAAACTTGAAATGTATTCCTTGTCTTCAATATTAAGTTTGGCATTTTTCTTTAAACATTTGGTAAACGGTTTAGTTAATTTGGAAAAATCTTTTATAAATCTGCGGTAATAACCAAGAAAGCCTAAAAATGATTTGATTTCCTTTTGGGTCTTCGGAAGTAATTTTTTTTATAGTTTCAATTTAATCTGGATTCGGTTTAATGCCTTCGGTGGTAATCATGTGTCCGAGATACGCGACTTCTTTTCTAAGAAATTCGCTCTTATCGAGTTGTAATTTAAGATTTGCCTCTCTTAGTCTTTGTCAATTTTGATATTTTGAATGTGTTCTTGTAATGATTTGTCTAATATTATTATATCGTCTAAATAAACGAAACATATTTTATTAATGAGGTCTTTTAAAACAAAATTTATTAGCCTCTGAAATGGACTTGGTGCGTTTTTGAGACCAAAAGGTATTCCAAGAAATTCAAAATGTCCATGATCAGTTGAAAAGGCAGTTTTTTCTATTGAGTCAGAATCCATTTCAATTTGGTGAAATCCGCTTTTTAAATCAATTGTAATGAAATAGTTACATTTACCAAGTTGGTCTAAAATATCCGCGATCTATAACCATACGAAATTTGTTTTCACCCGAACCATCCTGTTTTTTCGGAACAATCCATATTGGACTACTCCAAGGAGAGTATGAATGTCTAATTATTTTTTGATCTAATAATTTATTAATTTGCTTGTCAACTTCTTCTTTGTAAATAATTGGATATTTATATGATCTTTGATAAACTGGATTTTCGTCGCTTGTCTTAATTCAATTTTAATAATCTGATAAGTCTGTTGTAAACATCTTCATATTTATTAAAATAGCTAAAGATTTCTTCATTGTGTTTCTGTTCTAAGTGTGATAATTCTGTGAGTAAGTGTACTTCGTTTCGCTTGTCTCCGTAATCCTCAATTAAAAGGTCTTTTACGGATTTCCAATCTTGATATGTTTTTGTCGCTAGTTTTATGTTTGCGTTATTAATAATTTTCTTTCTAATAGTGTGTAAGATAATTTGTTTTACAATGACTGATAAATTTTGTTTGTCGATTATTTCGAGAATTTCATCGCACATATTTATAAAATGAGGTAATGTGCCAGTACTTCCATCGTACTCGGGTATTATTTCTATTAATTCCTTGATTTCTGAAGGAATTTTGGGTTAGGGGTTAAGTCTAACGGGTTGTACAATTGTGTTGTTTGGCATTGTTATGTGTGTTTTGTTTTATAATAATTATAACAGTAAGTTTCTTAATAAAATTGGGTTATGCAAATTTCAATTGATGCTACGTTAATTTGTTAGTCAGTGATTCGTACAGCAATTCAAAAATAGTAATAATAAAGTTTTGAATAATAACTCACAGTAACACTAGGATTGAGTTGACGACGGCCAACTTCATGATCCAGGTGTCCAGGAGACGAAAGTTTGGTTGTCACTGATGTTCGCTTAGTGGGTGAAGGAGCTGGAGGTGCCGTCTGCAGCCGATGTACTCTCGGTGGTCAGGCCTGTCGGAACTCACGGAATTAACAACGATATGTTGAGCCTTTCTTCGCCGGAGGTTATGCAGTTTTTGTAGATTACGGGTACTCGGACTGGAGAGCAAGCTGAAGATGGCCGGGTAGTATTGGGGTAGTGGCATGCACCAGCTATGTGACTCCCAACGTCGTTACAGCCCCGCAGGAAGCAGTAGCCATGTGTTTTGATTGTGGACAGTGCCGTTGTGTACAGTGTAGGCGTGGATGTTAGTGGCTGCAGCCGCTGAGTGTCTTTTGATAGGCTCGTGTAGTGACGGCAACACTGTGGCTCTGTCGCGGTGTTTAGTGTAGTGTGTGGTGTAGTACCGTGGCCAAATTTCAGTCTCCGAACCCAAATATCCCGTGACCAAACCAGAACCAGGTGGACTAAATAACTTAAAAAAAATTAGGCAACAAATTGTACTGCAGATAATTATAAAATAAATTTGCAAACAATGGTTCGTTGATAAACACAAATATAACATTAATATTAACGCTAATAAAGAACAAAGATTTAGTTCTAAAAGAATAATAAAAAGATAGAATAAGGATAACAAGAAAGAAATGAAAATTGTTCGTTTTAAACCGGAAACAAAAGTTTCAATAATAGAATTGAATGTAAGAATTTATTAGTTTTTTCTGGCAATCGACTAAAGATAAATCAAACGGTAATAAAGCGATCTCCAAAAAAAAATATAACGATAAGAAATAAATATTCAAAAATAAATTCTACAGTGACTATTAAATTAGCATAAGGCTAAGTCAAAATTCTATCAGATAGAGAGGCTAAACGAAATAAAATTTTAAAAAAACTACATGGAGAGAATCGAGACAAGAAATAAAGTAATCAAAAATATGAACTGGTACTCACACTGGGTGCTGAGAAGCATGTGGCTTCCGCCATTAATAAAGTAAAAAAATTTAAACAATAAAAAAATATTATTATAACTCACCATAAAAAATAGTAAATTATATCAACAAACAAAACTAACTCGAAAATAAATGTATCAAACAGTGGATGACAAAAGATAATAAATTTTGAAACAAAATTTAGAAATTTCAAGAAACACACCTTATCAGCACCGAGTCTGAACCAAGTCTGCTCACCGTCTCACTTCGCACCGACCTTCAGCTCCAGCCGGAACTCGCCGCAAGAGATGTCGGGAATAATTTTTAGTAATAAGCATTTAAGTTTAAAAAAAAAACCGCGAAACGATGTCGAAATCGTTTCACTGCCCCCCCTCCAAAAAAAAATGGAAAGGAAAACGGTTAGGTAAGGGAAGAGTCGTCCGATATGTCAAGGGATGGTTCCAAGGCAGCAGGAACAGGTTTAAGGTCCTTTACATGGTAGATACCGGCATCATTTCCATTTAGATCATGAAGATGATAAGCTAGTGAAGAGAGCTTTCGGAACACTAAGCTGGGAACATAGCGAGGAGCAAGAGCCGAAGAGTAACAACGAGAGCCTACAGAGAGAACACGATTACGGCGAGAGACAATGTCACCTTCGTTAAATTCGAGCTGTCGGCGATGCTTGTTGTAGTACTTTGCATTGCGTTCATAAGCTTTATGAATTCGGTCTTGAACGGTTGTAAAGAACTCAGACAGTTCCGCTAAGGAATGGGTATACTGAGCATGGTCATCAGAACAAATGTTATCAGGTAAGGTACGATAAAAGTTTCCTGTCAGTGGTACATGCCTGCCGAAAGTTAAAAAAGAAGGGCGAAATCTGGTGACTTCGTGGACACAAGTTCGAATGGCCTGAGCTAGAGCCTGAAGGTTTTTGTCCCAAGCTCGGTGGTTGTTGTCAAGATAGGAACGAATAGCGGTCTTGATTACACGATTGGTACGTTCTACGAAGTTAACCTGTGGGTGGAATTTGGCATTATACCATAATTTTGGTATTTCGTACTTTTTAATGAGGTCTGTAAATAATTTAGAAACAAATTGTGTGCCGTTATCACACATTACAATTTGAGGTACTCCAAATAAAAGAAAGACGTTCTCTTCTAAGAATTTACAAATTTTTGGCCCAGTAGCTTCTCGCATTGGATGAACTAGGACAAATTTCGAAAACCAATCCGTGACTACAAAAATATAACGGTTTCCGGCAGATGAGGGAGATAAAGGGCCGATAATATCTATGGAGATGGCCTGCCACGGAAATCGAATAACTTTTTCCCTACCCATAAGACCAGGTGGAGGTAATTGCGGAACCTTTTGCGCTAAACAAACTGGGCAACGTTTAACATAACTAGCAATGAACTGGTGCATCTTTGGCCAATAATATTCGGCAGCAACTCGATGAAAAGTTTTAAAAATCCCCAAATGGGCGGCAGTAACGTCATCATGAGACCTTACAACAATTTCCTTCCGAAGCTCACGGGGAACAACTATTTTCCAAGAACTTAAATTAGAAGGTAAAGAATAAGGAGTGGTTATATTTTTGTACAAAATGTTATTAGTGACACGCCAGTCGGGATAATCGGTAGGATTTAACTTGACATTTTCGCGCATACGACAGTACTAATTGTCGCGGGTATTAGAGAAATTCTCGACCTTAACAATGGAAACATCGAGAGAACATCTGGATAGCGCATCAGGAAGCTCATGACGTTTTCCTGGCCGATGGGTAATATTAAAATCAAACTGCTGAAGCTGAACAGACCAACGGGCAAGTTTACCATGAGGATCCTGCATTCGAAGTAACCATAAAAGAGAATAATGATCAGTGATGATTTCAAAATGAAGACCTTCAATGAAAGGACGAAATTTTAAAATACCAAAAACAACAGCTAAGCATTCTTTCTCGGTAACAGAGTAGTTCTTTTCAGCTTTGTTAAGTGTGCGGCTCGCAAAGGAAATAGGATGTTCCTCATCATCGTCACCTATTTGGGTGAGAACAGCACCAAGACCGTAACTAGAAGCGTCTGTATAAATGGTAAAAGGTTTGATTGGCTGACGATAATCGGGACTAGCTAAGGTAGGCGCAGAAATTAAAGATAATTTTAAGTTGCGAAAGGCCTCTTCAGCCTCGGGGGTCCAAGTGATGGGCGATTTCTTCGATTTTCCCTTTATTAAATCTGTAATAACGGCTGACATGGTGACAAAGTTTGGAACGAATCTGCGGTACCAGGAAAATAAACCTAAAGCTCGACGTACTTCCGTTGCCGTACTGGGTTTAGGAAGACTGGCTATGGCAGACACCTTGTCCGGATCCGTGCGTAACCCATGTTGATCAATCACGAATCCAAGATATTTGAGAGAAGATAAACAAAATTCGCATTTAGCAACGTTTACAGTAAATCCGGCAGCTTTAAGGCGGTCCAAAACTTTATACAAAATGACGATATGTTCTTCAAAGGTAGAAGTTACAATGATCAAGTCATCGAGATATACGAAAACATTCGGATCAAGTTCGGAACCAAATACTTCGTCCATGAGTCGCTGAAAAGTTTGGGGAGCATTACAAAGGCCGAATGGCATTCGAACAAATTCAAACAGACCTCTACCGGGCACAGAAAAAGTCGTTTTTTCTTTAGAATTAGCTGATAAAGGAATTTGCCAGAAGGCACTTTTTAAATCAATTGAAGATAAAAATTTAGCATTTCCTAACTTACTGAGAATATAATCGACTCGAGGTAAGGGGTAGCTATCTTTACGAGTAACCGAGTTTAGCTTGCGGCCATCAAAACATAGTCGATATTCGCCGGAATGTTTTTTAACCAAAAGAATGGGACTAGACCAAGGACTATTAGAAGGCTGAACTACACCAAGATTTAACATGTTGTCAAGCTCTTTGTTGACGTATTCCATCATTACAGGAGATAAGGGGTATTGACGTTGTTTAATAGGGGCGGCGTCGCCAATGTCAATAACATATTGAACTTTAGAGGTGCAACCGAGTCCTACAGAACCAAGTTTTTCATAATCCGCTATAACAGCGTTCAGGATTGACTGCTGAGATAAAGATAAATTTTCCCGCCTGTGTACCGCAGAAATAGAAGAGATCTCGTGACGGGAAGACCACGAATCAGTAGAAAAATCTAAAGTAATTTCAAACGAACGGCATAAATCTACGCCGAGAATAACGGAATGTCTTACAGAAGGCACTATAATAAAAGAAAAGTGTTTCTCAGTTTGACTGAAACTAACAGGAAGCAAAACTTCGCCTAAAATATGATGAGTTTTTCCATCAGCAGTGGAGACGTTAATTACAGAACTAGGTTGAATTTTGACTTTAAGTTTTCTCAAAATTTCAAGACCACGTCCACCTATTACCGAAATATTAGCACCAGAGTCAATAAGAGCGGTTAAGGGAACATCGTTTATTGAGATAGAGATAAAAGGTCTATCATCTAAACCGGATTTCTTAAAAACAGGGCAGACAGTACCAGATGAAAAAAAAATTAGATACTTTATTTAGCCAATGCGACCACTCTACTTGGTTGTTTTGGGGAGAGATGTTGCCAGCTCTTCGGGGGCGTTTTTCGCGTCCACTGGCGAAGACGAGACGCCGTAGCCGTTTTTTGAACACTTCGGGCAAGTGAATTTTGGTACATTTTTTCGTCCACACGAAAAGCAAAAGCGCGTCCGTGGCTTTGGACATTTAGAATATTGATGGCCAATTGTATTGCAATTCCAACAAATAATACTGGACACAGAATTTTGAGTTAGATCTTGGCCTACCGTGGCGACAGCTAAACGGGAAGAATTTCTGTCAAACCGAAGACATGATTTTGAAAATCCCGGAAATGAAAGGTCTGGCTCTAAGGTATAAGATGTATGAGTCGGAGGATTTTTGAACTGCGAGACTTGATGTTCTGTGTCTTCAAGTCGTTTACAAATTACAATTAACTCAGCGAGAGTTGCAATGTCTTGTAGGGCACAAAATCTTTGAAAATGTAGCTGTAAGTTACGAATAACATATGAAATTCTAGTTTTTTCTTCAGGAAGTTGGTTAAGCCGTGAAAACATGTTCTCCATGATGGCTATAAATATTTCGACCTTTTCTGTAGGGGCTTGGGTACGAGTTCTAATTTCGTCCATAAGCGCAAGATCATAGTTAGCAAGAAGGAAAGTGTGACGTAATTTTGCAACAAGGTCCGACCATGAAATAACAGAATTTCGAATCATACGGTACCAAACAAGAGCGTGACCGGTAAATAAATCGCCCGCTTGATGAAATAATTGCTGATGAGTTACACCACGAGAATAGGCAGTATTTTCGATCATTTCGAGAAATTGATTAAGACCTGAATTTCCATCAAAGGTAATGTTCCATTTGCTAACAAGAACGTTATGTTCGCAAGCAATAGAACGAGGCATCAAAGTATTAGTAGGGAGACGTGATAACGACAATGAACTAGAATTAGCTTGAGCGACAGATGTGGAAGGACTTCACGTATAGTATGCGAGTTACTGAATTGAATAGCTCTCAACTTTTCTTCAAAACTCAAACAGCTTTCCTCAAAGGAACGAAGGACAAACGCAGGAGTATCTGGAGGATGAATACTGGTGTTTTAGGCGATTGGAGTTATAGGCAAATCATCAAAGTCAATCAAATTAACACCACGGTGAATATTCGTTAAATGAGATAATGATGAGAGGGCAGATTTCACCATACAGAGCATTCTCAATAAATCGCTTCTAAACTCATTCGGTAAACGAGAGATACGGAGATGCAAAGTTATTAAACGAGCATTTAATTCTATTTGAAACTGCTCCAAATGGTAAGTATAAGTACTATTAAAATTCAATCATACCTGACATCTCTTTTAGTTTGTCCAAACAGATCCGAGAATCGTGAGCGGGTTCAGAACAGCAAGCAGAACTTATCGTGATTTGTCCCAGGGTTTCCATCTCAAGTAGTCCTCTCAATACATTAATATTGTCCTCGATTGTCCCAGAGTAGTTACAGTTTCGAATTTGGAGTTCATAATTAATTTCGTCTGGTCTTAGATATTTGATTTGATCCACCGTTAATGACATGTTGAATACAAAAAAAATAAATTAGTAATAAATTCAAAATACAAAAAAAATAGAAGAAAGAAAAAAGAAAGTGGAAGAAAAGGTAAAGAGAAGTACGAACCAGCAATACCACACAGTTAGGCCCCACGTTGGGCGCCAAAAATTATTGTGTGACGGAACGATAAAAAATTCAAAAATAAATTATATGTCACACACTTACCTCGGCAGCTCAGATTTGGTAGTGGTAGTGCTGGACCGTAAGTTTGTGTGGGATAGGAGGTAGTGATAGGAGTGAAATGGGCGCCAGTTATGTCGAAATGAAAAATAGTGGACATAACACACTATGAAGATTAGAATTTTATTTTTATTGCAGCGTGTAATCAAATAAACAATTAAATTGCCTTTACAAAAAAATTGTACTTATCTTTTTTTTTGGGATAACAATTTGTTGGGCCCTGGAATTGGCCTTACGGGTACTCGGACTGGAGAGCAAGCTGAAGATGGCCGGGTAGTATTGGGGTAGTGGCATGCACCAGCTATGTGACTCCCAACGTCGTTACAGCCCCGCAGGAAGCAGTAGCCATGTGTTTTGATTGTGACAGTGCCGTCGTGTACAGTGTAGGCGTGGATGTTAGTGGCTGCAGCCGCTGAGTGTCTTTTGATAGGCTCGTGTAGTGACGGCAACACTGTGGCTCTGTCGCGGTGTTTAGTGTAGTGTGTGGTGTAGTACCGTGGCCAAATTTCAGTCTCCGAACCCAAATAACCCGTGACCAAACCAGGACCAGGTGAACTAAATAACTTAAAAAAAATTAGGCAACAAATTGTACTGCAGATAATTATAAAATAAATTTGCAAACAATGGTTCGTTGATAAACACAAATATAACATTAATATTAACGCTAATAAAGAATAAAGATTTAGTTCTAAAAGAATAATAAAAAGATAGAATAAGGATAACAAGAAAGAAATGAAAATTGTTCGTTTTAAACCGGAAACAAAAGTTTCAATGATAGAATTGAATGTAAGAATTTATTAGTTTTTTCTGGCAATCGACTAAAGATAAATCAAACGGTAATAAAGCGATCTCCAAAAAAAATATAATGATAAGAAATAAATATTCAAAAATAAATTCTACAGTGACTATTAAATTAGCATAAGGCTAAGTCAAAATTCTATCAGATAGAGAGGCTAAACGAAATAAAATTTTAAAAAAACTACATGGAGAGAATCGAGACAAGAAATAAAGTAATCAAAAATATGAACTGGTACTCACACTGGGTGCTGAGAAGCATGTGGCTTCCGCCATTAATAAAGTAAAAAAATTTAAACAATAAAAAAATATTATTATAACTCACCATAAAAAAATAGTAAATTATATCAACAAACAACACTAACTCGAAAATAAATGTATCAAACAGTGGATGACAAAAGATAATAAATTTTGAAACAAAATTTAGAAATTTCAAGAAACACACCTTATCAGCACCGAGTCTGAACCAAGTCTGCTCACCGTCTCACTTCGCACCGACCTTCAGCTCCAGCCGGAACTCGCCGCAAGAGATGTCGGGAATAATTTTTAGTAATAAGCATTTAAGTTTAAAATAAAAACCGCGAAACAATGTCGAAATCGTTTCAATATATATATATATATATATATATATATATATATATATATATATATATATATATATATATATATATATATAATATTAATTCCTTACGCATGTCGTCCTTTATCTTTTCTGCATACTTGTACATTTGGTTCGGCGTTGGTTCAAGTTCTTTGTCTCTTTAAAACAAACTTTTTCTAATTGTACCCAATGTCCAACAGAATTAGAAATTAAATCATGGGCAGCAATGAATAGTGCGTATCTAATATCAGTTTTAATGCTCTCATTTTTAGACCTTTGATTGTATATCATATTTATCGGCTTCATATTTCTTCTTGATTTAACATTATATAAATGTTTTTTAAAAGTGCTGTGTTTAATTAAATCAGACCGCTTAGTACTGAATTCTTTGTTGCAAGCTGGACACTTAGCTGAGTTATTTTAACTTTCAACATTTTCTAACCATGCCTTAAAACAATATTCTTCCAACCAGGCTTTCGAAAATAGTTGTCTTCTAGTTATTTTTTCTTCAAATGATAATTCGTTTCTTATTTGTCTTTTCTTTTTTGGCGTACTGTTGTTATTATATTCATATTCGTCATCTGAACTGATGAGGTTATGTTTCTAAACAAGTGAAAAATTGGTAAGAATGACTTAAAATAAAAAAATTAATAATCTTACCGAATTACTTACTGTTGGCTGTTGGTAACTCTCAGTACTAGTCATACTGAATTGTAATATTTAAAGCAAACAAATAAATATATTTCTTGTAAAATACATTTCAGAGTTGTATTTCCACCAGCCTATACCAGCCCGACTGCGTAGTGAATTTTATTTGACAAAAATTTATAAGTGTAAAGTGTGAAGCTGTTTGAGGTACCATTTAGTATACAAAAATTAAAGCATTTAAGATGACTATATATCGTATGTCATATATAATAAATATGTCATTTTTTCTTTGTGATGAATCAAAATTATAAAATCGAGTACCTATTATATACGAATTTTAAAAAGTCACTATATTTCTATTTTCAATTTTCGCCGCTTTGTCGCACAAAGATGTTAAAAGTCGCTACTCGTAGCGGAAATCCGCTGCGGTTAGAAACACTGCCTAAAGGCAACCCAGTATTCAATTCATCACCAGAAATTGTTAAGGTGCAGTCGTATGTTTTTTTTGCTCCGTCTTAAATTAAAGTTTATTTAGTTGTAAACAAAATTTAATGTAATATTGTGGGTGAAAGTGTTTGTTAGTTCGTGTTCTACAGTAATCACAATTTGTGTTACTGCTATTACTAATAAGAGTATGGTATTTCATAAATAAGTGCATTGAATCTTAAATTTTTGTGTTATTGCAGCTTTGGCTGTCACACATTTTAAAATTCATATTTCGACAAGTCTCTTAATCACCTGAGAGGTCGTTGAACTGTAGTTTACCAATAAATTTAAATACAGTAATCATCTTTAAAATATTGAACATGGTTTCTACGTGCGACATCTGCAAACTGAAGGTCAAGAGGAGTGAGTCTATTGTGGTGTGTGCTGGCACCTGTCGTCAAAACTATCATGTCAGCTGTTTGAATATTCCAAACAATGACAAAAAAGTTTTATTAAGCACTGAAAGTCTCTGCTGGATATGCGACAAATGTAAAACTCCTCTTCCAGCCTCACCCCTAAATCTCAACTTTGAAACTAAACCAACATTGAGTGACATAATGTCCACGGTGATTGAATTAAAGCGATCTGTTGAATTTTTTTCAAATAAAATTAATGATTTTGAAACAAAACTGAACGTCTTCACAGATAAAATAAAACTTATAGAACCGCTCAAGGCTGAGTTTAACAAACTAAGTATAAAAGTCCAAGATTTAGAACAACGGTCGCGCTTAAATAATGTGGCAATAATAGGAATACCTGAAAAACCCAATGAGAATTTAATTCAAGTCATGAATAATATCGGTAGGGTTATTAATTGTCACATTGATGAACAAGATCTTGATGCCATACACCGAGTTGCACCTTTTAATCCGAGTAACAAGTGCAAAAATATAATTGTGAGATTTATATCTCGTCTTAAGAGAGACAAATTTTTGGATTGTGCGCGACAATATAAAAACCTTACAGCAGACAAAATAAATTTTAGTGAAAATCCAAAAATCTTTGTCAATGACCACCTCAGCCCCACCAACAAATTATTATTGAAGAATACTAAGGAATGTGCACGGAAAAAGAATTATACATATGTTTGGGTTGGGAATAGCAAGATTTTTATCAGGAAACTAGATAATGCACCTATTTTGCTCATAAACTCAGATTTAGACATTTCTAAAATTAAATAAATACTTAATTTATTAAAATTCGATTGTATCTAAATTTTAAATGGTTAGTGTGTATTATCAAAATGTTCGAGGAATAAAAACTAAATCAATAAATATATACAACGAAATTTCAGCAAGTAACTATGACGTAATATGTTTCACTGAAACATGGTTAAATAATAGTGTCAATGATAGTGAAATCTGTGATTTAAATAAATATTCAATTTATAGACATGATCGTGATAATCCAGATAAAAAACAAGGTGGCGGAGTGTTAATACTTGTGTCTAAAGAGTTTTTCTCTAAATCCCTTCCTGAATGGAGCTCCGTAGCAGAGGACATATGGGTATCTATTTCCAGTTCAAATCATCAAAAACTGTATATCTGTTGTGTTTACATTCCACCGCAAATTGAGTTTAACATTTACTTAAGTCATTTCAACAAAATATCGAACATTTCGCTACAAATTGCTAAAGACAACATTCTAATAGTTGGTGATTATCATATACCCGAACTAAAGTGGAAAATAATTAACTTTAAAGGGGAATCTACTAGGAACTAACAATTTCACATTTGATAAATTACTTAGGCCTTTAAGTTAGTAGACTGCCATGGCAATCAGTCGGTACAGCTGGAATTGTCTGCACTAGACACCGCTGTATGTTACACCACGCTGATGAGCTCCAATTAGAGCGAAACGCGTCCGTGGTTACAGACTAATTGCTAAATGGCTGGCTTTTATTGTTAGCTTGCTCTTTTGTAATTTTTAGGAACTTAAAGGCCCAAGTAATTTATCAAATGTAAAATAATTAACTAAAAAGATAAATTTCACAAAAGTGGAAAATTTATAATAATAAATCTGATTATGACTCATTTGCTTTGCTTCGAGCGAGAATAAAGGTTCAAATGTCACGTGACTTGAAAAATCACGTTAATTATATAGAAAATAATATTGGAACCATACGAAAAATTTCAGTAACAATAATAGCTTGCCTAATTCGATGAATCTTAATGATAACTAGGCCTTTACTGGTAGTGACATTAGCAACCTTTTTGCAACTTTTTTCGAGTCTGTATACACTACATCAAATATTAACAATGACAATTTGAATAACCATCAATTATCTATGAACAACGAAAATTTAGGCAATGTTTGCGTAAGTCAAGATGATATTTTTAATTCTCTTTGCAATTTAGACATAAATAAAGGCTGTGGACCTGATCGGGTTCATCCCTTGTTTATTAGAAACTGTGCTCATTATTTAACGTATCCACTTTTTTTATGTATAACACATCTTTAAAAGAAGGTATGTTTCCGGATGTATGCAAATTATCACATATCACACCCCTACACAAATCTGGTAACAAAAGTAACATAAGTAATTACCGTCCAATATCAATATTGCCAATATGTGGATAAATTTTCGAAAGTTTAGTAAGTAATAAGATCAAATCAGGCCTTAATAACATTATTATACCCCGACAAACTGGATTCTGCCCTAAAAAATCTGTGCTAAACAATTTAATTCCATTCACACAGTACTTGAGTGATTGCATGGATAAAAGAACGCAGGATGATGTAGTGTATACAGACTTTAGCAAAGCATTCGATTGTGTCAATCACTGTACTTTACTAGCTAAACTTTCATCTTATGGAATACATGGATCTTTACTGCGATGGATTGAATCTTATATTAAAAATCATTCTCAACTAGTAGTTTGCATTGGCTTTAAGTCTCGCAAAATCTTAGAGACCAATACATACCATCCAATCTATCTTATTCAAAATGACTTAATTAATTTATGTAATTACTGTGCTGAGAATGATCTACATTTAAATTTGGATAAATGTTACGTAGTTAGTTATACAAGAAATAAAAATATAATAAGTTACCCATACAATCTACACGGAATTATTGTTACTCGAAAAACATCTATTCGTGACTTAGGAATGATCTTTGACTCTAAATTGCTTTTAAACGAACATGTAGATTTTATGGTTAATAAAGCAAATAGAACATTAGGGTTTGTGTACAGAATGACTAAATGTTACAATCAAAAGCAATCCCTTATTTTATTATACAATTCCTTTGTACGACCCATTGTTGTATATGTTTCACAAGTATGGAATCCATTATTCAAGGCTGTCAAACCCCAGGCCCGCGGGCCACATTGTGGAACGAATTGTAAGTAGCCCGCATAAACCAGTTTCAAAATTCCCGCCAATTTTAAAAAGTGTTGCCCGCCGCTGAAAAACAAACGATGTTTCTTGTTCGCGGTCTCGTTATTAGCTATCCTGCTCGGAAAGTGACTTAACCTAAATACCGTATGTATTGTGTCAAAAATTCGTCCATTTGGTTAAATAAAAAGTGTTTACCACGTGTTTACTTTGACATTTAAAGGTATGTTAATCATTATAATATAATTTAAGTTTTCCTTACAATAAACTTGATTTGAAGTAAAAAAAAAAATCTGTTTATTACAGTATGTCTCACAGCAAACCAAGCAAGTCCATATCGACAGAGTCATGCCGTGTTTTCAAGGATGAATGGGAAAAGAATTATTTTTTTACTGAGAGCAAGGTGCACAAACCCGTATGTTTACTTTGTTTTACCATAGTAGCTATTGCAAAAAAATATAATTTAGAAAGGCATTATAAGCAGAATCATAATAATTTTAAAAGAGAGTATCCTGTTGATAGTGTCATCAGAGATGATTTTTTAAAGAAAAAGAAACGGGAACTATTCAATCTACAAAATATTTTTGTTAAAAGGCACAAACAGCTTGAATCCATGATTAAAACATCTTATGAGATTTCTTTACTTTTAACAAAATAAAGAAGCCTTTTTCTGATGGAGAAATTGTTAAAGAGGCTTTGAACATCTTTGCACATAATTGTAATGACCAAAACGTCAAAAATAAAGCCGACAGTCATTCACTTTCACGAAATACTGTTACGAGACGGGTAGAGGAGATGTCGGTTGATATCACCGATCAGATCCAAGAAATCGTAAAAAAGTGCAAATACTTTTCGTTGGCGATGGATGAAACTTGCGACTTAACGAGTAGATCTCAGTTGGTTATTTTTGTACGTTGCATTGATGAACATTTGAATATATTTCAAGATTTACTAGAATTGTGTCAGCTGGAAACTACAAGCCAAGGAAAAAACATTTTTACGAAAATTAAGGAATGCGTTGAAAAAAAGAGTTTACCATGGGACAAATTAATATCTATTTGCACTGATGGTGCACCTGCCATGACCGGGAAAGATAATGGATGCATAGCTTTGTTAAAAAATTACTTGAATCGAAAAATATTTTCGTATTATTGCATCATCCACCAGAAGGCGTTGTGTGCAAAGGACATGAAGATGGACGATATAATGGAGTCAGTAGTACGTTGCATAAATTACATACGTGCAAAAGCTCTTCACAGACGTCAATTCAGAATTTTGTTTGAAGAAGAAATCAGTGAATATGAAGTTACAACTGTACTGCGCTGTGCGATGGCTTTCAAGGGGGAACATTTTGCAACAGTTCTTCAAATTGAGAGAGCAGGTGTTGGATTTTTTAGAAGAAAAAGGGGCGTTAACTTTGGAAACTGATCTACTGAAGAAAAAGTCCTGGTTGAGTGATCTTGCTTTTCTTGTTGACATCACCAATTACCTCAATATTTTAAATCTTAAATTACAAGGCAAAGATTGTTCACTTCCGACTATGTTTACTTGGATTAACGGTTTCAAAGCTAAATTGAATCTGTTTTTAATTAATTTGGCCAACGAAAATATTGACCTTTTTCCCATACTCAAAGATTTGAAAGAGAAGCTCAATATTGCTACTATAAATTGTACTAAGTACGAATCAAAAATTAGATACTTATTACAGTCGTTTGAGAGCAGATTCCAGGACTTTGAAAGTACAAAACAAAATTTGCAAATTTTTGTTAATCCTTTCACAATCAGTTTGACAGAAATAATCAGTTATGCTGCCAATATTCAGTTGGAACTTACTGAACTGCAAAATCATTTTGCACTAAAAAACCTTTTTGCAGAAAAAATATCTTCAAAGTCACAAACTTCTTCAGAAGAGTTTGTAGATTTCTGGAAATTGGTGCCAAAGGAAGACTATCCTGCAATAACTGACCTGGGGTGGGATTCTGTAACTATATAACGCACTCAAATAACAGTTAATGCGTTAGTTGAGTCCGTTATCATAACAAAAGACAAAAAGTATCTGTCACAGAACATTAATTTGTCCACTTCAAAGACTAAAACTTAATTCATAAGTAAGTAATACCTAAATAATCAATAAAATTGTATTTTTTTGTTAAATGAGGATGGTATGATTCTTATTTCATATGAAATTAAATATTTGATTACTACAAAATTTTATGTTTTTGTCTAATATTTCCATCGGTTATATAACGCACTCAAACCACAACGGACTTAGTTACAGAATCCCACCCCTGGCCTTTCAATTTTTAAGTAGTTTTGGATCAACATATATTTGTGAAAATTTTTTTTCAAATCTTAATTTTGTAAAAAATAAATACCGCACATCTTTAACTGAGCAACATACATCTGATTTGCTATTACTGTCAACATCTGACCTCACGCCTAACATAGAAAAATTATTAAAACAAAAACAATGTCAGACATCACATTAGATTTTTGTTATATAAAATTTTGTTTGTATAGAGATGCTATTTATTTTATTATTTGAATAAACGACAAATAAATTTCAAAATACCAATTTTTTTGTTGCACAAAAAGACTTCAAAACGCTTAGGTACCAAAAATAGGAACCGTCAGTAGGCAATGGCCCGCCAGTAATTTTTAAATCGTCAATTTTGCTCAACTGTTAAAAAGGTTGGGCAGCCTTGCATTATATAATAAAAATGTACAATTGATTGAATCCATCCAGAAAAAGTTTATTTTTTTGATGAAATACAAATTCAACGTTAAATCTTTATATGATGAATTAATTAAGGAATTTAATTTACTCCCACTTAAGCAGATAAGAACGAATGTGGATATGCTTTTTCTATTTAAACTTTTCAATAATTATGTTGACAATTACGATATGGTAGACCAATTAAATTTTTATATCTCTCCAGTAGCTACAAGGAATAACTATATATTTTATGTGAATAAAACAAATTCAAATAATTTAAAAAATTCACCTATAAATAGATTAATGGACACATATAATAACAATTACCAGCAGTTGGATATCTTCAGCTTAAGTCTAAGTCAATTTAAAAATGTACTTTCAAATACGTTCTATTAGTTTTAAATTTTCGTATTTATTATTTTTTCGGTAAAATAAAAATATAAATATTGATTACTATGATACACTTTATGTAAAGATTTATGTACAATATTTTTCTTTGTTAATAAGTATTCTATAATCCGCGGAAGTCTATATTTAGGCAACTGTTGACTTCCCAAATATTCAAATAAATAAATAAATAAAATAAATAAGTATGTTTTTACATGACAACCTGACGCTATTTTGGAATCAGATTGGACAGAGCCATCTTGTTCGTGGTTCCATTAACTACTTTTGCAAAATTAAACACTAAATTTATAAATATATATATATATATATATATATATATATATATATATATATATATATATATATAAGTTACATCACCAACCAAAGCCGAATCCTGCATAGGTTGCAGATCTCACGCCGCAACCCTACACTACTTTATACAAATGTTATATAAGCATGTTAAACTTAGTTTTTAGTTAGTCTTGTTGTATTCACTTAGAATTGTAGCATCTAACAGATGCATTTGTAATAAATAAATTTTTAAAAACTCAACGGCAATCTTTGAAATTATAAGTGGCGCTGTCGGTAGGATCGCCGTTACGATATTAGCGAATATAATATCGGTTCACTTCGTGATTTATTCGGCAAAACCATCATTTTCGTCGTTGAACAATTGTGCCAGCCCGAGCCCAGCTGAGAGGACATCAGCAGTCGTTCCAGCCGCTGAACGGACATCAGCCGCACCAGGACCAGACGAGAGGGCAGAGCGATCCTCACGACTCCAACCTACTACAGAGGACCAATGTACTGGATTCTACTGTAAGTACATGTCGCTGAGAGGCACTATTATTTATTCTAGTAACGAAAGTTCTGACAATTCAAGTGATTCTGACTCCGATCTTGAAATTCAAGGTCGTATTCCAAAGTTTACCCCAACACAAAATATTTTAAGACAACCAGTCTTAAACCCACAAAGACCAAAAATGGCAGAACTACGTAAAGAATATTTAGACATGGTACCAGAGTTTCACGGCCAACGTGAACTCCTACCACGATTTATTGAAATAGCAGAAAAATTAGTCACTAAATTCTTTAATCAACAAAATCCAAATAATTTTCAGAATGAATATCTGATGCTTAGTATCTATTCAAAAATAAAAGGCGAAGCCGCCATTAACGTTGCTGCATGTTCAATAAGAACTTGGAGTGACTTAAAAAATGCGCTCATCAATACATACGCAGATAAGCGCGATCTTTGTACTCTAAATATAGAACTCACCGAGACCAAACAGAGACAAAACGAATCAGTTTTCGATTATCATAATAGAGTGTTACACCTACTAAATCACATTAATTCCTATATTGTTACTCAAAAACCCGAAGCCGAACAGGCAGCATTAACAAAATATTTTAAAGACTATGCTCTCAGGATTTTATTAAGAGGATTACGAGAACCCATAGGCCAGTTAATGCGTACAAAAGATCCTAAAGATCTAAATATGGCTTTGAATATGCTCACCAACGATTTCCAACATGAGAAACCAATTTTTTCGCCCAAAACATAGACAGTGACTAAACCAAATAATAATATTCAAAATTTTACACAAAAACAACAACCTCACCACAATACTAATAATTATCAAAGAAACTTAACACCTAATTCATTCCCTAAAATAACCTATCAATCACGACCGCAACCAAATTTTAATCAGTCACATAACAGACCCACATATTCGCAAAATAAACCCGTAAATAATCAAAGATACGAGCCGACGCCTATGAGTATAAGTACCAGGAACTCAAGCCAGTTTCGACCAGGGCCGTCTCATAATTTTTCTAAAACCACCGCAAGAAACGAATTATTTAATATCGACGAGAACGAACCCGAAATCTATCAAAAACCTAACGAACAAAATTATGATCGCTCGGAAGAAGCCCCTGAACAAAATTTTGAAAATATTTTTTTAGAAGACAGAGCCTCGGAGACGGAACAAGATATTTACAAAATCTCGAGCTAATGAATTTAACAAACCAAAGTAAACTGCCATATATTGTACTACCCGAACACAACCTTAAAGTATTAATAGATACCGGGAGTACAAGATCCTTTATTAATCCCAACATTGCACACAAATATTATAAAAACTCGATTATCACAGACCTATTCAAAATATCCACCGCACATGGTACATCTATCGAAAAACACAGCACATATCTGCCAATTTCAAAATTATTTAATGTTCCTAAAAATGTTAGTTTAAAATATCACATTTTTAATTTCCATAAAGAATTCGACTTGGTACTCGGCCTAGACAATCTCAAAATACTAAAAGTAATAATCGACCTAAATCAAAATTTAATTATAACTCCGACATGCAAAATCAAAATGTATCACAAACATATTGCCAATAAAATTAATGCAAATAATATTTCATCAGATAACGCTATAATAATTGCACCAAAATCAGAAAGAATTGTTAAACTACGGGTTTCACAAAAACACGGGACTATCGTGATACCTGAACACCACACCGATAAAATTATCATTCCAGAATGCGTAACGTCAGCAGAAAACTATCAAGCGTTCTGTACTATCACTAACGTCACAAATAAAGAAATCACTTTTAAACAAAATAAACCATTTATAGTAGAAAAAATCGAAAACTACGAAAGGAATACTTGTCCAAATTTGAATTTTATTAATTCGGAAAAAATTAAATTCGATATTTCAAAAATACGTACAGAACATATGAATGATGAAGAGAGATCAGAAATTTCCAAATTAATTCAAAATTATTCACAAATATTTAATCTAGATAACACGCCACTAACTTTCACAAATCAGATCAAACATGATATAAAAACAAAAGATGAAGTTCCCATTTATACCAAGTCGTATAAATATCCGGAGATTCATAAAGCTGAAGTTCGCATTCAAACACAAAAAATGCTGGACCAAGGTATTATCAGACCATCTTGCTCGCCTTGGTCATCACCCATTTGGATTGTACCCAAAAAGATTGATGCCTCGGGACAAAAAAAATGGCGAATAGTTATCGACTACAGAAAGCTCAATGACAAAACTATAGACGACAAGTACCCCCTACCAAATATCAGTGACCTACTTGACAAACTCGGACGTTGCCACTATTTTTCAACACTAGATTTGGCTTCCGGTTTTCACCAAATAGAAATGGACGAAAACGACATACAGAAAACCGCGTTTAACACCGAGGACGGACATTACGAGTTTACCCGTATGCCATTCGGACTCAAAAACGCTCCCGCGACATTTCAACACGTGATGGACAACGTTTTACGAGGACTAAACAATGACGAATGCTTGGTATATCTGGACGACATAATCATTTTTAGCACTAGCCTTCAGGAACACATTAATAATTTGCAATTAGTATTCGACAGATTAGAAAAACCTAATTTCAAAATTCAATTGGATAAATGCGAATTTTTGCGGAAAGAAGTATCCTATTTAGGCCATATAGTAACTGCGGACGGTGTTAAACCAAACCCAGACAAAATTACCGCGATTCAAAATTACCCTATTCCAAAAACTACAAAACAAATAAAAGGATTTTTAGGACTATTGGGATACTATAGAAAATTCATTCAGGACTTTGCCAAAATTACTAAACCATTTACAAAATGTTTGAAAAAAGATGCTCTTATAGACATAAACGATCCAGAATATATTAAATGCTTTGAGACCTGTAAAAACTTATTAACTAACGAGCCACTCTTACAATACCCGGACTTTACTAAACCATTTAATCTTACTTGTGATGCCAGCGACCTAGCGATAGGTGCTGTCCTATCTCAAGGCAGCATAGGCAACGACCTGCCCGTTGCTTACGCTAGCAGAACTCTCAATGACACGGAATGCAACTATTCTACTATAGAAAAAGAGTTGTTATCCATTATATGGGCAACTCAATATTTTCGACCCTACTTATTTGGCTGCAAATTTAAAATATACACAGACCATAAACCCCTGCAATTGCTATTTTCCCTAAAACAGTGCAGCCAAAAGTTAATTAGATGGAGACTGAAGCTTGAAGAATTCGATTATGAAATCATATACAAAAAGGGCAAATTGAATACCAATGCCGACGCCTTAAGCCGCATTCCCCAAAATCAAAGTGACAAAATTATTATAGAAAACCTCACAGATCCTTTAGCATTGTATCAAAATTATTTGAACACTAAAATTAATAAAGATAACCAAAATAACAATTACAATAATAATATTTTTGAAGTAGAAGGCGATTTATTCGACGCACCGCGCACAAGCAGCCTAGCACATTGCGTTAGTCGAGATTTGCATATGTCAGCAGGTATTGCAAGAGAATTCAAAAATAAGTTTAATCATGTCGAGAATTTACGTAAACAAAATCCCAAGCTTCACTCTTTAGTCTATTTAAAAGATAAATTTCGTTATATTATATACCTCATAACTAAAGAACGTTACTTTAATACTCCCACAGAACAGGACTTATTCTACACACTTCTAAATTTTAAAAAATTTTGTTTGAAAAATAACATAAAAGATTTGAGTATACCAAAAATTGCATGCGGATTAGACAGACAAGACTGGACAGTCGTCAAAAATATGTTACAATTCATTTTTAATTATACAGATATACTTATTACAGTTTTTAAACATGGAAATAAACCACCTACCCTCGACCTAAACATAAACGACTCAAACAAAATAGACGATCTTACAAAATATATTGAGCAATTCCATAAAGATCTAGACAACCGTATAAAAGAAATCGATAGCCAATCTCTCATAGTAGAAATCGGCGACAAAGAAAACGATAATCACAGCGAAAGTGACGTCACGGTACACACTAGTCACGAAAATCCTATCATAGGCATCCCTATCGTCGATTACCCAGTTAATTACTGTCAGAACCAAATATTTATATCAGAAGTAGAACATAGTCCTACTAGTCCCAAACTAACAAAAATTCACGATAAAAGCAAAAAATCTTTATACAATTTTCAAAAACCAATTACGAAAAAGAAATGATAAACTTCATAAAAGAATTCATCGTCCCCAATGTGAAATATCACATATATTTCAAAAACGACTACTACATAAAACTCACTAACGTTTTACAAAATTACTTCAAAAATTCGAAAATAAATATGATAAAATGTACTAAAAAATTAATCAACGTTTACTAACTACCACGAGAGTAAAACCAATCACCGTGGAATAGATGACACTTTAGCTCGAATCAAAGTAAAATATTACTGGCCTAATCAGAAAAAATCTGTACAATCCTTTATAAATCGCTGTGAAATCTGCCAAGTGACCAAGTACGACTGAAATCCGTTAAATTTAAAATTTGATATAACTCCCACTGCCACAAAACCATTCGAAATTTTACATGTGGACAGTATTACATTAGAAAGCGCAAAATTCTTAACAATAGTAGACTCCTTCTCTAAATACGCCCAAGCATATAAGTTAAACTCAGCTCAAGGTATCGAAATTGTTAACAATCTAATAAAATTCTTTACACACCACGGTATTCCAAATTCTATCATTTCGGACAACGGATTAGAATTCAAAAACTCTTTAGTGCAAGAACTTTTGGAACTACACAAAATTAAAATACATTACATCAGTTCACAACATCCGGAATCAAACGGTATCGTTGAAAGATTCCATTCAACCTTAATAGAGTATATAAGACTGTTTAATAACCAAGAAAATTATAAAAAAGATCCCATCGAATCTAAAGTCAATTATGCGTTATTGGCATACAATAACATGATTCATACGTCCACTAAATTAAAACCATTCGATTTAATTACCGGTCACTTAGAAACCGACTCCCCATTCACTTTGGATATAGAAAAACAAATATTAAACGATTACATTTCGAATCACAAAACCAAAATGAAATTACTGTATCAAAATTTAAACGAAAAATTACAACGAACAAAAGACAAAGTTATTAGCAAAATGAACGATTCGCAAAAAGACCTACCTCATATCCCTAAACAGATTTATATTAAAAACCGGCAAAAACAACAAAAAACCAGAAATAAGTACAAAAACGAAACGGTCAAATCAATTAACCCTAACTTGAAAACTGCAAAAATTAAAACAAGACACGGTAATACTGCAGAAAATATACACTTGTCTAATATCAAAAGACCAAGAAAAATATCTTACAAATTTAAAACAATTCCAGGTTGTTCGGGATCTGCTATGGATCCGAAATAATAGATCTAACCCAAAATCAAGGAATCATGCCGATTAATTTAGGAGCAGCCAAATTGCAAAAATCCCAACATACATTTGTGTACTTTTATAACCTAAATCCAATCTTCTATGAACTAGAAAGTTTAGACAATCAGTATAAATTATTGAAATTAAACATTGCCAATAAAACAAAATTCCACATTGACCTCGAAAATAACGATAAAATCTTGGAGCACGTGCGAAAGAACATCGCTGAGAAATTAAATCACATAATAATCTATTCAAAGGTGCGATCTAAACGTGGCTTAGTTGATGGATTGGGAAGTATATTCAAACAAATTACTGGAATTTTGGACGCAGAAGATGGTAAAAGATTTAATAAAATACTGAAGCATGTCCAGGAAAATCAACAATCCTTCCAAAATCAGTTAATACTCTATTAATATCGAAATGATTAAGAAATTTAACAAAACAGTTGAAAATATTAGACATAAGGAAGAAGTACTAAAATCCAAAATTGAAAACTTGAATAAACTGCTAAAATTATCAACAAGCAATGAAATTTTACTCGTAAAAGACCTATACAATCAATTAAGTATTCTTTACAGTTCACTTCTAAGCACCTTACAAGACATTGAGAACTCGATAACATTCTGTAAAACAAAAACCATGCACCCATCAATTATGAACCCAAGTCAACTTATACAAGAGTTACAAAAAATTTCCAATCATTATGGAAAGCAATTGCCTTTCGAACCGAAATTAGAAAATCTTTTGGATTTTGAAGGATTATTAACTATAAATTGCAAAGTCGAGCAAAATCAAATAAGCTATTTCATTTCAATACCCATAAATTTCGAAAAGGATTACGAGTTATATTACTTACAATCATTGCCCACCAAACAAGGATCAGATTATTTTACCATAATACCAAACACAAAATATTTTCTAAAATCTTCCGACGAAATTAAGCCTCTGAGCGACGTGTGCTCAAAAAGTAGAGTATACCAATGTAAAAACCAGTACCACCCGCACTTCAACCCCTCGTGCGAGGAAGAAATCCTCTTACAAAGAAACCTAAGCCGATGCCGTTACACCAAGCTGCAAGTTACCAACCACGTAGAACTCATCCCAGAAATCAACCAATATTTGGCAATATTCCCAGTGGAAGAACAAATTAATCTAAAGTGCCCCGATAAAACGAATCTTAAAGCCCTCACAGGTGTCTACCTCATTAAAGAAAACAATTGTGAAATATTTTTCAAAAACAAAAGACTAACATATTTAGACCAAACCTACGGACAACCCGTATTACTACCAAAATTAAACCTCAGTCTTCGTGAACGTGAAATACCCAACTTAACAATAAAACTAAAGACTATAAAACTCGAAGACATTCCAATCAAACCACCAGTAGAAATATTTCAAGTACCAGCAATTAATCACGTGCCAAGTGTATGGACTGTAATATTGTATTGTGCTATAATAATGACAATAATTTACTTTCTTTGGACTAAGTTAAAACCAAGGTGTGTCAGAACAACCCTAGAGAACCAGCCAGGCCAACCCCAAGAACTTCGACTTCCAGGGGGAGCTTCATTCTGAGGATGGAGGAGTTACATCACCATCCAAAGCCGAATCCTGCATAGGTTGCAGATCTCACGCCGCAACCCTACACTACTTTATACAAATGTTATATAAGCATGTTAAACTTAGTTTTTAGTTAGTCTTGTTGTATTCACTTAGAATTGTAGCATCTAATCTGGACTTGTATCTTGCTTTGAAAACATTAAATTTAATATTTGTGAATAAAATATTTATTTTTAAAAACTCATAAACCAGAACCACGAAAATAATTGGCGCAGTCGGTAGGATACTGAGAGGTAATTCGTCGTAAAAAAACCTGCAGTATCAACTGTTGACTCGCGACGGACCGAAATTCTACAAGATTCATCGAGAATCCAAGGAATTACCCTCCGACCCAGCAGATCTCCATCGAGGAAATCAGCCAGGAATGCGACTCTTCATCAAATTGGTTATGTGAGTTGTTTTCATTTTTATGTCCGACTTCTCACTTTCATCTTACCCATCCACCGCGGAAAACAGTGAGAACGAGTTAGATTTAGACTTAGATTTTACGAATTCTTACAGAAATCAAAAAGTAAACAATAATTAATTCAGTTCATTTTAATTTATCTACAAGCGAAACTATGTCACAAATACCCAAATTTGAAACTAAATTACTTGAAATCGTTCCAAACTTCAATGGAAATCCAGCAGAATTAGCGGGATTCCTCGAAATTGCAAATGCCCTAATAAAATCTTATTGGGACCCGAAACCTGAAAATTTACATTTTGTTCAAAATATTACAGTAGTATACGAAATATATACAAACGTTAGTTGCCCATTTTGGCGACCAGCCAGATAAAAATGGCTTATTATTTGATTTAGATCAATTGAGACAAAAAGATGAATCAGCACTTCAATTTTACACAAAAGTAATGCAAAATTTAAGCTCTCTTCATAATTATGTTGAAATTCATGAATCAGAAGAGACAATTAAAACAGTAAAGAAACATTTTTATAATACACATGCGCTGAAAATATTTTTAGCTGGATTAAAAGAACCACTTGGTTCGACAATTCGCGCAATGAAGCCCACTAGTTTAGCAGAAAGTAGACAATATATAGCAGCGGAAAATAACATGAGACATTTACAGAGACCCGCTTTCAATAATAAATACTCAAAAACCTCAGCCTAATATGCACATTCAAAGACAAATCCCAATACAATTTCCGAGATATCAATCTCCAACAACCTATAATTCTGCGCAACAACAATGTTATAATCAACCCCGACCATTTCCCAGTGCTCCAATAGCTTTACAGCCGAGACCAATTCAACCTCAAAGAGCCTTTACAAACCAACAAGTATTTGGAAGACCTCAACCTAGACCCAATCCTAAATACGTGTGGAAACCACAAGGTTCTGCCACCCGTCAACAATTTCCCAAACCAACTCCCATGAGTGGAATATCACATGGTATTGTATCAAAATTCCAAAATAACAAACAACAAAAATTTGTATCCGAGGAACTATTCAATGCTGAGCCCACCGAATTTTACGAACCAGAAGAATATTATAACGATAATTATAATGAAGTGGAAAATTACGAACAATACGGACAAAACACTTCGGTAGACACAAATGAAACCGAATACGACGTGCACGAACCCGACTCTTATGAAGATAATCAAAATTTTTACGAAACGAGCCAGTCTTAGAAACAAACATAGAAATTCATTCTATCTATAATAAAAAAGATTTACCCTTTATAAAAATTTCGAATCCACCCTTAAAATTGTTAATAGACACCGGAGCGACAATTTATTAAAAAGGAAAATTTTACAATTAGTTCAATATTTCAAACTACTAAACGCGATTCTTGTATTGAAATTCCAGCATTCCCCGAATTTAATACCGACAAAAATATAGAATTCTATTTGTTTAATTTTCATCACTTTTTCTATGGATTAATTGGATATGACACGTTAAAAGACTGCAACGTCGAACTAAATATAAAACATTCTATCTTGAAAACCCCAAACACGAATTTGAAACTATCACACTACGAATCGAAACAAAAATTATGGTTCTTTGCTCGAATAGAACCAAACACTCTAGAAACCGTAAAAATTCTATTACATGCACCCGACGGCGATATATTACTACCACCCACAAACATTTCGAATTGTTTAATTAGAAATTGTTTATCAAATTGTCAGAACGGTTATGCCCCTGTAGATATTTATAATAATACATATGAACCACAAGAAATTTATTTGTACGAACCAATTAATGCCAACCAATTTAATTATTCTAAATTTGAATTATTTAATGTCACAGTCAATGACGATGTAAATAATATCCAATATCAAGACAAATCAGACTTAACTAAATTAATTAGAACCAACCACATGAATACGGAAGAAACACATCAAATTTCAAAATTAGTCAAATAATTTTCTAATATATTTTATCGAGAAGGAACTCCACTAACTTTTACTAACAAGATCAAATATTGAATAATCACAAAAGATGAAATTCCAGTACACTCAAAATCCTATAGATATCCATTCACTCACAAACCCGAAGTCGAGAAACAAATTAACAACATGTTAGAACAGAGAATCATACGACCCAGTGATTCGCCTTGGTCATCACCTATTTGTATCGTTCCAAAAAATGTTGATGCTTCTGGCAAACAAAAATGGCGTACAGTCGTCGATTATCGCAAGATAAACGAGAAGACTGTAAATAACCGTTACCCTATCCCGAATATATCCGACATTCTAGACCGACTTGGACGATCAAAATACTTTTCAACATTAGACTTGGCAAGTGGATTTCATCAGATTGAAATGCACCCGGACGACATACACAAAATCGCTTTTAACGTAGAACACGGACACTATGAATTTTTACGAACACCCTTTGGCTTAAAGAACGCACCAGCCACTTTTCAGCGAGTTATGGATAACATATTACGAGAATATTTAAACAAAATTTGCTTTGTTTTTATGGACGATATAATAGTATTTTCTGCATCTCTTCAAGAGGATATTTCAAATTTAAAAAGTATTTTCCAAAAATTACGCGAAAGTAACTTTAAGGTACAACTCGATAAGTCCGAATGTCTAAAAACAGAAGTCACATTTTTAGGTCACTTAATTACATCAGACGGCATAAAACCTAACCCCGAGAAGATTAAAGTAATTAGAAATTACCCCTTACCAAAAACTACGCAAAAAATAAAAGCATTTTTGGGATTACTCGGATATTATCGCAAATTCATAAAAAATTTCGCAAATCTAACAAAACCTTTAACTTCATGCTTGAAAAAAGACGCCAAAATCGATACACAAAATCCAAATTACATAAATTGTTTCAATGCCTGTAAAAATTTGTTAGCTAATGAACCTATTTGGCAACACCCTCATTTCGAGAAACCTTTCATTTTAACGACAGACGCGAGCAATTCCGCGATTGGTGCCGTACTGTCACAAGGAAAAGTAGGATTAGATCTGCCTATATCTTATGCCAGCCGTAAGTTAAATGATTCAGCGACTAAATACTTCACAATTGAAAAGGAGCTACTAGCCCTAGTATGGGCAGTGAAACATTTCAGGCCTTATCTATTTGGTCGTAAATTTGTCATCTATACGGACCACAGACCTTTACAATGGTTGTTTTCATTAAAAGAACCCAATTCGAAACTCGTAGGATGGCGACTTAAACTAGAAGAATATGATTACCAAATTGTTTATAAAAAAAGTTCACTAAATTTAAACGCAGACGCATTATCTCGTATTCAAATCAATGCCAACGAAACAAATGAGAACTCCGAAAGAATATTCGAATACATAGAAAATTTTAACAAAAAATATTATTATTATTATAAACAAGAGAATGAAAATAATTTAGATAATGTCTCTTTAGTAGTTGAAACCGATAATGAAAATCAAGATGAAATTATTTCAGACGATGAAACAGTTCACACGAACATAGAAAATCCGATCGTAGGAATACGTATTTGTGATAAACCAGTTATTATCGGAACAAACCAAAATATTATATCAGAAGTAAAAAACCAAAAATTATAAAATTATTTGAAAACACACAACGTTTCCTTGTACAAATTTTGAAAAACAATTTTGCTAGACATATAATTAATTTCATAAAAGAATACATCATTCCGAAAGTTAAATATTGCTTATAAGTAAAACTCACAAATAAATTTAGTAAGATATACTAAAAAATTATTAGATGTCATAGACTCAGAAGATATTGAAGAAACTATTCAAAATTATCATGAAAGCAAAACTAATCACAGAGGAATCGATGAAACAGAGAAAGAAATTAGAAAGAAATACTACTGGCCTAATTTGAGGAAATCAGTTCAAACTTACATTAATGAATGTGAAGTATGTTTAAAAACTAAATATGACAGAATCCCTATTAAACCAAAATTTAATATTTTTCCAACCCCAACTAAACCTTTTCAAATTTTACATATTGACTCGATAACTTTAGAAAAACAAAAATTCTTAACGATAATTGATGCTTTCTCAAGATATGCTCAAGCCTATAGATTGGATTCCGGACATGACATAGAATTTGTGAATAATCTTGTTAAATATTTCACCCATCATGGGATACCAAATCAAATAATTTCGGACAATCGCTTAGAATTTAAAAATTCATTAGTTAAAGAATTATTAGAAGTACATAAAGTAATACTCCATTTTATAACATCACAACCCCCAGAATCAAACGGGTTAATTGAAAGATTTCATTCGACCCTTGTGGAACATATAAGATTACTAAACAATCAGAACGAATATTACAAAGAACCAATTGAAATGAAAGTCAACTACGCTTTGCTAGCATACAATAATTCTATTCATTCTGCTACAAAATTTATACCGTGCGAAATTATATCGGGGCACATTGACGTAAACTCACCCCTAGACCTTGAATTGGAAAAGCAACTAGTTAATAATTATATAATCAATCACAAGGAATAAATCGTAGAAACCAAACATCAATAAAGTAACAAGGAACCTGGTAACGAAAATGGCTAATACAAAGGAATTAGAAAATAAGTACAATGAAATGGCACCAACACACACCCCCGCAATTCCAAGTCAAAGAAAGAAAATTAATAGAAAGAAAGGTAAAAAAACAAAAAATAATAATAAGATTAGAATTAGTACCTGGAATGTCAGAACTATGCTACAACCAGGAAAAACGCAAGAAATAGCTGCAGAAATGCTGAGGTATAAAATAAATATTGCTGCAATACAAGAAACTAGATGGAGTGGAGCAGGAGAAATTGTAAAAGACAATTATATTGTAAAATATTCAGGGGATATAAAACAAGGTCAATACGGAGTGGCATTTAATATTTTAAATGAACTGAAAAACAATATAATAGATTTTAAACCAATAAACGAAAGAATGGCCTACTGTAGAATAGATACGAAACCTTTCAAAATATCAATCTTAAATATATATGCTCCAACAGAGAATGCGAAACCGGAAGAAAAAGAAACGTTCTATGAAGTGTTAGAAGAAGAAATTGAAAAAATGCCAAAAGAAGATACAATAATTGTATTAGGAGACTTTAATGCCCAAATAGGGAAGGAAGACTATATACAGCAAGTAGCAGGAAGACACACAATACATGACAATACAAATGATAACGGACAAAGACTATGCAGACTAGCAACAAGAACAAATCTGATAATAAGCAGCACAAAATTTAAACACCGGATAGAACATGAAATAACATGGATATCACCAGATCAACAAACGCAGACACAAATAGACCATATACTTATAACAAGAAGAAAACAATCATCAGTAACGGATATAAGAACCTACAGAGGAGCATGCGCAGATTCGGACCACTTTATGGTAGCAGCAACCCTAAGACAAAAGAGAAAAGAACCTCAAAAAATAGTAGTAAAAAAATAAAATGGAATACAGAAAATCTGAATAATAAAAGTATAAGAGAGAAATATATACAAGAACTAGATAAAAATCCAAAAGAAGTAATAAATTATGAAGATGACATAGAAACAAAATGGAATGGTATAAAGACATGCAGGAAGCAAGTCAAAAATGGGTAGGAAAAGAAAAACAAGATAAAAGAAAATACTGGTATAATGACGAATGTAAGAAAATGGCAAATAAAAAGAAAAATGCAAGAATAAAATGGCTACAAACAAAAAAAAAATGAAGATAAAACAACTATATGAAAAAATAAGAAACGAATGCAACAAAACTATAAGAAAAAACAAGAGAGAATGGACAGAAAATCAGGTTAAAGAAATAGAAGAAGAAAGGCAGAAAAGAAATACAAAAAGATTTTACAAACAAATTCAAGCACAAAATAAAACACAGAAAATCAAAGTACATGGCATAAAAAATATAAATGGTAGAATAGCAGAAAACGAACAAGAATATAAACAAATTTGGATTAACCACTTTAAAGATTTATTAACAGATACACAAGATGAAAATGAATTTGAAACCCAAAACAATGAACAAGATAGAATAGTAGAAAAGCCAACGCTAAAAGAAGTACAAGAAATAATAACAAAATGTCACAATGGAAAAACACCAGGTAAAGATGGAATAAATATTGAATTAATAAAATATGGAGGGGTAGTCTTGCAACAACAAATATACGAACTCATAAAGAAAATATGGAGAGATGAAAAGATGCCAAAAAAATGGGAATCTGGACAAATAGTGACAATTCATAAAGAAGGTGACCAGCAAGTATGTAAAAACTACAGAGGTATTACTATGTTGAATACGGTATATAAAATACTAACCACATTAATACAAAGGAGATAAGTAAATGCAGAAAATAACATAATTGGACAATATGAATGTGGATTCAGTAAAGGCAGATCAACAACAGACGCCATACATACAGTCAAACAAATAATTGAAAAATCAGTTGAATACAATCTGAATATAGAAATGCTTTTTATTGATTTTCAGCAAGCCTTTGACTCTATTAAAAGAAAAAAGCTCATGACAGCACTTGGGGAGCTAAATATACCAGCAAAATTAAGAAGACTAATCTCGATAACAATGAGGAAAAATAAAATAAGCATTATAACACAAAAAGGGGAGACAGAAGAGATCGAGATAAATAAAGGGGTCAGACAAGAAGATGCGCTGTCGGCAACATTGTTCAACCTAGCTTTAGAATATGTACTTAGAAAAATAAATAAAGGAACGCTTAGAACACGAGGAGGACAAATAATAGCATATGCCGACGATATAGTTATTGCAACGAAGAACAGGAATATAATGATAGAAATGCTGCAAGAAATAATGATCGAAGGAGATAAGATAGGATTAAAAATCAACGAAGCAAAAACCAAAATAATGCTGCTAGGAAAGAATGCTGAAAACAAAGGAATAAAAATCGGAGAACACACATTTGAACAAGTAGATACGTTTAAATATCTAGGAATTATGTTATCAAGTAAAGGAGAAAGAGAAACAGAAATTAAGGAAAAGATTATAGCAACAAGTAGAGCTTTTTACGCAAATAAAAAAATATTAAAAAGCAAACTATTACCAAAAATACCAAAATCAGAATATACAAATCAATACTAAGACCAATAACATTATACGCAGCTGAAACAATCACAATGACAAAAAAAGAAGAAGAAGATCTAAAAATAATGGAACGCAAAATAATACGAACAATTCTAGGACCAATCAAGGTATCAGAAAATGAATACAGAATAAGAATGAACCATGAAATGAACAAGAATCAGAAGGAGAAAATATAGTGAAAAAAATTAAACAACAAAGAATGAGATGGCTTGGCCATGTATGGAGAGCAGAAGAAAGGGATACAATAAGGTCAATAGTCGAGTGGAGCCCAGGCGGAAGAAGAGGACGAGTGAGGTCCAGATCAACATGGCTGAGAAAAGTGGATGAAGATCTGAAAGCAGCTGGAATTAGCAACTGGAAGAATAAAACAAGAGATAGGGAGTTGTGGAGGAATATTATAAAGAACATCTAAGAAACAGGAACGGTGATTGATCCACTCCAATAAAATTGGATCTAGAAAGCTTCGAAGGAAGCGGCGCAACCCCATGGGGGTGTTAAGCCACTATATATATATAATCACAAGGAAAAAATTAAACTGCTATACAATAAAATCAGAGATACAAGAGCAATACAAACAAAAAACTATTGATTACGCAAATAAAAATCGCGAAGATCTACCTGAAATATTTAAAACAATTTACGTAAAAAATAAACAAAAGCAAAGCAAAACGAATAACAAATTCAAACCAGTAGAAATTGAAAAATTTAATCCAAATCTAAAAACCGCCGAAATAAAACCCCAACACGGCAACACTTCTACAAACATCCACTTAAGTAACATAAAAAGACCCAGACAAAAAACCTATGACTTTAAAAAACAAAATAAGACTAAAAACAAATTCAAAATCTTAGAAAATAAAATTCTAAAACCAGCATAATTTCACAGACTCTCGACTCTGTACATAACGATGACAAAGACACAAGAAGTTCTAATCCAGAATCTATCCAACAATCCTGGAATCCGCCCATTTAACTTAGGACAAGCAAGAATTAAAACTGCTTCCCACACATTCCTTCATTATGTTGACCTCAAATCCCTATCTAATCGAGTAGATTTATTAAATGAAAGCCTATCTAAAATAAGAGAAACAATAAACTATGCTACCCCCGACATTTTCACTGTAATAAACAATTATTACGAATACTTGAAGTACCAATTATTAGTTGTAACTAAAAAATTAAGAAATTTCTATCCAGAAAAACGGCAAAACGTGGTATTATGAATCCTTTAGAATCTCTTATCAAGTTTATAACAGGAAATATGGATAATGCTGACGCCGAAGAAATTTATGATAACATACTTAAATTAAAAAGTATAGTCCGGTCAATTTAGACATTGACCCTTGCAAAAATTCCTAGAAAGCTGAAAATTTGCATAGATGTTAGGGACACAATTTTTATGAAATTGTGAAAAGTCCCCATCGATCCCATGTCTGCAAAAACTTTATTCAAGGTCAAAGGTTGCAAAAATGGGTTTTTTGAATTTTCCAGCGAAACTGTTAGTTTTATGATAAAATATGTTAGACAAAAATTGTAGATCATGCAATTATCTACAAAAATTGTCCTTACACATTTTTTCATAACACTAACTATTTTTGAGAAAAAACAATTACAAAATTTTCTTACGCTGTATTGTCTATAATATATACACACGTTTCCACACCACCTATGAGGTAGTGTACCTAGCGCGTTTTTTTTTAATGTGGTTTTCCCGGTAGGCCTATTCCACGGTCTATTACAACAAAATTTAATGAATGTTTGGTTATTCTTCTTCTTTTCAGTCGTTGTACTCTTGTCAGAGTGCTCGTTGTCGATCAGATACAGCTCTAGTGACAAGTTCCGTTATACTTGGTTATAAACATATTTTATTTATCATCATCGTGATTAATTATTTCTTCTTCTTCCCCTCCATCTTCTTCTCTCTCTCCATTTTCTTCTTCTTCCTCATCTTCTTGAGTTGACGTAAATTGTACTAACAGCGATGCATCAGTTGTTTCGTTGTTGATGTGAAAATCTTCTTCTGTTGGAGATTCAACATTTGAACACGATTGGCCTTGACAAGTGGTGCACGCTAGTGAACAAAATACTTTTTTGCAGCCGCATCTTGAGTTACAGCCCTTTTTGCAGTTGCAAGAAATAGAATTAAGGAGGTTTTTTGGTGCAGGTGGAAGAAGCGTGTGGATTGGTTCCAATACATTATTGACATGCTTCCAACACCATTGTTCTGGGTCTAGTTGATTACCAAGCCACACCTGAACCTGGTAATGTACACGATAAAAATGTTGGTGAGCAGAAGCCGCGGTTGGAGGAAGGCAAGCTAATTGCACACGTTTTTTAATATGTGTTTGTTTTGCAAAAGATAAGTAACGTAATTTGTCTATATACAGACAGAAGAAAGCGAATTCCGTTGGTGATTAGAGTTCCTGGTGAAGAGTTGATATCTTCGAAAGCTTGTGCATAAGTAATAAAATTTTCTTTTTCAAATAATTTAAAAATTGTTGTTTTACCCCTTCGAAACATTGCTGATGTTGTATCACAGCCAGTCATAGCATGTAAAAACAGTATATGATTTTTACATTTAGGATAATCCGATAAACTCGCGTATTTGAAAATATTTCCGATGGTTGTTGACCTTTGCCGGGTTGCAATAAATAAATAGTTCTTCCAATTGAAGTTCGAGCGGTAAGTAATACCAATAGATCAACATCTTCACCAACAACAACATTCATATCAGTTGGATTAAATTTATTTATTGCAGTTTCTATAATAAGTACATCAGCATCATTGTCAGCTTGCTTGACAGGAATTTGTTCAGCGGTTAATTTTTCTTTTAGCATTGTAATTAACCGAGATTTATTATGAATGTTTGACAAAAATTGTTGTTGGCTAGTTGAAACTTTCATAAATTGATCAAAGATAATATCAGAAGATGCCGATTTTTTTGCACATGGTCCCTTAAAATTACGGACTCCGTTTTTCTTTAACATCATTTTTTCAGAATTATCGGTCAATATGAATGTATTAGTCACGCAGACTTATAGTTTTACTTATATTACAAGCCCAATGATATCATAGGCAGCTTAATCATGCTTATTATGGAGAATACAGCATAAGAAACTTCTGTAATTGTTTTTTCTCAAAAATAGTTAGTTATGAAAAAATGTGTAAGGACAATTTTAGTAGATAATAGCATGATCTACAATTTTTGTATAACATATTTTTTTATAAAACTAACCGTTTTGCTGAAAAATTCAAAAAACCCATTTTTGCAACCTTTGATCTTGAATAAAAAATTTTGCATACATGGGATCGATGGGGATTATTCACAGTTTCATAATAATGGTGTCCCTAATATCTATGTAAATTTTCAGCTTTCTGAGAATTAATACAAGGTTACCCCTATTCTTGGGCTAAATTGACCGGACTATAATCAAAAATCAATCGTAACTAAATTAAATAATCAGATATCACTTTCGAAAAATATAATGTTTTCTATCAACGAAACGATGACATGAATAATCAAAAATCAAAATGATATAGAGAATAAAACAAATGAGATAATCAAATCAATTAATATCTCAAGTTTCTCGTTTTCCCATTATTTGATTATACAAGAAATTTTAGAAGAAATTAAATATAATATTGATTCATTAGTGCACTATTTGGAAGAAATTGAAAACGCGGTAACATTTGCCATTTTGGAAACTGTACATCCAAGCATAATTTCCTTTGAAGATTTTAAACATGCCATTAGAGAATTATTGTGCATTTACAATCACAAACAATTATTATTTCCAAACATAGAAGACGTTTCTAGATATTATCGCGTTATTAAAATTAAAGTACATATTAGTAACGAAAAAATTATGTTTTCACTTAATTTCCCGCTGGTACACCCAGAAACATTCGATCATTACCATTCCAAACGTTAATCAATCTACAATTATCCAACCTGCTACTTATCTATCCTTAAACAACAACGCATACCAATACACCAACGAGAAGTGTATAGACTAGAGTCGAAATTTCTATGCAAGAACACAAATCTCCTTCCAATGGAAAAAGATGAAGAATGTCTAACTTCAATATTAACTACCGATACCACAGCTAATAATTGCCAACATGTGCCAGTAAAAATTAGACAAAAAATTGAATTAGAAATAAATAAAAAAATTACATTGGAATATTTCCTACACCGCAACAAATAAAGACAACGTGCAGTAGAAATAACCATCGCTTCACTTCAAGGAACCTATCTATTCATTATACCACCAAACTGCTCAATCATAATCTCATCCTGGTCTTCCAATCAACTTATAAAAAATTAACATAAGAAGTACTACAACCCTACAAGTTGAAAAACTAAAACTGGATAAGACCCCACTGGACAAACTACATCAACTCCAACTACAAAAAATTGAAGAGATCGACATCGATCCGATGAAGACAGAATACAAATACTCCGTGGCTGCAATAATAGGAGTCATCTGCCTGTCATTGGTGATTGCAACATATTTTTTGTTCAAAATAAAAAATAATTTTTTCCAGAATACAATTCCCAGGACTCCCACGCAGATTGACGAAACTCAAGTCGTTCCGCCCTAGAGTTTCTTCTTAAGGAGAAAGGTATTACCTGCCCACGAGTTGCAACTATCAGCAGTTCCCGACATCCTGTTATCATAATGTATTACTCTATATCAAAAACACATGTAAAAGATTGTAAAGTAATATTATATTCAGTCTGGACTTGTATCTTGCTTTGAGAACATTAAATTTAATATTTGTGAATAAAATAATTATTTTTAAAAACTTATAAACCAAAACCACGAAAATAGTTTTTATATATATATATATATATATATATATATATATATATATATATATATATATATATATATACAGGGTGAATACTGAAAACCTTGACATAGGGAAATAACATGGGAAAACAGTTTTTTGCTGTTTCCATCTGTCCCGCTAAATAAAATCGGGTGTATATGGTATCGTTAGTTAGATTACTTAATTTTGCATCTAATAAAACTAAATGTTGTGTAATATGGCCTTTTCTAACTGAAATATTTGACAAAATAAATTGTATTTTGAAGGTTATCCTTCATATTTTCGAATAAGAAACGTCAAAAACAAAATGCTCCATAGCCGAGTGGATACGAGAGCTGTTTCATAACATAAATAATCTACAAGACCTGGTTCGAGACCACCTCAGCCCTACTTTTTTTTAATTAAATTATGCTTAAAATATCTTTATTATATCAGACTATTTTAATAAAATAGCAATATTCATATTTTTATAAATAAAAAAATCCAAATATTTAATACAATTATTATTTGCTGTCTGTCAAACTTAACAATTAATTCGAATTTAGTTTTTGGTGTACAATTTTGTATTTCATGTTTCGAAACATGATATTTTAAGTATAATTTAATTTAAAAAAAAATAGGGCCGAGGTGGTCTCGAACCAGGTCTTGTAGATTATTAATGTTATGAAACAGCCCTCGTATCCACTCGGCTATGGAGCATTTTGTTTTTGACGTTTCTTATTCGAAAATATGAAGGATAACCTTCAAAATACAATTTATTTTGTCAAATATTTCAGTTAGAAAAGGCCATATTACACAACATTTAGTTTTATTAGATGCAAAATTAAGTAATCTAACTAACGATACCATATACACCCGATTTTATTTAGCGGGACAGATGGAAACAGCAAAAAACTGTTTTCCCATGTTATTTCCCTATGTCAAGGTTTTCAGTATTCACCCTGTATATATATATATATATATATACAGGATGGCCCAGTGAAAATTATCAGCGCAATTTTTGGCCACTTAACATTAATTTTGCAAAAAACGCTCGAACACGTCAATTTTAATATAAAGGGGGACACCTAAATGGATTAGTACAAATGGCATAACTTCAACCCTAAAATGGGTGTGGACTGTACCTCAAAAATTTTAATTGGAAAAGAGTGTCAAACATGACACAGATCGAAAGGCCTTTCAATTCTCTTTTCAACAGTTTTTTATTTTTCAAATCCGATCATTAGTTCCAGAGAAATATCGTTTAAAACAAATTTTATCAGGTGCGCAAAACTGCAATCAAGTAGGCTTAAACAAATGACAGAAACTCAAGTATCAGTTTATTAGGTGTTAAAAATGACTATTTCCATACAATAATAAAGATTTTGCTCAAAATTTTTGAGCTACGGTACGTTGCCGTAAATCTTCTAAAAATTCGGGTGGCGTGGCATAAACTTTAGACTTCAAATAACCCCACAAAAAAAATCCAACTTGCAAATTACTTGTTTATTACAAACAACTTGTTTACTTAGTTTCTGTCATTTGTTTTAGCCTACTTGATGGCAATTTTGAACACCTGATAAAATTTGTTTTAAACGATATTTCTCTGGAACTAATGATCGGATTTGAAAAATAAAAAAACTGTTGAAAAGAGAATTGAAAGTCCTTTCGAACTGTGTCATGTTTGACACCCTTTTCCATTTAAAATTTTTGAGGAACAGTCCACACCCATTTTAGGGTTGAAGTTATGCCATTGGTACTAATCCATTTAGGTGTCCCCCTTTATATTGAAATTGACGTGTTCGAGCGTTTTTTGCAAAATTAATGTTAAGTGGCCAAAAATTGCACTGATAATTTTCACTGGGCCATCCTGTATATATATATATATATATATATATATTTATATATATATATATATATATATATATATATATAAATAAAATGTTTTACATATTTAATACAATATGTTGTATCTATTAAAATAGTTCTTTCAATAATTCATTGGTATTAAAAAAAACTAAATTTTATGATTAATTATTTGATATTTCCTGAAACGTCTGATATTAACAGAAATGCAATCAGAGTCCCAGGTTATATTGGTAAATGAATTTTTGCCTGACAAGAAATAGAAACAAAAACATGACTGCGCATCTATTTACATACTTAGTATATATAGTTGATTAGCGCTGCACATAAGATTGTAAATAAAAATAATAATTTAAATGTTTGATGTGACGTGAATAATAAATATATAGACTAATAGTAAAAAAAGAAATAGCCTAAATTGTCGCCAAGAGCCAACTACAAATTTTCGTCGCCAAATACTAATTGAAAATAGCCTAAATGGCGATATTTCGCCCACCCTAATAACCCTGAATGGGAGCGTTCAAGTGCTCCATTTGTTTGATAAAGAGAAGTTTTTAAATGTTTAATTTTGAAAAGTTTTGTTAAATTTTGAATTACCTCAGACATAAAATCAGTACCTTGATCGGTGAGAATAGTTTTGGGAATTCCGAATTAAATTATGCTATTTGTTAAAACTTAAGCTTTGGTAAGACCTTCGTGGTTCGGTTCGGAAGTGGTATAGCAAAACTACTCGCTTTTCTTACACTAGCATTTACACTCTTTTTTTCACTGGATTGTTTCACATTTGCACACTGTTTCATTTCACACGCTGAGTTCACTTTCACACTTTGTTTGTTTTTGATCACGTTTTCACTCGCACTTGCACTTGCATTTACACTAGTTTTAAGCTTATCAGTCCCTATCTTTTCTATTACTTTTCTTAAAGTTTGTTTTTATAATAATCTAACACTTTAGATTTAATGATCGGTGACATTAATTTTTTTTAAAATTCACAACTCTCGCTAACACACGCGTTTACATGGAGCACTCGTAAGACACGTCCGATTCCTTCAAGGGCTAATAAGGGACTGGGACGAGATCATGAGTATTCAACAAGGTATGGTCGTTAACGTAAATATTACTTTTGAATTTAGAATATAACAAAAAAAATATAAAAGTATATATAAAATTTAAAAATAATATACCATAACAACAAATACAAATAGAACGATCATTGTTACATGAATTACTTTACTATAGTAACGAATGAAAAATATCATTGTTACCTAGCAAGGAATAATAAAATCAATAAAACATATTAAGCAAATATTTTACTAGAGCAACGTATATAAAAAATCATTGTTATTTATTAAACAATTAAGTTACTATAATAACGAATGAAAAAAATAGTTATTATTTATTAAACAATCAATTTACTATAGCAACAAATGAAAAAATTATTGCTAAATATTAAACAATTTTTTTGTTATAGCAACATATGAAAAATCATTGTTACATATTGAACAATTACTTTACTATAGCAACAATTAAAAAAAATCATTGTTACACACATATTGAACAAGTAATTTTTTAAAGCAACCAATAAAAAAATAATTCTTACATATAGAATAATTATTTTACTATAGCAACAAATAAAAATAACTGTTACATAGCAATAACGAATAAAAAAGTAATTGTTACATATTGAACAATTATTTTACTATAGTAACCAAAAAATAATCTTTGTTACATATTAAAGAATTTATTTACTATAGCAACCAATAAAGAAATTATTATTACATATTGAACAATTATTTTACTATAGCAACCAATAAAAAAAATCATTGTTACATATTGAAGAATTAATTTACTACAGCAACGATAGAAAATAGTCATTGTTTCATATTAAACAATTAGTTTATTATTCTCTGACTAATATAACAAAATATAATAATATTATTACAAATATATTTTCAATAAAATGAACAAAAGAAAAAAAAATACATTTTATGTAGAACTATTAGTACTTACATTCTATTTTATTATGAATATTGTATTATTAAACATATTAAAAATATTATACAGTTTGTTCCATTTAAGCGTACCACCATTGCTATCTCGAGAACTATAAGAGCTACGAGGTTGGTTAAATTAGCAAAGAACCACCATTGTACAAGACTAATAAAATGAGAAAAAAAAATTTTTTTTTAGACCAGTGGTGTTTAAAATACGGAACAAAACTTTCTTATTTTAAATGGGAACATACGTTTATTTTTAGGTTATTCGATAGAGTATTTTTTTCTGAATTCAACGATATCTACATATCATATACTAATATAACAAAATAACTGAGAAAAATGCATGTTAGATTTTATTTACATCTGACTGAAAGAAGAGTGCTTTGGATAGAAAACAACTCATTTTCGTCTTAAAACTGACAGTTTAAGAACATAAAATTTAACAAAAAATAATCAAACAATGTTAAACAGAACTATATGTCTATGTTTCCTAATCATAGCACTCTTGTTTCAAAATGACGCATGCTAAACAAACTGCACGTAAATCAACTAGTGGTAAAGCACCCCGTAAACAGCTTGCAACAAAGGCTGCACGTAAAAATGCACCAGCAACTGGAGGTGTAAAAAACCACATAGATATCGTCCAGGAACAGTAGCTTTGCGTGAAATTCGTCGTTACCAAAAGAGTACTGAACTCTTAATCCGTAAATTGCCATTCCAACGTCTTGTACGTGAAATCGCACAAGATTTCAAAACCGACTTACGTTTCCAAAGTTCAGCTTTAATGGCTTTACAAGAAGCAAGTGAAGCATACTTGGTCGGTTTGTTTGAAGATACTAATTTGTGCGAAATTCACGCAAAACTTGTTACGATTATGCCAAAAGATATTCAATTGGCAAAACGTATTCGTGGAGAACGTGCCTGAATAGCATCTTATATTTTGTTCTTAATTATTATTATATATATAGTGGTTTAACACTTCGTTGTGGAGTTGCACCGCTTTTACTTAAGCTTTCTAGATCTTTTTTTGGAGGGGATCGGACTCCGTTTCAGATATTTATTAAATATTCTTCGCTATGATGTTCCATTTCTTCCTATCTCTTGTTTTATTTTTCCAGTTGTTAATTCCCGCTCTTCTTAAATCTTCTTCTACTTCTGCTAGCCATGTTGATCTGGGTCTTCCTCTTCTTTTCTTACTTCCAGGGCTCCATTGCATTATTACTTTTATTGGTTCTTTTTCGTTAGCTCTGCTTACGTGTCCTAGCTATTTTACTCTATGTTTCTTGATTGATGAGCCCTGGCTGCCATACTTTATCGAAAGCTTTTTTGATGTCCAGCAGAGCCATTACCGTGACTTTGTTTTTGTTATAATTCTTATTTATATCAGTCACGATTTGTGCTATTTGTTGGGTGGTGTTATGTTTTGATCTGAAGCCAAATTGAAAATCCGGGATGATTTTATGCTTCTCGATATGTTTGTTGATGCGTGATAAAATGATTTTCTCGGTTACTTTGGATAGGGTTGTAAGTAAGGAGATGGGGCGATAGCTTGAGGGTAGTTTATGGTTTTTATTAGGTTTAGGTATCGGGACTACATGGGCAGTTTTCCAGGATCTAGGGAAGTTATAGAGTCGGATGATGGCATTTATAATATAAGTTAACTGTACTAATGCGTTTTTTGATATATTTTTAAGAATTATATTTTGAATGCCATCAGAGCCGGGTGCTTTTTGGTTAGGAAATGTTTTTATGGTTTTAAGGATCTCTGAAGAATTGGTTAAGAGTTTGGAAACTTGGCGTGGATCTTGGTTTGGTGGTTGGTTTAGGAATTGGATAGTTTGTTGTAGGATTGTTTCTTGTTCGGGTGTGTTGGATGGATCAAGGACATGGACGCTTTCGAAAGTTTCGGCTATAGCCTCTGCCTTCTGAACGTCCGTGAAAAGGATAGTGTTGTTGTGTGAAAGCTCAGGGATTTGTCTATAAGATTTAGAGATAGGAGTTTATTTTGCTAGGATGTGTTTCGAAATTCTTTTATTTGGATTTGGATTTCTTTATTTAAGGAATTTATTGTTGGATGGAGTACAGGATCATAGGAATGCTGCCATTGCCTTCTGATATTGTTTCTATGAGAGATGAGCTAGGTGATGTGATCAGGCAGTTTATCTTTGTATGGATTTAATGTGTTTGTATGCGTGTGCTTGTGTATTGCATGTGAGATAGCTTGTGTGGGTGTATGAACTTGATTTTCGATGTCTTGTACTGTGTTTATTTGTGAATTGATGGTTATGAGTGAATCGAGTGTACTACTAAAATTTTTCCAATTTGATTCAGAGTACACTCGAGCTGTTTTCGGACGTTCTGGATGTATGCGGTGTCGACTTAATTTTGAATGAATGGATAAAAGACCAGAGTTGAGTTCAGTGAGTGTGATTGGATTTGTGATATGTGATATGTTTTTATGAACGATGAGATCGATGGTGCTGGGTGATGTTTGTGCGGGTGGAAAGTATGTGTGTGTGGGAGAGTGTAGGAGAATAACGTTATGGGAATTTATATAGGATAACAAGGTACGGCCGTTGGTGTTCGCGGATGTGCAGTTCCAGCTAGGATGTCTCGCATTCCAGTCTCCAATTATTAGGACTTTTTATCCTATATTGAAGAGAGAATTGAGTTGATGAGTTGTGATATTGTTCTGGGCACGATTATAAATGCCTATGATGTGAGTATGATCCATGAGTTTTATGCATAATGATTCAATGGGTGATAATGGAATGTTGATGCGTGTGTGAGGTATGCTATGCTTGACGATGATAGCTATACCGCCCGTCGGCATGTTTCCTTGCTAAAGGCGATCTTGCCGGTGGACAGTGTAGCCTTTGACAATGAATTTATGAGATGGAGTGAGGCGTGAATCATTGATGATCATGATGTGAACGTTATGTGTGTGTAGGAAATAAATGAGTTGTGCCTGTTTGTTAATGATACATTAGATATGATATGCTTCGATATATTGTGAGAAAGATACAAATTTATTGAATTTTTTCTCAGCGCTAGTGGCAGTGGCAAGTGTATTATTTAAGTCTCTTAGAGCTCTAATTAAATTGTTTACATTTACAAAGCTGTTTAATCGTTTAATTTCAAACATTAAATCTATTACACTGCCACTGTCACTAGCGCAGGAAGTAACATTTAATGTATTGGCTGCAGACTGGTTTTGGGTATATACAGTTTGTCTGGGGGCTGGGTTGGCCGCATACAGATTGGGGGTTGGGGCTGGGTAGGCTGCAGGCTGCTGGGGGGCTGGGTTGGCTGCTGGGCGGCTGGGGGAATGGGGGTGGTCTGGGCGGCTGGGGGTATGCGGTCTACTGCTGCGGCACCTGGGGCTGCCTGGTCCACGCGTTTATTGCTGACGGTAGTGCTGGAACGTATCTGGGAGCTGGAGTTTTCTGGTGACGAGAGCGTTTCATTTGCAATTTGTACAGATATACTGGACATTCAGTGCTGTTGGCTGGGTAAGGTCCAATGCAATTTGCACATTTGGCTGGTGTTTTTTGAGACTTTGTGCAGGTTGTGGTTAGATGTGGCTCTGCACACTTCAAACATTTTGGCTTTCTGCCGCAGTTTGCCGTGACATGTTTCCATTGTTGGCAGTTGTGGCACTGGGTCAGTTCTTTTTTATTTTTGTGCATTTTCCAGGTTATTCTGGTGTGCAGCAAATATTTATTATCTTTTTGTAGTTTAGCGAGTGTTGCATTTGCCGCTGTCACTACCAAAAAGAGTGACCGGTACTGCGTTGTCATGCTGTAAATTTTCTTGCATTGTAGATCTTGTTCTGCAAGAGCCGTGCTAATTTCTTCTGGTTCCGGATTAAAATCTAGCCCACGAAGTACAAATGCGTGAGCTGTTTCATTTGCGTCCGTATATGTGTGATATTCAATTTCTTGACTCTTAAATCCGTTTATTAATTGTTTTTTGTCGTCTTTGTCGTCCATGTATATGTTCGTGTTGTTTTCAGTATATCGTATTGTGAACCCATTTTTTATTTTGCATTTTAAGCAGGTTAGTAATTGTGTGTGTTGTTTTGTTTTTCCTGCTAATATTACAGGTGCAGGTGCATTCCTTCTTGTCGCCATCGCAGTGGGCGGGGCTTTGAGGACATTCTCGTCTTCACCGTCACATGATATGTCGGAGTCAGGTAGAGTTGTGAATGGGTCGAATGTGTTTGCTGTCTCTGTCGGATGGAGGCGTAATTGCTGCTGCGACCTGCGCACGCGCTTGTAGGCGCGCTGTGGGAGCGGCTGCACGGCGGCCATGCTTGACGGTCCTGGAGTGGGGTTGACATCTGCGTCAGCGCGCGGACTCCCGTTTGCTATGCGTTTGTTCCGCTTCTCGTCACCAGTTGTCTCACTGCGTTTCTCCTCGCCAGATGTCTCGTTGTTATAGTTTTCTTTTCTCTCTGCTTCTATCAGTGTCTTTATTATGATTATTTTTTCCTCCGCATTTGACACTGCGGCGCTGGTATCAAGCACGTGGTTTTGTTCGTTTGTTTTGCTCTCGTTTTGAATAGATTCTGCTTAAGAATGTTCAGATGCGCTAGCACTTGCGTTGTGACTTGGATTGTTTGATGCACTACCACTATCGCTTGCACATGTATTGTTGTTCACATTGTTTTCACTCTCACTTTCACACTCGTTTTCGCTCATTACATTGTTTTCAGTCACTATCTAATAAATTTTCACTTTATTGTAACAAGCACATAAACACGTATTGTCACTGTTTATACGCTGCACTACTATACACTTTGCACAAATATTTACTATTAAATAACCAGGAAAATTTCACTTTTTCGCTAACACGCACGAAGACACGTCTTCACGCTTCGGGGGTGCGGGGGGACGAGATCATGAGTATTCAACATAGTATGGCCGTTAACGTAAATATCACCTTTGAATTTAGAATATAACAAAAAAAATATATAAGTATATATAAAATTTAAAAATAATATACTATAACTACAATTACAAATAGAACGATCATTGTTACGTGAATTACTTTACTATAGTAACGAATAAAAAATATCATTGTTACCTAGCAACGAATAATAAAATCTTTGTTACTTATTAAACAATTAAGTTACTGTAGCAACGAATGAAAAATATAATTATTACTTATTAAACAATTAATTTACTATAACAACAAATAAAAAAAATATTGTTAAATATTAAATATTTTTTTGTTACAGCAACATATAAAAAATCATTGTTACATATTGAACAATAAATTTTTAAAGCAACCAATAAAAAAATCAATGTAACATATTGAACAATTACTTTACTGTAGCAATATTTAAAAAAAAATATTGTTACACACATATTGAACATTTAATTTTTTTTTAAGCAACCAATAGAAAAAATTGTTACGTATAGAATAATTATTTTACTATAGCAACAAATAAAAAAAAGGTGTTACATAGCAACAACAAATGAAAAAATAATTGTTACATACTGAACAATTATTTTACTATAGTAACCAATAAAATTTTTTTTGATATATTTTAAAGCATTAATTTACTATAGCAACCAACAAAGAAATTATTGTAAAATATTGAACAATTAGTTTATTATTTTATGACTAATATAACAAAATATAATAATATTATTATAAATATATTTTCAAAAATCCCGGGAGTAGGCAGCAGTTGCTCAGCAGACGGTGTCGTCGGCAAACTGCTGTTGCTGTACAGAGCGTGATGGCTGCGGGATGTCTCTGCTGTAAACTAGGAGCAGCAGCGGAGACAGGACGCTGCCTTGAGGAAGGCCAGCGTGGAGAGTGAAGGCCTCAGAGAGAGCACCCTGCACCTTCACCCTGGCTTGACGATCTTGTAGAAAGGCTGCTACGGTACGAACCAGCTTGTCAGGAAAAGATAGAGCTCTCATCTTCCTAATAAGCCCTGCGTGCCACACCCTGTCGAACGCTCGCTCCAGGTCCAAGAAGAGGGCCGCTACCGACTTCTTATTGTTGGATGCCTTGCTGATGCTGGTCGTCAGTCTCAGGTGGGCATCTTGAATGAAGTGACTGCCCCTGAAGCCAAGTTGAGTTGCCGGATGGTGGTCCTCGATGGCGTCCTGGAATTTACTGGCTATCAAAGTCTCGAACACCTTGACCATGAAAGACAGGAGGGAAATTGGGCGGTAAGAAGATGGGTCAGAAGGGTTTTTGAGAGGTTTGGGAATCATGATGACATGAGCGGTTTTCCAGCGGGCAGGAAAGTGGGTTAGCAGTAAACAGGCGTTGAGGATGAGAGTAAGGAAGAAGATTGCTGTGTCGGGAAGGTGTTTGAGCACTGTAAATGTGATGCCATCACTACCTGGAGTGGAGCGTCCCTTCTTCCTGGCAATCGCCGCCGTTACCTCATCTTCGGAAATCGTGAGGCTTGGATCGAACTGGACGGGAGACGCCAGATATGCAGCCACCTGCCGGTTTGTTTTCTCCAAAAACTGCTGTGAGAAGCTAAGGTGAGCTGGTTCTTGGTGAACCTCTTCCAGCAGCTCGGAGAATACAGCAGCCTTGTCCAGGACTGCTGTCCGTGTCTGAAGACGGCTCGGCATACCAAAGAGTTCATCCTGTTCCACTGCGTCTTTATAGCCAAGTCGTGTGTCCTCACCTACTCGCGATACACGCGCCGCTTGTCCCTGATTAGCTGCACGATGTGAGGTGGTAGCGCAGGCTTACCCTGCCTCACGGTTTTCCATGGAGTTGCGGCTTCCTTGGCTGCTTGGACGGCAGTGGAAAGTGTGTGGAGGGCTGCATCAGCTTCCTCGATGGTGTGGAGAACAGCTGGAATGTTCTGCAGTCCATCATCGACCCTGGCCTGGAATACGTCCCGGTCGACGCGGTTATGGTCTTCCACGAGCAGGTAGCGTGGCGTGGGCACCAGTGGCTCTAGGAAGAAGGCGTCCACTAGGACGGGCAGATGGTCGGAAGCTACACTAGTGCCGATGAAGGTGTAGTCGGTCAGGTGCGGCAGCAGGCAGTCTGATGCCGTGATGTGGTCGATGATGGATGAACCTCCGTTGCCCGCATGTATAAATGTCGGACAGTCCCCGAAGATTTGCTGGAGCGGCTGTTGTTGCAGAGCGTCGAGGAAGCGTCGACCGGCTTGTGTGCCTCGCGTTGAAGTCGCCCAACACGATGGCTCGGTCTAGGCTGCCGGCGTACTTCAAGACCGCAGCAGAGAATTTTACTCCTGGGCGGCAGTAATATCAGACTACGTGGATTGGTCCTTGCGTGGTGTGGACTACGCAGCCCACCACGTTTGGAATGTCCCAATCTGCTGGCAGGTCGAACGGTTCGCTGCGAATAGAGTTACGTATGATGGTGGCAACACCACCGAAGATGTCGGGCTCGCCGTTGCACCGGTAGATGGTGCAGCCGGACACGCTGAGCCTGCTGGTTGGTTTCTTTCGAGTCTCGGCCTAGGATGCCGATGTTGTCGCCGAAGATAAGATTTTCTAGGAGAGCTCTCTTGAATGTGAGCGTTCTCACGTTCACTGTTCCAATCGTTGTCGCATTGACCGCCATTGGAATGGAAAACTGGCTCTGAGGTTGGCTGAAGAGACTTCTAGGCGGCGTGAGCATCCTCATAAATGCCTCGATCTTGCCCCGTTGGAGAGGGGCTGCGTTGAGGACAGCGACAGTCACTAGTCGCAGCACGTCGTGTCTTGAGGCTGGAGCGTCACTGGGGTCGCTGCTCGGCTGGTCCACGGTTCGAAGAGAGGCAGTCGCGGCGTTACTAGTGAGCTGCTTTGGACGCTTGGCGCACTTGGTGCTGGTGGCGACGTGGCCAACTTCCTGGCACACGACGCATTTGGCTGGCTGCTGGGTGGCTGTGCATGCCCTGTAGTTGTGACTCCCGCGTGCGAACGCTCGGCAATGTCACTGGTGAAGCTCTCTACACCGCTGGACAACGTCGCCACGAGCTGGAATGTCTCGATGATGTTCTTCTGCGTTCTCTCCCGACGACGCTTCATGCTCTGGGACGTAGCGTCCATTTGCATGAGGTCGTCCGCAATAACTCCTGCGTTCATTGCAGAAACGGAGAAGACTGTCCTTGGATGGTATAGTGCCCTTTTCAGGACCACTATATATTGCTGATTGATAACGCTAGTGTGAACAGGTGCTAGCGGAGCGGGTTTCCGAACAGTTCAGATACTGAGACCGCTCTGTGCGACCAAAATGTTAGAGTTGGTGTTTATATTAGGTAGGCAACTGTATGTATCCAATAGGAATGCAGCAAGATTTTTGTAAGCGCTTATAGCACACATTCGTATGCTGAGCATGGGAAGTTTAGCCGGAGTTGGTACGACCTCGTCCATATAAGCAGCTGAAGCTGGTTGGCGTAACGTCCGATGAGGAAGGTGTAGGCCGGAAGGTCCGGTACTTCCAACCAACCCGTCATATCAATGATCAACGCGGGCAACAGTTGTGCTTGACTCGTTGGCTGTGCTGGTTGTTTGTGTATTGTGAAAGAGAATGCCTCCTAAAACAAGTAGTAAAGCCGCTAAGAAAGCTGGCAAAGCTCAAAAGAACATCTCGAAAGATGACAAGAAGAAGAAACGGCGCAGGAAGAAAAGTTATGCAATGTACATTTACAAAGTATTGAAACAAGTACATCCCGATACTGGTATCTCCAGTAAAGCGATGAGCATTATGAACATTTTTGTAAATGACAGTTTTGAACGTATTGCGGCCGAAGCTTCTCGTTTAGCTCACTACAATAAACGTTCAACCATTACCAGTCGGAAAATTCAAACAGCTGTACGTTTATTGTTACCTGGTGTGACGTCGTTACGTCGTCAGTCCCTAACGTTCTCGAAAACGTGTGACGGACTACGGCGTTACCTTCGCGTCACACAATGTAAAATACATCGTCACAGCCTACAAAACAATAACTCGTGCAAAAGCACAATAATTAGTCGACAGGCACGGTATAATAAAATATACAAACGCTGTCGCACTATTCGTTTCCAAATCTCGGGCGCCACTCTACGTAACGGTAGAGACGTCTAACTCGCAGGCTTCCAGTGACGACGGCCACGGATATCTCAATGGAGAAAAATGTCCAAGGTTCGGATTCCAACATTGGTTGTGGTCGCTCGCTTGAACACAACATCACGGAACGACTTTCCAAAAAATACAGTAAAAAGACGTAAATAAAAGCATAAATGAATTTCGGATAAAAATCGGTTATTCTAACAACCTGCGTTGCTCGCTCACCCACGTGCACGCGATGCGAGGGCGAGGTAAAAACGAACGCAAAACCAAATTCAGCAGAACTATCCTTGATTAGTCCTGGCGGTGGCCGATGGACAAGCCGAATCCTGTTCCGCGACTCACGAAGCAAAATGACGGATTCGAGGATTCTTTCTTCGCCGAAATTCATCCAAAATTATCTCAATAGTGGTAACGCGATCACTTCTTCTCCGCTCCTAGTAATCGGAATTCACAAACTATCGCAACTTACGCACAACTCGTGCACGGGATGAAAATGAACGATTTTCTCACACACACGTTTTGCTCACATACAGATGTGAAAAACGGCAAAACACTATTCCAATTTTCCTCTAAATACTTCACTTCCACTTACCTTACGTTCACTAGTGGAAGGATAGGAAAACAACTGAAAATAATTCAAATAAAAAAACTCTGCTTCACAACTTTCATTTTTTACGTCTTTATTTGGCCAAAAACTTACTCAAAAAAGCCATGAGTCGGTCATTGACCGAGCTTTTATACTGTTCCCCTCCGCCCCTCCATCCCGGAGGGTGAACATAGTCACAGATCAAAAAAATATCATATATAAATAAATATAAATAAATAACATTTAACATACAATATAACAATAATAAAAACAATACACTTACTATTGCCTTAAGTTACTAAACGAGTTAATTTCGCCGCATGAAATTAACTGAACGAGTAACTTGACTACAATCCAAACACATGTTCGGTGGTTATGTTCTTCAAAACTACACTTTCACAAAACCCACTGCGATGTGTTTGGCACTACACTACGTAGAACATTATCTTGCATCTTATGGTGTTCGAATCAAGAAAATCAGAGTAATGGTTTGTAGAACAACTTCACAAAAACACGATGTAAACAAATAAAACTCCATGTTGATCCGCCATTACTAGACATGCGCGCGCTGGCCTTGCGCGGTTGCTTGATTCGAATGCAAAGTCTAGGCAATAGTTTTTAAAATATTTGGAAGGTAGAGCTGCGGTAAATTTGACTTCAAATTTACGTTCAAAAATACTGTTAAAATAAAACTGTATCGTGACGCTTCGTCACACTGGTAAACTTGCTAAACACGCTGTAAGTGAAGGAACAAAAGCTGTTACAAAATACACTAGCTCCAAGTAAATGGTTAATAATAATGATCATTTATTTATAACAATTCAATCGGCTCTTTTCAGGGCCACAAATTTAAATATTTAAAAAAGAATATATTTTCAACGTTTGATGCCATAATTACAAAAATAAATAAAATAAACAACAATACTATTCTTGTATTCTATATCATATTTTTAGGTAATTTATAATAACAACAGTTTCATAAATATATTTTCTCGATGTAAAGTAAGTAAATATATTTTTTATATACTAATCACAAAATTATTCTAATAATTTGTTTTGTAATGATATGCTAGAAAAGTGTAGCAATTTTATATTGTTGTTATTATGTTCGAGTGTATATTTATATATTATTATAATTTTAAAAAGTAACAGTAACACATACATATTTATATTGTTCATAATAATTACATATGTATAAACATACATACATACATACATACATTCACGGTTGTATTATTATGTTACTACAGTAATAACAAATTTTTATATAAATAAATAAATAATGAAACTATTTTTTATCAACTTTAAATTATTATCTTATTTCATAATAATAACAATTTTACAAAATAAACGTTACCCGACTGAATATTTTAAAAAACCACAGCATATTTCATATCATTCACATACGTTTCCAACTTACAAAACATTAAATTTTCTTCTATTCCTTTATTTCTCTACGTTATGTACGATACACAGATAAATTATTATAACAAATGGACTATATAAACATACACTTTTCCAAAACTATACAAATCAACTATATTAAATATATATTCACCGGTAGAATCGAACTCAAACATTTTATTTCAAATAAAGCGATTTACCCGCCTTAGCTGCGCTAAGGCCCCACTTACTCCCCGTTAGCTTATAGCATTAAAATAAGACATTTAATCCTTTTTATATTTAAATATATTTTGTGGCCCTGGAAAGGGCCTGTTGTCTTGTTGATATTTATTAATAAATAAATATTATTTTTAACCACCAAAACCGTACAAAGTACGACCTTGACGTTTCAATGCGTATACAACATCCATAGCAGTAACTAAAAAAATACTGTTAACAGCAAAAACAAAAAATCCGCTAATGCTACCGTCGATAAAACGGAATTAGAAACAAATGAAACGACTGAAACCTCAAATTTTAATTTCACAACAATAATTGAGCTTCTGAAGAACCTAAACATTGAATTAATTTGTAATACCATCACAAATTTTATTAACTGCCTAGATATCAAAAACTTGATCTCCAGGCTTTACCATCTTTAATAAACTCGATAATTAATGGTAGTAAATAAAGTTAGAGCTGCCCAAAATCTAAAGATTGTTGCATAAAACGCCGATTCCATCACCGGCAAAGTCGAAGAGTTGGAAGAGCCAATTTTGCGACTGAAGGCTGACGTCGCCCTAATACGGGAAACATTCCTCAGTGAGCATGATAAAAGCCCGAACTTCCGTAATTACTGTACATACAAAAAAGACCACGAGACTAGAGAAGGAGGAACAGCTGTTCCGGTCAAAGGAACTTTAGACCACGTACAACTCGACGTTCCAGAAACGAACAGCATTGAAGCCTGCGCAAATGGAATCCAAGTGGAAAATATTGGACTGGTCAAAATTATTTCTACATACATTCCACCAGGAAATAATCTGGAAGAAGAAGAGCTTAACGCCATCATATAACCCATCGACGGAACCCCGCTCATTCTTGCCGGAGATCTAAATGCAAAGCACGCAGCATGGAACAGTAAAGTGTACAACACGAGGGGAAAACGGCTCTTCGAATACGTTACTGCTCGCCGACTCAAAATTGTGGGTCTGGAAGAACCCACCCACTTCTGCTCCATATCAGAAGACGTGCTGGACATCGCCATCCTCAAAAAGATTAATATGGACTACACTATCGAATCACTAACGGAGCTCTCTCTGCCAACCACAATCCAATAGTGTTAGATCTCACAAACCCAGGCTGTGCAACCCACTATCAACGAAAAAAACCACGGACTGGGATCTATACTCCCAACACTTAGCAGACAACTTCGGCTCATTGCCTATCATTAAAAATGAGCAGGACTTAGAAGATGCCGTGGAGCAGCTTACGGCAAAAATTCAATCTGCGATCGAGACAGCCAGCCGGGTAAGAAGGGTAATTACAGCATCCAATCTAGCTCTTCCAGCAGCCATTGTTCAACTGATCCGTGAGAGGAGGACGGCGAGAAGAGCATGGCACCGCAGCCAGGCTCCTGATGACAAGAGACGCTACAACTCGCTCACAACCAAACTACGCGACGCTCTTCGTGCCCACAAAAATACCCAGTGGACAGAAGCTCTTCAAGAAGCGAAAGATGATGACAAACGTCTCTGGCAAGTCAGCAAGTCGCTGAGACGGCAGAGACTTCCAGCCAAAGTCATCCACGGGCCCAACGGCTCGGCGTATTCTACTTTGGACAAAGCAAATGCGATAGCCCAGAGCCTTGAACAGCAATTTACGACAAACTATGACAACATTGACGCAGCAACGACAACAGTACTAGCCCAGCACGCTGATGACACGGCCGCACTCCACAGAGGTCGAGACAACATGGTGATCAGCAAGTCCCTCCAGAAAGCTGCCACAAACATCAAAAAGCGGTGCACAAAGTGAAGGGTGGCAGTCAACCCGGAGAAGAGTACCGCAATACTCATCACCAGGAGATGTTCCGAACCCCACGGGCATATCCGGATGTTTGACCGTCCCATTCCATGGCGGGACAAGGCGACATATCTGGGCGTTACCATTCACGCTAGGCTCAACTTCTGCGAACACACCAGAATTGCAGCCAAAAAGGCGAGATGCACGTTCGCCCTCCTGATTCCGCTTCTCGGCCGCACAAGCTTCCTGTCCCTAGCCAACAAGCTGCGATTGTACAAGACAACAATCAGACGGGGAAGAGCCTCGCCAAGAAACCTGAAGAAGCTGCAAATTCTCCAGAACAAAGTGTTGCGCTGCATCGTAAATGCGCATATTTACATGCGCAACGACTTTCTACACACGGACTTAAACATTCCGACCATCACTGAATATATCAGTAATGTAAAGGTGAATTTATACCAGAGTATGAAGAACCACCAGAACCCACTCATACGACAGGCTATAGAGTCCAAACCCACTTTAAAATCATGAAAAGTGTTGTGATTATGGAAAAATAATTTATGTGATGTAAAAGCAAATAATCTATGATATAATGAAAATTGTGAAATAGGAGCAAGAGGACTAAACGCCCAAAAATAAAGTACAAAAAGATCAAGTATGTAGGTATATAGTGACATTTTAATACATGTGACAGTACATGATACATATATCAGTATTTTACTTTAACAGAGTTCGCTTCAAGACTTCCTGGAGGGCGGGAGGGAGATCGACGCTGGCCTTGGCCAGCAGGACCGCTGGAGGGGTACCTATATTGCATTTTTGGGCGGCGTCGTGTACGAGGGGGCGGCGCTGACAAGGTCTGATGGCTGAATAGCTCCTCCTGGATTGTCTTGTTTTCGAAACGTTGCTGCATCTGGTCGATGCGATCCGTGATGGCCGCCCAAGTCTACTCCACGACGGGAGTAGACTTGGGCCGAGGGGTAGAACCATGACAGGTCATGCGTGCGGCGCAAGAAGCACCTTCACCCTGGCTTGGCGATCCCGCAGGAGGGCTGCTACTGTACGAACCAACTGGTCCCGGATGGGAAGAGCACTCATCTTTCGAATGAGCCCTGCGTGCCACACCCTGCCGAACGTTCGCTACAAGTCCAGGAAGAGAGTCGCTATCGACTTTTTGTAGTTGGATGCCTTGCTGATGCTGGTCGTCAGTCGCAGGTGGGCATCCTGGATGGAGTGACTCCGCTTGAAGCCGAGTTGGGTTGCCGGGAGAAGCTGGTGGTCCTCGATGGCGTCCTGGAGTTTACTGACTATCACATTCTCGAACACCTTGCCCATGGAAGACAGGAGGGAAATTGGGCGTTAAGAGGAGGGGTCAGAAGGGTTTTTGAGAGGTTTGGGAATCATGATGACATGAGCGGTTTTCCAGCGGGCCGGAAAGAGGGTTAGGAGTAAACAGGCGTTGAGGATAAGAGTAAAGAAGGAGATTGCTGTGTCGGGAAGGTGTTTAAGCACTGTAAATGTGATGCCGTCACTGTCTGGAGCGGAGCGTCCCTTCTTCCTGGAAATCGCCGGCGCTACCTCGTTCTCGGAGATCGTGAGGCTTGGATCCTGCTGGGCGGGGGATGCCAGGTATGCAGCCACCTGCCGGTTTGTTTTCTCCAAAAACTGCTGTGAGAAGCTGGGGTGGGCTGATTCTTGGTGAACCTCTTCCAGCAGCTGGGATAATACAGCAGCCTTGTCCACAGCGGTCGTCGCGACGCCAATCGGGGTTTTGAGAGCCTGGGTTGTTCGCTTCTGCTGGCCGGTCATCCTCTTAAAGGTTGTCCAGAAGGCGGCTCCATTCCTCGGGTCCAGGTCGGCGCAGGCTTGGGTCCAGGACTGCTGTCGGTATCTGGAGACGGCTCGGCGTACCAAGGCGTTCATTCTGTTCCACTGCGTCTTCACAGCAAAGTCGTGTGTCCTCACGTACTCGCGATACACGCGCCGCTTGTCCCTGATTAGCTGCACGCTGTGAGGTGACAGCGCAGGCTTGCCCTGTTTGACGGTTTTCCAGGGAGTTGCGGCTTCTTTGGCTGCTTGGACGGCAGCGAAAAGTGTGTGGAGGGCTGCATCAGTTTCCTCGATGGTGTGGAGAACAGCTGGAGTGTTCTGCAGTTCATCATCGACCTTGGCATGGAATACGTCCCAGTCAACGCGGTTATGGTCCTTCACGAGCAGGTAGCGTGGCGTGGGCACCAGTGACTCTAGGAAAAAGGCGTCCAATAGGACGGGCGGATGTTCGGAAGCTACACTAGTGCCGATGAAGATGTAGTCGGCCAGGTGCGGCAGCAGGCAGTCTAATGCAGTGATGTGGTCGATGATGGATGAGCCTCCGTTGCCTGCATGGATAAACGTTGGAGAGTCTCCGAAGATTCGCTGGAGCGGCTGTTGATGCAGAGCGTCGAGGAAGCGTCGACCGTTGGGGTTGGTGGCGTGGTCTCCGAAGCTTGTGTGCCTCGCGTTGAAGTCGCTCAACACGATGGCTCGGTCTAGGCTGCCGGCGTACTCCATGACCGCAGCAGAGAACTCGACTCCTGGGCGGCAGTAGTAGCAGACTACGTGGATTGGTCCTTGCGTGGTGTGGACTACGCAGCCCACCACGTTTGGAATGTCCAAGTCTGCTGGCAGGTCGAGCGGTTCGCTGCGAATGGAGTTGCGAACGATGATAGCGACGCCGCCGAAGGTGTCGGGCTCAGCGTTGCACTGGTAGATGGTGCAGCCGGACACGTTGAACTTGCTGGTTGGTTTTATCCGGGTCTCGGTGACGCCCAGGAGGCCGATGTTGTCGCCGAAGATGAGGTTCTCTAGAAGATCTCTCTTGAATGTGAGCGTTCTCACGTTCACTGTTCCAATCCTCGTCCTATTGACCGCCATTGGAATGGAAAATCGGCTCTGAGGTTGGCTGGAGAGACTTCTAGACGGCGTGAACATCGACGGGCACAGTGATGGTAGGTCTTGGCAGCGGGTAACAACCGACGTGTACGTTGCTCCCCGCGTAGCTCACCATTAAACATACCGCCAATTTTTGAATTTTCAAATATAATTTTTAAACTTACAACAAGGCACCTAAAATTATTTTTCTTCATTGATTCAGAAACCAAATTTACATATTTATATTGTTTATAATAATTCATACATTTTTATATTATTATGTTACTATAGTAATAACAAATTGTTATATAAATAAATCAAACTATGTTTTATTAACTTTAAATTATTATCGTATTTCATAATAATAACAATTTTACAAAATAAACGTTACCCGACTAAACTTTAAAATGAATATTTCAGAAAACCACAGCATATTTCACATCATTCACATACGTTTCCAACCTACAAAACATTCAATTTTTTATTTATTCCTTTATTTCTATACGTTCTGTACGATAAACAGCTAAATTATTATAACAAATGGAATATATAAGCATACACTTTTCCAAAACTATACAAAGCAGCTATATAAAATATATATTCACCGGTAGAATCGAACTCAAACATTTTATTTCAAATAAAACGATTAACCGGCATCAGCTGCGCGAAGGCCCCACTTACTCCCCGTTAGCTTACATATAGCATTCAAATAAGATATTTAATCCTTTTTTTATTTAATTATATTTTGTGGCCCTGAAAAGGGCCTGTTGTCTTGTTAATATTTATTAATAAATAAATATTATTTTCAACCACTAAATCCGTACAAAGTACGACCTTGACGTTTCAATGCGTATACAACATCCATAGCAGTAACTGTCTTCCTTTTAGCGTGTTCAGTGTATGTAACAGCATCTCGGATAACATTTTCCAAGAAAACTTTTAATACACCACGTGTTTCTTCATAGATTAAACCAGAAATACGTTTAACACCACCACGACGAGCTAAACGTCTAATTGCTGGCTTTGTAATACCCCGGATGTTATCACGTAAAACTTTACGATGACGTTTAGCGCCACCTTTTCCCAATCCTTTACCGCCTTTACCACGACCAGTCATTTTACAAATTAATGTAATACTACAATACTAACAACGTAAAGTTTTGTAGTAGAATGAAAATTTCTCTTTTTTTATGTGTCTTTGTCTTTTTGAGAGGTCGGAAATATTTCCTTTGCCTCTTCGTCTTTTTGTTTTTCCTATGTTTTCTTAGTCATTGTTTAACTTTTCAGTTAGATTGTTTTATTTTGTTTTTCTTGTTATTTTACTGTTGCCTTCGTTTTTTGTTTGGATTTTCAATTGTTGTTCCGTGTTCTTCTGCTTTTCGTTTTATTTTGTTTATTCCTTCTTTTGTCTTATTTTTCGATATGGTGTTTGTATTGTTCTAATTGTTTCATTGTTGTGATTTTCTATTCTGGATGTGGTGCGAAGTGTTCTTCTTTCGATTATTGTTTCAACAGTTTCTGTTTTTGTTTCTTCTTGTATCTTTTTATTTGTCATAAACCTGGGTGCGTTAATTGCTGTTCTTATTATTTTGTTGATTTTTCTTTGTAGTATTTTTATTTTGTTATCTGTTGTTTGTAGCCATAGTTCTCCTGCGTATGTTATCGTCGGAATGATGATTGTTTTTATTATTCTGATTTTATTTTCTATTGATAATTTGCTGCTTTTACTTAATAGTGGGTAAAGCTTTGTTGTGACTGCTGCTAATTTTTTCTTTAGGTCTTTTATGTGGTTGCTGTAGTTTAGTTTTGTGTCTAGAGTTACTCCCAGGTATTTAGTTGTTGGGCTCCATGGGATATTTCGATTATTAATTTTTATTTCTTTTGGTATTTTTGTTCTTTTGTTTCTATGGAAGTATGTGGCTTGTGTTTTTGCGGAGTTTATTTTTATTCTCCATTTCGTGAACCATTCTGTTAGTGTGTCCATGTCTTTTTGAAGCCTGTTTTTCATTACGCTTAGTACTCTATTACTGTAGTAAATGGCTGTATCATCTGCGAATTGTGCTATTTCACAATGTTGTAGTTTTGGTATGCCTGCTGTGTAAATATTGTAGAGAAGTGGGGCCAGAACCGCTCCTTGGGGTACTCCTGCTTCTATATTCTTTGTTGTTGATCTTGTGTTTCCTGATTTTATATTGAATTTTCTGTCGGTTATGTAGGATTCGATAAGTTCTGTTAATTGTTGTGAAATGCCGTATTGTTTCATTTTGTATAGGAGACCTTCGTGCCAGACGCGATCAAAAGCCTTCTCGACATCTAGCATCACCGCTGCTGTTGGAGTTGATGTGTTCATATTTTTGTTTATATGTTCCGTGATTCTGATTAATTGTTGAGTTGTTGAATGTTCTTGTCTGAATCCAAGTTGAAATTCTAGGATGAGATTTAATTCATCTACTTCTTCTACCAGTCTCTTGTTTATTGTTATTTCTATTACTTTACTGGCTGAGGGCAGTAGGCTTATTGGTCTGTAATTCGATGCCAAATTCTTTGTTTTCCCTGGTTTTGGGAACATTATAATGTCAGCCTTTTTCCCTGTGTCTGGAAATGTTTTGTATTTTAAAATTGCGTTGGCTATTGTTGTGAGAGCTTTGAAGTCTTCTTTATTTAGATTTTTGATGGCTGTGTTTGTTATTCCTTCCTTTCCAGGAGCTTTTTTTGCCTTTAAGTTTTTAATTATTATTTTAATTTCTTCTATAGTGATTTCCGTTGCTTTTTTGTTTGTTGTATTAATATTCTTCATATTTTGGTAGAATTTTTCGTATTTAGGGTTTGGTTCGTTTGGTTTAAAGGCTTGCTCTAGTGTTGTAGCAAATTCCTCTACTATTTCTTCTATTGTTGTTGTTGTTCCAGTCTTCGTTTTTAATGGTAGTGTTTTTTTTGCTCTCGTTTGTTTGTCAATGCTTTAGTCATAGCCCATATTGAGTTGTCCTCGATGCTAAGACTTTCAAGTTTCTCTTCCCATTTGTTGTTATAGTGTTCTGCCAGTTGTTGTTTGATTAAGTTTGTTATGTTGTTTAATTGTCGCTTCGTGTTTGGATTGAGTGATCTTTTGTATTCTTTGCACAGTCTTTTTTTCTCTAATAGTTTGATTCTAATTGTGGTTGGTATTGATATTTCATGTTTTATAGTTTTTGTTGTCGTGGATTTTTTAATTGCTTCTGTAATATCATTTTCGAATTGTTCCACCATGGTGTTTACATCTTCTTTTTTATTAATAATTATTGGTTTAATCTTTAGAATTTTTTTGTAGTTTTCCCATTTAGTGATTTTTCTTTCTTCTTGTTGTTGTATTTGCTGGTTTAGAGTTATTTGTATTGCAGCGTGATCTGATATGAGGTCGTCGTTTGTTTCAAGAGTGTAGATGCCGGTGTAGTTTTTAATTGCCAGTATATCAAATGTGTCTGTTGTAATTGTGCCATTTCTGGTGTGAAAATGTTTTGGTTCAGTCGTTCCTGTTACTGTTATATTTTGTTCTGCAGCTATTTTTTTCAGTTGTTTCCCTTTTACGTTTATTGTTTTTGAATTCCAGTCGTAGTGTTTGGCGTTGAAATCTCCAGCAGCTATTGTTGGCGTGTCGCTGCTAAAGATTTTTGTTATGTCGGTATCAGTAATTGATTTATTAGGTGGAGAATATATAGAGAATAAGTTGATTTTGCCTCTTCTGGTTGCTAGTTGGTTTCCTGTGGCTTCTATATTTTCGCATTCTGGGTTTTCCAGTTGTACGTGATTTATTTCTTTTTTAATTAATATTGCTGTTCCACCGCCTTTGGTAATTTTTCTGTCGTGTCTATATGTAATGTAGTTCGGAACTTTTAAACTGTACGCTGGTTTGAGTTGTGTTTCTCCAAGCATCATTATGTCTGGTTTTTTTGTTGTTATATATGTTTTTAATTCGATTCTTTTGTCGCATATTCCTTGCGCATTCCAATATATTATGTTAATTTCGTTTTTTGTATTCATTTTTGATTGAACAGCTTTATGATGGTTTCAGTTTGGTTTATGAATTCTATTTTTTGTTGTTGTGTTGCGTTTGTGTTATGGAAATTTAGAAGCATGTTGCCTAGTGTTTGTGCTAATTCTTGACCAGGTTGGTTGGTTGTTGTGTTTGTTGGCTTATCCGAAGTTGTTTTCTTGTTTTTATTTTCTTCTATTTTTTTTGCCCGTTTTCTTTAGGGAGAGGTGCTGGCTCGTTTGACACTTTCGGTTTGTTGTCAGGATTGTTTGGGTTTTTTTTACATTTAAGAAATGTTGATAGGTGCTCGCCCCCACAGTTCGCCCACTTCGGAGGCGTTGTTTTTGGTTTAGTGCAGGTGTGTGTGGAGTGTGCTTTTCCACACTTCATGCATTTGTAGTCGATGTGACAGTTTTTTTGTGAGTGGCCGAATAGTTGACACTTGTGGCACTGTATTATGCCAGTGCGCGTTTGTAGAGATTCCACAGTTATCATTAAATCGCAGCAATGTGTTAGGTCGTAGATCGATTTATATTCACGATTTATTTCGATTAAAATTAATGGTATTGGGTTGCCATGTTTGTTCTTCATTCTTACCACGCGTTCTGCAGGGTACCCTTTGTTTGCTAGATCTATTTTTATTTCATATTCCGTTAGTTCTTCTATTATACCCCTTAGTACAACTTTTAACTTCTTTTCGCTTCGCAGTTGAAAGGTGTAGAATTGGATTTTTTCTATTTCGAGAGCGTGGTTCAGTTTTCGATAATCATTTTCTGTGGCAGGATTTATTTGAATGCCTGTAGAGACCATTTTGCATTTAAGTGTGTTTATGTTTTTAGTTTTATCAGGTTTGATACTTTTGTTCATTTTTCTTTGTCTTTTAGGTATATGGGAGCAATTCTCGGCGTTTTTAATGTTGAATTGAGTTCTTTTTGATCAGTTTCAATGATCATTTCGTTCCCTTTTTCAGGCTCTGTTGTTGTTAAAGTACTGAATCGGTTTGACGTGTGCAATGCCAGGTCGTCGTCTATTTTTTTTCTTTTCATAGTTTTCTTTGGAAAACTAAATTCGTTTTCTTTAGCTTTCATAATATTCCCTATGCGTTCTTTATCTTTTTCAGATATCAGTGCGTTTTCCGTGTCCATAGCCTGTTTCGTTTTAATAATTTCTGTCGCTGCAACAATGAGGGATTTTAATTCCTCAATGTTTAAGTCAACTATCTCTAATTTCTTTTCTGCCATTTTCAATATGCGGGTCGCCAATGATCAAACTCGAATCGAATGAAAATTTCTCTATATAAAATCTCTTATATATACAACGTCACAGTTGTACAATGGTGGAGAAAATTATGAGCCAATCATATGTTAGGTCTTCTGCGCATACATATAAACAAGATAAAAACCGTTTCAGCAACAGTCTGTAACTCAGAGCGGTCTCAGCATCTGAACCGTTCGGAACCCCGCTGAGTTCTACCTGTGCAGCTAATACCTGTTCAGCCTTCTCATTTTTTGCAATCAATCAGCAATTTTCATTGCTTGGTTAAACTCTGCAGCCAGTTAGTAGAGTCTCTGTTGCTTCCACGGACCTCTGGATACGTTTAGTATTCGAGTAATCCGGCAGAGATTCTACTGCACCAGTTTCGGCGACCACCAAACCAACGCCAACGGCCGTCAATTCCTCAACACGCTGCAGAGGCTGCCAATCCAGAGGATTTTTGGTGACTCCCCAACCTTCATCCACTCCAACAATAGTAGAACGTCGATTATCGACCACATTACAGCCTCGGACTGCCTGCTGCCACACCTCGCCGACGCTACCTTTATAGGTACAAGTGTCGCGTCCGATCACTTGCCCGTTTTGGTGGACGCCTTCTTCTTGGAGCCACCGTTACCGGCACCACGCTACAAGCTCGTAGCGGACTCCAAGAACGTCAACTGGGAAGAATTCCACTCCAGGGTCGAAGAAGAACTCCCAGCCGTTCCTGAAGTGCTGCCCACCATCGAGGACGCGGAAACGGCCCTTCGCTCGCTTACCACTGCGATCCAGATAGCAAAAGCAGCCACGACTCCCATGAAGACGGTGAGGCAGGACAAACCTGCACTACCCGCCCACATCGTCCAACTCATCCGGGACAAGCGTCGTGTGTACTGCGAGTACGTGAGAACACACGATGCGGCTGTCAAGACGCAGTGGAACCGCATGAATGCCATGGTGCGCAGGGCCGTTTCCCAACACCGCCAGTGGGCCTGGACCGAAGCCTGCGCCGACCTAGACCCCAGAGATGGAGCCGCCTTCTGGTCATCCTTTAAAAGGCTGACCGGCCAGCAACGTCGCTCAACGCAGGCCCTTACGACGCCCGATGGCTTCGCTACGACTCCCGAAGATAAGGCTGCCGTTTTTTCGGGGCTTCTGGAAGTCCACCAAGAGCCAGCCCACCCATCCTTTTCGGAGGAATTCCTGGTGGAAACCAACCGTAGGATGGCAGCGTACCTGGACAACCCCGTCGTGCGTGATCCCGACCTCACCATCTCCGAGGACGACGTGATAGCGGCGATCGCAAAGAAGAAAGGACGATCTGCTCCAGGAAACGATGGCATCACCTTTGCCACACTCAAACACCTTTCCGTTAAAGCCATAACCTTTCTTACACTCTTCCTTAACACCTGCCTATTTTTCACTCACTTTCCGTCCTGTTGGAAATCTGCCCAAGTCATTATGATCCCTAAACCCCATAAAAATCCTTCTGATCCATCCTCATACCGTCCCATCTCGCTCCTATGTTCCATGGGAAAGGTGTTTGAGACAGTGATCGCCGCCAAACTCCAGGACATCGTCGAGGAACGGGATCTACTCCCGGCTACGCAGTTCGACTTCAGACGCCGACATTCTATCCAGGACGCCCATCTTCGACTAGCCACGAACATTTCCAAAAGCTCCAACAACAAGAAGTCGGTTGCAGCCATCTTCTTGGACATAGAGCGCGCCTTTGACAAGGTGTGGCACGCCGGCCTCATCAGGAAGCTGCGTTCGCTTCAGTTTCCGGACCAGCTGGTGCACAAAGTGGGCGCCTTCCTCCGAGGACGCCAAGCCAGGGTGAAAGTGCAGGGAGCGCTTTCCGACGCCTTCGCTCTCCACGCCGGCCTTCCACAAGGCAGCGTCCTTTCTCCGCTTCTGTTTCTGCTGTACAGCAGCGACATCCCGCAGCCAGGAAAGTGCAGCAACGTGCTGCAGCAGCAGTTTGCTAACGATACTGTCTGCTGGGCAACCGCTGCAGATCCCAGAGTCGCCGCCCGCCAACTGCAGAAGCACATTCAGAAGCTGGAGAATTGGATGAGCATCTGGCGCATCAAGGTTAACCCACTGAAGAGCCAGCTGGTCCACTTCCGCCATAGGAATCTGAGGCCCGGCCATTCCATCCACCTATCCATCGGCGGTGAGAGGATCGAGGAGCAGAGGAATGCCACCTACTTGGGGATCGTCTTCAACCGGACATCCAACTGGTCTGAGGACATCCGCAAGTGCGCCACCTCCATGAGGCAACGGACGGCTCTCTCCAACTGCCTGCGGTCCAGGATGCAGGGTTGCAGCTCCAGGGTGTTAATGACTACCTACAAGGCATTCTCGCGCCCGCTCGCTGACTTCCGTGCTGTCGTATACGCGGCAGCAAACCCCAACAGCCTGAAGCCGCTGATCACCCTGGAGCGTCGTTTCCTGCGCCATACCCACGACTTGCCCTGGAGATACCCCTCGGCCCAGGTATACACCACTACTGGTGCAACGCCGATCACGGACCGAGTTACTCAACTCCAAGCCCGTTTCGCAACCAGGACTGTTCTGGAGAACAGGGTCAGCATGGATACGCTGTCCACGCCTGCCTCTCGACACCGTCGTCGTCCCAAGGTGAAGTACACAACATTATGATATATAAAAATATTTTATTTTAAGAATATATACTTCATATTATAGGTATATGATATCAGATTTGATATAATGTTATTAGAAAGTGAAAATTTTTGTAAGTTTTATGAATTCAATACGAATATGTGACCAAGTTGAATATGTTATTTCAATGTATTTATTAATATAAATTATTTATTATGTTCTACATAATCAATAATTATAAACAATACATCAATAAACAAATATACATATAGTTTGTTTATAAATATTCTCATATTTACAGGTAAATTTAATGAAAATATGAGTACCTTAGTAGTATAAATCGTTACTGTATACAAAATATTTCTTCTTCTACATATATATTCAGTTTTAAATATAAAATAGTTATTAAAATATGTAATGCTATTCGTTTATATTGTAAAATAAATTAAATGAAAAAAAAAAACAATCATATCAATTTATATAATAGGTGATATCATAAATTAAATAAAATTTTATATTTTTATGTGTATGTATATACTGGGTGGCGCAAAAGTTGTCACCCGATGTTCTTTGGCTGCAATTTTTCTTATGAATGAAAAACTTTGGTTCTGCTTTTTGATTATGTTTAGTTGATGTCTTAATTTTTTTCCTATTAAGTCGAGAAAATTATATCGGCCAAGTGGCCGCCGCCAGAATAGAAGATCATACGGGCCCGATTTATAGCATTTTCCATTACTCTTGCCAGAACTTCCGCCGATAGGTTCTCGCATTCTTGACGGATATTCGCTTTGAGGGCTTGAAAAGACTGAGGCTTGCTGACATAAACTCGTGACTTAAAGAAACCCCATAAAAATAAGTCTGGAACGGTTAAATCGGACAATCTTGCCGATCAGTGCAAATCACCAAAACGAGAGATTAGGCGACCCGGAAATGTTGCCCTCAGAATTTCCGTTGTGGCTCGTGAAGTATGCGCCGTTGCTCCATCCTGTTGGAACCACATGTTCTCCAGTTCAAATTCATTCAATTAAGGAAGAAGAAAGTCTTTGAGCATGGCTCTTTAGCGATCGCCGTCAACAGTAGTCGTCTTCAGCCACAGTCGCGATATTCTGAGCAGAACGGCTCCTCCGGGGCCGGCCAGACCTGGCAGCATCTCGTGTTGTACCATATTCTTGTAGGCGAGCGGCTGAACGCCGCAGTGTTTGCCCGATTGGTGTCAGGCGACCAGGAAATCTGTGCCTAAATTCACGTTGCCCCAACACCACCGACGAATTATTTCGCAAAAAAATCGAAGTAATTAAACCGCGTTCTTGAGGAGTATAGCGATTCATGTTTTATGGACAGGTATTTTGCATTTGTTTACTTCACAAATGTCAAAGCAGATTTGACATTTGCCACTATTTGCAAAAATTATAGCATCTTTCAATAGGGTGATTACTTTTGCGCCACCTTGTACATATATATATATATATATATATATATATATATATATATATATATATATATATAGGTATGTATGTATGTATGTGTGAGTGTGACTGTTTTATTTGAATTGGGAGTTTTACAAAAATACTTATTTAAGTATATAATATCGTATAAACATAATCGGATTATCTTTTACTTAGTACTTAGTAAAAGTTAATCTGACTTAAATTACAGGTATGTACTAGCTTACTACGCACCCTGCTGTGACCGAGAAATAGTTCTCGATACAGTAAAGTTAAATTATAAAAAAAATGTTAACAGCACGCGGTGTTCCCAGGCGGTCACCCATCCAAGTACTAACCGCGCCCGATGTTGCTTATCTGATGAGATCAGACGAGATCATAAGTATTCAACATTGTATGGCCGTTAACGTAAATAAATCTTTTCACTTTAGAATATAACAAAAATATATAAGTATATATAATATTTAAAAATAACATACCATAACTACAGCAACGAATAAAAAATATCATTGCTACCTAGCAACGAATAATAAAATCATTATTGCATATTGAACAATTATTTTACTATAGCAACGAACATAAAAAATTATTGTTACTTATTAAACAATCAAGTTACTATAGCAACAAATAAAAAAAAACTGTTACATAGCAATAACGAATGAAAAAAGTAATTGTTACATATTTAACATATATTTTACTATAGTAACCAATAAGAAAATCTTTGTTACATATTAAAGAATTAATTTACTATAGCAACCAATAAAGATATTATTGTTAAATATTGAACAATTATTTTACTATAGCACCCAATAAAAAAATCATTGTTACATATTGAAGAATTAATTTACTATAGCAACGAAACAAAATAGTCATTGTTTCATATTGAACAATAAGTTTATTATTCTCTGACTAATATAACAAAATATAATAATATTTTTACAAATATATTTTCAACAAAATTGACAAAAGTAAAAAAAATATTTAATTACATTTTATGTTAAACTATAAGCACTTATATTTTATTTTATTATGAATATAGTATTATTAAACATATTAAAGTTATTATATTTAAATATATCATTTAATTTAATATTTAGATTCATATACATAAAATTTTATACTAATGTGTGTAAACCAGTATAAAGCAGTTTATAATTCGTGAAATATTTTGGGTAAAGAATAGAAAATAAAATTATTATTCTTAAAATTTACCGCCCGCCACGACGACACTCGGTTAGGTAGGTAATTGTTTTTTGAAATTTAACTTGTATTATCGTTAACACGATAGATGGCATATGTGTCTACTATTTGCTGTTTTGTGAATATAATTTATAAACAAAAGACTCTCATTTGTAAACTTTATAATTATCAAGTAGTAATATACAAAGTATAAACTTATTAGTTATATATAACATTTTGATTGTAGGTAAGTGAAATTATAGTATTATATTTTTAGATATTTATAATATTTGTATATTAAAAGTAAAAGATTTGTTAGGTTAGAATTTATAAATATGAAATGTCAAAATGCAGAAATATTAACTTGACATAAGTGTTTATATAGATATATAGCGTGTATTTAATTTTGTATTGATGAATATATGTACATTTACTTATATTTAAAAATTATTTGGTAAAATTATTTATACGAAACTTTTGTATAATGCAGAAATAATAACTTAACATAATTGTTTATAAAGATATATGCAGCGTGTATTTAATTTTTTGTTGTTAAAAAGGAATATAACTACTATTACTTTTAAATTTTTAGGTAAAATTATTTATACGAAACGTGTATAATATGTGAAGAAAACAATTTACGATTAATACTACTTGCTAGATTGAAACATGTAAGTATATTTTTTATTGTTATTATTATTGCAAAAATGATATGATATTCGTTTTTTTTAATAAATAATTTGTGGTCCTGAAATTACGGATGGCCAATTGCAAATGTCGTGGAATAATTCTTGTCTTCTTGTTATCACGTGCAGCATTGCCAGCAAGCTCAAGAACTTCAGCAGCCAAGTATTCCATAACGGCCGCTAAATAAACAGGAGCTCCGACACCAACACGTTCAGCGTAATTACCTTTACGCAAAAGTCTATGAATACGACCAACTGGAAATTGTAATCCAGCACGATTGGAACGGCTCTTTGCCTTTCGCTTAACTTTACCGCCTTTACCGCGACCAGACATGATGAAGAAAATATATAATATGTAAGTTAACAAACAAACGTACGTTCACAGTGAACGGTTTAGAATGTAATGTCGACCAAAACCGTTGTTGTATCAGTTTTAGGAACTTTATGCCATTGGCGTTCTTTGTCCTGCTTCATATTTAATTACTTCGCTTTTTGTTGTTAGTATTTTTTACATGTTATGTAATGGTTTCTTTTTTTTTATTTTTTTACTCATTTTCTTCGTTGAGTACTTGTTTTGGTCTTTTGTGTAAGGTCTCTTGTTGCACGTCGGCGTCCATCGACTCCCTGACGCATGGATTTGGATGTTGCTGCATCGTTGTGAAGCATTTTTGTGAATGTTTCAGGATTGTTTCCCTTATGTAAGGCGTGTTGGTGTCTCTGTGGAGCGTCTTCGTTGTGATGTACCAGGGCGCGTCCAGGATGACCCGCAGAATCTTGTTTTGGCACACTTGTAGTTTTCGCTTCTGTGCTGTGCTTGCTGTAGCCCATGCTGGTGCGGCGTAAAGCAGTAGAGGCCTGATTACTGCGGTGTATATCCGCAACTTGTTTCGGAGCGTGAAGCAGCTGCTGCGTGCTAGCAGGGGGATCAGTCGTAGGCACGAGCCTCTGGCTTTCTTTACCGCCTGATTAATGTGAGCTGTGAAGTTCATTCGCTTGTCCAGAATGACGCCTAGGTACGTCACTTTATCTCTCCATGGGATTGGCCTGTCGAAGAATCTAATCACGCCGTGCGGTTGAAGTCGCCTCCGAGTGAAGAGAATGGCTGTACTCTTCTCCGGGTTCGCACTAATTCTCCACTTCTTGTACCAGCTCTCGATCTGCTGTATCGCTTGCTGGAGCTTCTGAGTGATAAGTCTTGGGCTCGTGCTTTGATGTAAGACGACCGTGTCGTCAGCATATTGCGCCATTTTTTGTTGTGGGTTGATAGTCGGTATGTCGCTCACGTAGATGTTAAATAAAAGTGGAGACAGTAGTGAACCCTGCGCTACTCCGGCTGTTGTAGTTCTCTCGGTTGAGAGTGCTCCTTGATGACGCACTTGGAATGTCCTATTTTTTAGATAGGACGCGATTGTTTTTATCAATTTGAGTGGTAGTCCGAAGTCCAGCAGCTTTGACAAGAGTCCCTGGTGCCACACCTTGTCAAAGGCCTTTTCAATATCCAGGAAAACCGCGCCAGTTGCTTTCCTTGTTTGCATGCCTTTTTTGGAGAAGTCAATTACTCGCACTAGCTGATGAGTCGTTGAGTGGTTACCTCGAAATCCAAATTGCTCGTTCGGAATTATTTGTAATGTTTCAGTGTGCTTCTTTAGTTGTTGCAGGAGGACATTTTCTGCTATCTTAGCTAACAAGTTTATAAGGCTTATTGGCCTGTGGTTTTGTGGAAACTTAGCGTCTTTGCCAGGTTTAGGAATTGTTATGATGATAGCTTTCTTCCACAGTGTTGGAAAGTATTCAAGTCGCAGAATTGCATTTATTATGTTGGTTAGTCCTACAACAGCTTTAGGCGGTAACGCTCTCAGGGCTGCACCGGGGATGCCGTCAGGACCCGGTGCTTTCTTAAGCTTCACACCGTTTAGTAAGTGTTTTACTTCTTTTGGCGTCGTGAAAGGAATTTGGCCTGGGCTTTGCTGCTGGAGGCGACGTCTAACTGAGCGGTGTGTTCTGCCAATGAAATCAATGTCCGCGTTGTTATAGTTAGGCGAACATTGAGTTTCAAGGTTTTCTGCGATGGCTTCTGCTTTTTCTGCTGCTGAGTATGCTAGGCCGCGTGCTCCATGGATCACTCTGGCAGGGGCTCTTTGTGTGCGCAAGGCTTTACACAGACGCCAGTATTTTGTGTCTTCGTCTTTTGCTGCTGTAAGTGTCTCAGTCCATTTTTGATTTTTGTAATTCCTCATTTCATCTCTCAACCTTGTAGAGAGGCGGTTGTAAATTATTTTGTCACGTGGGTCGTAGCTACGATGCCAGTTTTTTCCTAGCTGTTTTTCTCTGTTCAATCAGGGTTAGGATGTGTGTTGGCAGTTTCGGTTGCAGTTTGCGTCTGTTTTGGAGCGTGAGAGTACAGAGTTCTATAGCTGCTCGTATTTTAGACGTAAAATCCGTTACAGCGTCTTCCAGTTCGGCTTTTGTTGTGATTGTTGGAAGATCTCCGAGTGTTTCTTCCAACGTATCCGGGAATTTATTCCAATTTGTGATGTGTTTGGATTTTATATCGTCCGCGTTATTTTCGTCCAGGTCTATTATTATCGGATTGTGGTCTGAAGACATGTCACTTACTGTGCTGACGTTGCAGTTGAAGGTGATGTTGCGCATTACTGCAATGTCTAGCACGTCGGGTGTGTAGCCTCTGTGATCGAAGTACGTTGGTTCTTCTAGCCCGAATACTGTTAGCTGGTGGCTTGTGGCGTATTTTAATAGGGTTCTGCCTCTTGTATTCGTAGCTTTGCTATGCCAGGCTGGGTGTTTGGCATTTAAATCACCTGCTAATATTACTGGTAAGTTATCTTGGTTTAAGATGGTGCCGAAGTCCTCGGGGATTATGTTTTTGGAGGGCTGGTTGTATACCGCCACCAGTCTAATTGGACTCTGTTTCTTGGTGTTGATCACGACAGAGCAGGCTTCTAGGACTTTAAGTTCTAGAGTGTCAATAGCAGAGTGGTCGATGGTTCTGCGCACATACACGGCTGTTCCTCCACCTTCGCCATCGCGATCGCTCCTGTATAGTATGTAGTTTCGCAGTTTGGGAACTCTGATATGCGGCTTCAAGAAAGTTTCGCTGACGAGAATCACATCAGCAAGCAGTCTATGCGCAAATTCTTCCAGCTCGTCCCGTTTATTGTTAAGCGATTCCGCATTCCACGCAATAATTCTCAAATTTGTTGAATAATTTAATTTATTTGCTGTCATTTTTGTTAAAAATTTTTGGGAGAGTTTGCAGTGCCAATTTCACTAACTCTACTGCCGGGCTGTTGGCAGCGAATTTTTCCACAATTTGTATAATTGTTGTGCATAGATTTTCTAGGGAAAAATTTTGCAGTAAATTTACTAAAGACTGTACATCAAATATTGTCGTAGACTTTTCTGCTGGTGCCTTCGCTTCTTTTGGTTTTTTTGTTGTTTTCTTTCCTTTGGTTATGCCAATGGTAAGATTTTTATTATGTTTTTTGTGCAGTGGGTTTGCACGAGCAGTTGCGGGAGCACTTGGTGATGCTGTATTTACAGTTGCTGGAGCAGTGGATGTCGACGGGACGCTTTCGAGTATTTTTGTAGAGTTGGAAGCAGTAGGAGCTGGTGGAGTGGCTGTTGTTATCGTGTGATTGCTGAAGTTCTTGTTCACGACTTCGGCAAAAGTACGAGCATTAGTTATTTTAGATTTGATGGCTTTTTTATTTTCTAAAGCAGCTTTATAAGCGGAGCAGCCTTTATAGTTTGCTGTGTGGGCTTCGTGGCAGTTGGCGCACTTGGCTTGATGAGTGTTTTTGTCAGTATTGTTGCACTCTTTCGTAGCATGGGATTCACCGCATCGCACGCATCTCCAACCGATGTTGCAACCGGCAGAAGAGTGTCCGAAGTTTTGACAGCGATAACATTGTCCTGGCGTTGAGGCTTTTTTCTTTGCTTCTACAGAGATTTTTAGGTACATAAAGTTGTCGAGTTTGTATATTTGTTTAGCTTCTTCATTTTTTTCTAAATGCACGGCTACAAAGTTTTTGTGGATGCCAATGCGATAGGCCTTTATTACTGGAAAGTTTTGAAGTTTTAATTCTTCATAAATTTCCTCGTTAGTGATTGATGTTGGAAGTCCTCGTATCACGACCTGGATTGTTTTGTCTTGCTTTAATTGAAATGTGTAATATTCCAGTTGTGCGTTTTTGAATAAATTATTTAAATTCCGATAGTCGGTTATGGTTTCCGGTTGGAGTTTGATTGCGTCTGCGGTTGTGCGAGATGATTTTATTTTAATGTTTTTCTGTCTAATCGCGTGCATGGTGGCTTTCCATGAAGCTGTGTTTTTCAAAAATATTGGAGGCGGCGTTTTCTCCTTTATTACGCCGTATGTTTGAACGGGAGTGGTGTCCATGACGTCGTTAGCAAAACGTTGGAGTTGGTGTTTATATAAGGTAGGCAAATGTAAGTATCCAATAGGAACGCAGTAAGAATTTTGTATGCGCTTATAGCACACATTCGTATGCTGAGCATAGGAAGTTTAGCCGGAGTCGGTACGATCTCGTCCATATAAGCAGGTGACGCTGCCACAGCGGGCAACAGTTGTGCTTGACACGTTGACTGTGCTGGTTGTTTGTGTCTTGTGAAAGAAAAATGCCTCCTAAAACAAGTGGTAAAGCAGCTAAGAAAGCTGGCAAAGCTGAAAAGAACATCTCGAAAGATGACAAGAAGAAGAAACGGCGCAGGAAGAAAAGTTATGCAATGTACATTTACAAAGTATTGAAACAAGTACATCCCGATACTGGTATCTCCAGTAAAGCGATGAGCATTATGAACAGTTTTGTAAATGACATTTTCGAACTTATTGCGGCCGAAGCTTCTCGTTTAGCTCACTACAATAAACGTGCAACAATTACCAGTCGGGAAATTCAAACGGCTGTACGTTTATTGTTACCTGGTGAACTTGCTAAGCACGCTGTAAGTGAAGGAACAAAAGCTATTACCAAATACACTAGCTCCAAGTAAATGGTCAATAATGATCATTTGTTTATAACAATTCAATCGGCTCTTTTCAGAGCCACAAATATTTATAAAAGAATATTTTCATCATTTGATGCCATAATTACAAATAAATAAATAAAATAAACAACATTTCCAGATAACCTCCTATCCTTGTATTCTATATCATATTTTTAGGTAATTTCTAATAACAACAATTTCATAAATATATTAGCTAGCTCGATGTAAGGTAATTAAATATATATTTTTTTATTAATAATAACAATATTATTGTAATAATATGTTTTCTACTGTTATGCTACGAAAATATAGCAATTTGATTTTCTTGTTATTTTATTAAATTCAAAAATCTAATATTGTACACTTCAACATTAATATTATATAATAATAAAAATAAACTTTACAGATAAACCATTAAACATACCGCCAATTTTTGATTTTTCAAATATAATTTTTAAACTTACAACAAGGCACCTAAAATTATTTTTCTTCATAAATTCAGAAACCAAATTTACATATTTATATTGTTTATAATAATTCATACATTTTTATATTATTATGTTACTATAGTAATAACAAATTGTTATATAAATAAATCAAACTATTTTTTATTAACTTTAAATTATTATCGTATTTCATAATAATAACAATTTTACAAAATAAACGTTACCCGACTAAACTTTAAACTGAATATTTCAGAAAACCACAGCATATTTCATATCATTCACATACGTTTCCAACCTACAAAACATTCATTTTTCTTTTATTGCTTTATTTCTCTACGTTCTGTACGATAAACAGCTAAATTATTATAACAAATAGACTATATAAGCATACACTTTTCCAAAACTATACAAAGCAGCTATATAAAATATATATTCACCGATAGAATCGAACTCAAACATTTTATTTCAAATAAAACGATTTACCGGCATCAGCTGCGCGAAGGCCCCACTTACTCCCCGTTAGCTTACATATAGCATTCAAATAAGATATTTAATCCTTTTTTTATTTAATCATATTTTGTGGCCCTGAAAAGGGCCTGTTGTCTTGTTAATATTTATTAATAAATAAATATTATTTTTAACCACCAAAACCGTACAAAGTACGACCTTGACGTTTCAATGCGTATACAACATCCATAGCAGTAACTGTCTTCCTTTTAGCGTGTTCAGTGTATGTAACAGCATCTCGGATAACATTTTCCAAGAAAACTTTTAATACACCACGTGTTTCTTCATAAATTAAACCAGAAATACGTTTAACACCACCACGACGAGCTAAACGTCTAATTGCTGGCTTTGTAATACCCTGGATGTTATCACGTAAAACTTTACGATGACGTTTAGCGCCACCTTTTCCCAATCCTTTACCGCCTTTACCACGACCAGTCATTTTACAAATTTAATGTAATACTACAATACTAACAACGTAAAGTTTTGTAGTAGAATGAAAATTTCTCTATATAAAATCTCTTATATATACAACGTCACAGTTGTACAATGGTGGGGAAAATTATGAGCCAATCATATGTTAGGTTTTCTGCGCATACATATAAACAAGATAAAAACCGTTTCAGCAACAGTCTGTAACTTGTATTGTTCGTTGTTACATACGTTATCATTTGAAAATGGCGCGTACTAAACAAACTGCACGTAAATCAACTGGTGGTAAAGCACCCCGTAAACAGCTTGCAACAAAGGCTGCACGTAAAAGTGCACCAGCAACCGGAGATGTTAAGAAACCACATAGATATCGTCCAGGAACAGTAGCTTTGCGTGAAATTCGTCGTTACCAAAAGAGTACTGAACTCTTAATCCATAAATTGCCATTCCAACGTCTTGTACGTGAAATCGCACAAGATTTCAAAACTGACTTACGTTTCCAAAGTTCAGCTGTAATGGCTTTACAAGAAGCAAGTGAAGCATATTTGGTCGGTTTGTTTGAAGATACTAATTTGTGCGCAATTCACGCAAAACGTGTTGCGATTATGCCAAAAGATATTCAATTGGCAAGACGTATTCGTGGAGAACGTGCCTAGATAACATATTATATTTTGATCTTAATTATGATTATTAGGACAAAATATAAAACAAAACAATCGGTTCTTTTAAGAACCATCAAATATATAATTTAAAAAAAGAATTTTATTTATCTCATACTATAATGCTAATTTAAAAAAAGAAAAGAAAATTCTTTTCACATATGATAGTATATATAAAAATATATTATATTTACATAAATGTCATATATTGATAAATAATTTATTTATAATAATTAATAATTATAATCGGTTCGTTAATTATAATCCAAAATGATATACGGATTATTTTACCTAATGTTCAGATTATGACACTTATGTACTAGTACTTTAAGGGTCATATTTATATCTAATAAAACTGTGTATTTGTGTGTGTGTGTGTTTGTATGTTTGTCTTATTTCCAGGTATAATTTAATCCTAATCTAGTATTATTTTAGAGATTTAAGACCAATTCCTACTGTGATAGTAATAAGTAAAATCTGGTATTATGCCTTTACTAAATATATAGGTATAAAGAAAATATTATTTTTTATTGTTTGCATAATGAAAAAGATAATCTTAATACAAATAATATATGGTGGTTCTTAGAAGAACCGTTTTTTAATATTTGATACAATATCATAATATATTTACTTCTTTTTTGGTGAAGCAGCCTTCTTCTTAACAACTTTTGGTTTAGTTGTTTTTGGTTTAGGTGACTTAGGCTTTTTTGTTGGTGCCTTTGTTGTTTTCTTCACTTTTGATGGAGATTTAGGTTTGGCAACTTTAGCAGATGATTTTTTCTTCTCCAAATTTGCACTCTTCCTAGACTTAACTGCTTTGCTTGCGTTGGTTTTTCTACCAGTCGCCGCTGCTGCAGTACTTTTCTTCTCTTTCTGGTCTGCTTTTGATTTCGTTGACCTTGATGCTGCTGCAGATTTTTTCGGTTTTGAAGCAGCAACAACAGATTTCTTTGTAACTGCAGTTGATGCCAATTTAAATGAACCACTAGCTCCCTTACCGTTTGTCTGAACAAGTGCTCCAGACGCAACACTTGCTTTAATATATTTCTTTATGAATGGTGCAATCTTTTCAGCATCTACTTTATATGTTGCAGACATATATTTCTTAATTGCCTGAAGAGATGAGCCACCACGTTCCTTTAAATTTTGTATAGCATTATTTACCATAATTGCAGTTGAAGGATGAGTTGCCTTCGGGCGATCCGTTTTGGTTTTTCTCTCCTTTTTCACAGTCGATTTGGGACTGGATTGAGGTTCAGCAATTGTTGTCGCAATATCAGCCATATTTAATACAAAATATGTATATATACGTTATGTGAATTAAATAATTGATGATAAAATAACCATCAAAATATATAAACAGTCAGCGTCAATCAAGTCAATCAAAATAAATCGGGTTTCCCCGCACCGTTATAGGGCTAAGCCCTTTTCGTTGTAAGCATTTTTTTTTTGTCACAGACTAATATATGTTTTATTGATGGCTGATGTTTCAGTGTTTCTTACTCTGTCCTCGTTTCATCTTCTGAGCGCGATTGATGTTTGCTCTAATGTAGTCAGGGATTCTTCTGGTGGATCGGTGGCTTTGCCTAAGAGCACGGATGGTGGGTGAGGATGCTTAAATCTCGGCTTCCTTCTGACTTGCGGTACTTCGAGGATAATGTTGTGGAGAGGATGTGTAGGGTTAAGAGATTTTTGGATAAATTTGGATTGGATGGATGTAACACGTTGGATGTCTTCTGTCGGGAAGCAAGGAGGCTGGCGGCATTACAACTACAACATTATGATATAAAAAATATTTTATTTATTTATTTATTTATTTATTTATTTGGGAAACCAACAGATACATCCAATTATAGGTTTCCACGAAATACAATTACAACTTTAAATAAATTAAAAATCTATACAGTAAGCAGAACAAAAAGAAACTAAATTTTGTGATTGAACAAAGAGTTACAAATAACACTAAAAACATAATTGAAAACTTAGAATACTAGAAGTGGGACACATAGAATATACATTGATCGTAAATTAAATATTTAAATATTTAAATATTTAATGCACGTTTAAATTTATTTAAAGACAAACAGAAAAGATCTAAATGCTGAAAGTTATTGTTGTAGCAGTGCATGAGTCTTTGTAGAGGAGAATTTTTATAGTTATTAGAATTACATTTTTTGACGTAAAATAACTGTTTCTTACGTACAACTACGGATGGACTATGAAAACTTAGGTTGTCAAGAATGTAAGTGCTATCTATCATATTGTTTAAGATTTTGAATAAAAACATCATGTCAGTATTACTTCTTCTTTGCTCAAGGGTTATCATGTTTAGTTTTTTTAAAGTAATTTCATAGTTGCTTTCATCTAAACCAAATTTAAACTGAAGCAGCGAAATAAACTTTTTTTGAACAGATTCGATTCTAACAATGTTTTTGTTATATGATGGACTCCAAACTGGAGAAGCATATTCAACAATAGGACGTACATGCGTATTAAACAATAATATAAATGAATCAATGTTGTTGAAGCGATTGAGTGATCTGTATATAAATCCTAAAGTTTTATATGCCTTTCTAGCTACGGTATCACTTTGTTCATTTAATAGTAGTTTGGAATCGAGCATGACGCCTAGATCTTTAATTGTTGATTGGCGTTTTATATCAATATTGTGTAACTTATAAGTAAAATTTATTGTATTTTTATTCCTAGTAAACGAAATGACAGAACATTTATCTACATTTAAATGTAAGTCATTCTCAGTACAAAATTTTTGGAATGTATTCAGTTCATTTTTTAGTCGGATGCAGTCTTGTACACTATGAATTTCAAGGAACATTTTCAGGTCATCGGTATATAATAAAAACTTGCAATAGTTAAAGCATTTGAAGATTGAATTGATATATACATTGAATAAGAGAGGTCCTAAGTGTGATCCTTGAGGAACTCCTGATGAAACTGAAAATGCCCGAGATTTGTAGCCGTTACACAAAACGAACTGAGAGCGATTTCTAATATAAGAGTCAATCCAACGTAAGAGTGAACCATGAATACCGTAAGATAACACTGCAGCAATTAGTTTATTATGGCTGACTTTATCAAAGGCTTTACTAAAATCAGTATACACCACATCCACCTGAATTCTGTTATCCATACGACTGCTGATAAATTCAGTGAAAGGTATTAAGTTATTTAAAATCGATTTTTTAGAACAAAATCCAGTTTGTTGAGGAATAATGATACTATTGTAATTAGATTTAATTTTATTAACGACTAAGGATTCAAAAATTTTACCGAAGCAAGAAAGTATGGAAATAGGTCTATAATTACATATATTGCTTTTATCTCCAGATTTAAAAATTGGCGTTATATGTGACACTTTCCATATGTCAGGAAATACACTATCTTTTAAGGACTTGTTAAATAAAAGGAAAAGTGGGTAAGTAAGGTATTGAGCGCAATTTCGTATAAACAAAGGGTGTATTTTGTCAGGACCACTGCCTTTATTTACATTTAAGTTACATAAATGTTTAAAAATTTCTTCTTCACTGATATGTAAATTCGCTACGTTTGTGTTGTTGTAATCAAAATTAGGTAAGACATTATTATTGTTATTAGTGGAGGTATTGTATACTGATTCAAAGAAAGTAGCAAAGAGGTTACTAATATCTTTACCGTTGTGCGCTTCTGAATTATTGAAGTGCATGTAGTTTGGTAGGCTGTTGTCTTTTTGTAAAGATTTAATGTGTTGCCAGAAGTGATTTACATTTGTCTTTATATTGTCTTCAATATATTTAACATAATTTTTAAAATCAGTATTCATTTGAATTTTCACTCGCTTACGTAGAACTGCAAAACTATTGTATGCATTAAAATCTTTGTACAATTTCCACTTTACATGAAATTTATTTTTCTCTTTAATTGTCTTTATTAAGCTTTTCGAGAACCATCTTGGATATTTCTTATTTTTATTATTATTGAGAGGGCAATAAGTATGAAGGAGACTGAATAATATGTCATAAAAATATTGACGTTGTCATTGATGTTTGTATTTGAAAGTTTATTGTCTCAATCAATTGCTGACAGCTTCCAAATTATACTTTCATAATCACATTTATGAAAGTTATATGATGCAGGATGACAATGAGTTAGTATTTTATTGTTTGAAAGAGAGAAATATATTTCAAGTGCAGGGTGGTAATTATCAATTTTGCTTAATGGAAAGTTACATGTAGTCAAATTTAAATTGAAAGTACTAAATACAAGATCAAGTATAGAATTAGTTTGATTAAGAACAAAATTATATTGATGTAAATTACAAAGGGACATAATGGAAATTAATTGGTGATAAATGTCATTTCTGGAAGTGAAGTTTGGTAGAAGGGTATTATTTTGTACCGGAGACCACTGGATGTCCGGAAGATTATAATCACCCAAAATTAAAACATTATTGTTAGGATGTTGCACACACACATCACTTATTTTGTTGAAATGGCTGTTATAGATAGTTAAATCGCTTTTTGGTGGAATGTCAGCACAACACAAAAGGATTTTTTGATGGTTTAGATTAGACACTGACACCCAAATATCTTCCGCTGCAGAACACCATTCGAAATGAACTCTGGATTGAAGATTTCTTGAAATAAGAAACATTACACCACCTCCTTGTTTTTTAATTGTATTATTGCGATCCCGTCTATAAACAGTGTATTTAGAGAGAACACATATTTCGCTATCATTAATAGAGTCGTTCAACCATGTTTCTGTAAGGCATATGATGTCATAGTTGCAAGCAGAAGTTTCATTATAAAAATTGATGAGTTTGGTTTTTAGCCCGCGAACGTTTTGGTAATAAATCGAGATCATTGTGTCTATAATGTGTGATATGTAGATTTATATATACATGTATTCTTAATTGATTTTATTCAAATCATTCTCTGTGTTAATGAGAATGATAGGTGAATTATCATTTTTTCTGGCAAAAATTTTACAGTTTTTAACCCATGTATATTTATAATTTTTTTCACGTGCATGATCTTTTGCTTTCTTTAATAGAAGTTTGTTATAGGGGCTGAGATGATCATTTATGTAAATTTTGTTTTTATCGCTGAAGCCTATGGTGTCAGACATTAAATCTTTGAATTGTCTAAAACTTGCAATGACTTTGTCTCGTTTCAAGCGGGAAACAAATCTGACAATAATATTTTTAGGCCTGTTGGTATGATTAAAATGAGATACCCTGTGTACTGCGTCGAGGTCTGATTACTTATTGGATATTTGATTTTATTACCGATGTCAGAAAGTACATTTATTAAGTTCTCGGTTTGTTTTTCGGGAACTCCTACGATTTCTATATTGTTAAAACGGGATCTTTGTTCTAAATCGTTGACTTTGGTGCGCAAAGCGTCACATTCTTGTTTCAGGGGTTCTATGAGTTTAATTTTGTCGTTCCAGATTTTCATTTTTTGTTCAAAGTCGTCTAGTTTGTTACAACAATACTCGACAGATTTTAAGAATATATACTTCATATTATAGGTATATGATATCAGATTTGATATAATGTTATTAGAAAGTGAAAATTTTTGTAAGTTTTATGAATTCAATACGAATATATGACCAAGTTGAATATGTTATTTCAATGTATTTATTAATATAAATTATTTATTATGTTCTACATAATCAATAATTATAAACAATACATCAATAAAAAAATATACATACAGTTTGTTTATAAATATTCTCATATTTACAGGTAAATTTAATGAAAATATGAGTACCTTAGTAGTATAAATCGTTACTGTATACAAAATATTTCTTCTTCTACATATATATTTAGTTTTAAATATAAAATAGTTATTAAAATATGTAATGCTATTCGTTTGTATTGTAAAATAAATTAAATAAAAAAAAAAACAATCATATCAATTTATATAATAGGTGATATCATAAATTAAATAAAATTTTATATTTTTATGTGTATGTATGTATGTATGTATGTATGTATGTATGTGTATATATATATATATATATATATATATATGTATATATTTATGTATATATGTATGTATATATGTATGTATGTATGTGTGAGTGTGACTGTTTTATTTGAATTAGGAGTTTTACAAAAATACTTATTTAAGTATATAATATCGTATAAACATAATCGGATTATCTTTTACTTAGTACTTAGTAAAAGTTAATCTGACTTAAATTACAGGTATGTACTAACTTACTACGCACCCTGCTGTGACCGAAAAATAGTTCTCGATACAGTAAAGTTAAATTATAAAAAAAATGTTAACAGCACGCGGTGTTCCCAGGCGGTCACCCATCCAAGTACTAACCGCGCCCGATGTTGCTTATCTGATGAGATCGGACGAGATCAGGTTAGAATTGTATTTATTATTTCTCATTTTGTAATACATAATATTTTGCCGCCTCATGGTCGCCTGGTTCAGGCGACAGCCCTTTACATTCCAAATAGACAATGGCTAACTCAATGTAGACGATTTACGGTTACCATTGTTTATGGATAGGGTCTGTCACTCGAATGCCGACCATGGACGGTAAATAACTTATTTATAATTATTACATATATAAGTTTTTCCTGGCCCTATACTGGGCCTTACAAACTAGTATGTCAGCAGCAACAGAGTAATATATACATACAATTTTAAATATTTAATAATGGTTGATGAGGTGATCTTATGAACTGATTAATTTTAACTCTTACATACAGGAAAAAATATTTATAAAAAACCTGCTTTAGCAAATGGTCTCAATCTAAACTTAAAACTAGTGAGTGACTTTATGGTTATATAAATGCAGTTATGTTATCTTTATAAACTAGTTATGATTATATGGTATGATTTTAATGGCTTAGTGAATGATTTATGTTCTTATTTTCTAATGAGTGATAGAATGATTATTTACAATGCTGTGATGATTGTATACAATATTCAATAGTGTTTGATGTGATGATTATAATGTTTTTTGTGATATGTACTTACATCTAGTGAATGAATTTAATGATATTTACAATGCTGTTATGAATATATATAATTTTTGGTGTGATAGGATGTGTGATAGAATGTTTTTGTTAGTAATGAGATGTGTGATTACTCCTGGACACTCTGGGTGAAGATGGGTGGTGATTGATATGGAAGTGAGTGTTTTATGGTAAATGGAGCGTTGTTGTATCTAATTTGTGTGATGTTTTTGATGAGTGGGTTGAACTGTGGTAATGATTCATAAAATTTTTGAGATAATGAATGAATGTGATCTTTGATGTATGGTATTTGAGTTTCGCGATGATTATGTAGATCTTCGATTCGTGTGTATCTGTCTGCTCCAATAATGAGACGCAGACATCGATTTTGGTATCGTTGTATAGGCAGAATAGCACCAGGCTGGAGCTGCGTAGGTCAGAATAGGTCGAAGGATTGATGTGTAAATGAGTTTTTTATTTTTTGATGACATGTGACTATTTTGATTGATGAGTGGGTAGAGTGAACGGAATGCAATGGCAGCTTTATGGATGGCGTTTTTGATATGTAGGATATGGTGAAGACGGGGCTGGAGTGTGTAGCCGAGATATTTTGCTGATTGCGAAATTGTGATACGGTGATTATTGATTTTTAATGGTGTGTATATTTTTGTGTTGGTGAATTTTCATGAAAATATGAGTGATTCTGTTTTTGTATGATTTATATGGATCTTCCATTTGGCCCACTAGGGACTCAGGATATTAAGGTGCATTTGTAGCTGCTTGTTAGCGACCTCGGCGCTATGAGAGCTTGCGTAGAGCGCCGTGTCGTCTGCGTACAGCGCAGAATTTGTTTGATGGAATGTAGGGAAGTCATGCAGGTATAATGAGAACAGGATCGGCCCTAAGCAGCTACCCTGTGGTACTCCTGCTGCTATAGGGTGCGGGGGTGAAACAGAGGATTTAACTTTCACACTGAAATGACGGTTAGTAAGTTATGAATTTATTAGTAGTGTTAGTGTGACTGGAAAATTAGCACGAATCATTTTGTAAATGAGCCCTGGCTGCCATACTTTATCGAACGCTTTTTCGATGTCCAGCAGAGCCATTACCGTGACTTTGCTTTTATTAAAATTCTTACTTATATCAGTCACGATCCGTACTATTTGTTGACTTGTGTTATGTTTGGGTCTGAAGCCAAATTGGAAGTCGGGAATGATTTTATGCTTTATGATATGTTTATTAATGCGTATGAGTATGATTTTCTCGGCTACCTTGGAAAGGGTTGTGAGTAAGGAAATTGGACGGTAGCTCGTGGGTAGGTTGTGGTTTTTATTTGGTTTTGGGATCGGGACTACATGAGCTGTTTTCCAGGATGTGGGGACGTGATGGAGCCGGATGATGGCATTTATTATATGTGTTAGTTGTACTAAAGCTTTCTTTGAAATATTTTTTAATACTATATTCTGAATGCCATCAGAGCCGGGCGCTTTCTGGTTGGGAACTGATTTTATTATTTTTAGGATTTCTGTAGGTTTGGTAAGGAGTTTAGCAAGCTGGTGAGGAATGTGGTTCTTGTTTTGGTTTAGGAATTTTGTGGTTTCATGTAGGATTTGGTTTTGTTCCGGAGTATTGGCTGGGTCAAGGATATGGACGCTTTCAAAGGTTTTGGCTATTGCCTCTGCCTTCTCAGCGTCCGTGAAAAGAATAGTGTTACTATGTGAAAGTTCAGGAATAGGTTTGTAAGGTTTTTTAAGAGATTGGGTTAACTTCCACAGGGATTGGTCTTGAGGATTGAGTGCAAGGAGTTTGATTTGCCAGGATTGGTTTCGGAATTGTTTTATTAGGATTTGGATTTCTTTATTCAAGGAATTTATTGTCTGATGGAGTACTGGATCATGGGAGTGCTGGCATTGTCTCCTGATGTGATTTCTGTATGTAATGAGATCCGTGATATGATTGGGGAGTTTGTCTTTGAATGGTTTTAGTGTTATTGTGCGTGTGTGTTTGTGCAGTGCATGTGTGATGGCTTTTGTTAGTAGATGAACTTGATTTTCAATGTCTTGTGGTGAGTTTATGTTAGCGTTTATGGTGATGAGTGAGTCGAGTGTACTCCTGAACTGTTTCCAGTTTGTTTCAGAGTACACCCGGGTGGTATGAAGATGTTCGGGGTGAATATGATGACGACTGATTTTTGTGTGGATGGGAAGATGATTGGAATTTAGTTCTGTGAGTGCAATGGGATTTGTGATGTGTGAGATGTTTTTATGGATAATGAAATCTATGGTGCTGGGAGAATTCTGTGTAGGTGGGAAGTAAGTGTGTGTAGGAGAGTGCAGGAGAATGACATTGTGGGAATTAACATAGGATAATAAGGTGCGGCCGTTTGTGTTTGAGGAAGTGCAGTTCCAGCTAGGATGTCTCGCATTCCAGTCTCCATTGACTAACACTTTTCTGCCTATATTAAATAATGAGTCGAGTTGATGGGCTGTAATTTTGTTTTGAGGTCGATTATAGATGCCGATGATATGAGTCTGATCCATGATTTTGATGCATAATGATTCAATGGGTAATTGTGGAATGTGAATGCGTGTGTGCGGGATGTTGTGTTTGACTATGATGGCTACACCGCCCGCCGGCATATTTCCTTGAAAAGGACGATCTTGCCGGTGAACAGTGTAGCCTTTGATTGAGAATTTATGAGCTGGAGTGAGTCGTGATTCATTGATGATCATGATATGAACGTTATTAGTATCTAGGAAATGGATGAGCTGAGCTTGTTTGTGAATGATACCATTAGCGTTCCAGGAGTATAGGTTAGTCATTTATATATTATATGATTGGATGGTTGATGTGAAATGAATAACAGTTGTGAATTTTTCTTCTGCACTAGTGGCAGTGGCAAGTAATTTATTTAAATCTGAAATTGCTCTAATTAAATTGTTAATATTTACCAAAGAATTTAGTTTTTTCATTTCAGCAAATAAATTCATTATATTGTCACTGTCACTAGAGCTTAATACATTAGAATTTACAATATTTTGTTGCTGCTGAACATGATTAAAAATTCTATTTGGGGCTGGGTTGTCTGCAATTTGCTGGGTGAAGATTGTCTGTTGTTTTGGGACTGGGGCGGCAGCATACTGGTTTGGGGCAGGGTTGGCAGCATACTGGTTGGGGGCAGGGTACGTTGCACTGTGCTGTTGGGCGGGGAAGGCTGCATGCCGGCTGGGGGTGGTCTGGGCGCGCTTGGGGAGCACTGGGAAATGCCGCGGGTCCCACTGCACTGCTGGCTACTGCTGCTGACGACTGGTCCACGCATTGGTCGCTGGGAGCGGTGCCGGGACGTATCTCGGTGCAGATGCTGCCTGAGGTGCTCCACGCGATTTTAACATCTTTATCTTGTACAGATATACTGGACAAGATGTATTGTTTGCTGAGTGCGCGCCCTGGCAGTTTGCGCACTTCGCTGGAGTGTCCTTCGATTTTTTACAGTCGGTAGTTAAGTGTCCTTCTGCACATTTTAAGCACCTGGGTTTTCTATTGCAGTTCGCTGTCGCATGCGACCACATCTGGCACCTATGACACTGTGTTATTATCTTTTTGTTAATATGTTTTTCACACGTAATTTTTGTGTATAATAAATGTCTCACGTTTTGTTGAAGTTTATTTAGAGTTGTGTCAGATGTGGTCACCACAAGAAATAGTGGTCTGTAGGTCGTAGCCATTCTGTAGATATTTTAAACATTTATATTTAGTTCTGTTAGTGCTTGTTTTATTTCTTCCGGTTCAGGGTCTAAGTCGAGTCCTCTCAATACAAAAGCATGCGTCTTTTCTGTCATGTCTGTGTATGTGTGATATTCTGCTTTTTTATTTTTTAAGATGTTCATGAATTTTTGTTTGTCTGCACTATCTTCCATGTAGATGTTTGTGTTGTTCTTAGTGTACCGTAGTGTGAATCCTTTTTCGAAGCCGTATTTTCATGGCTCTATTAGTTCTTTTGCCTTGACAGATACAACAATTGGTGCAGGTGCTTTCTTCCTCGTTGCCATCTTGGTCGCCATTGCAGTGGGTGGGGCTTCGGCTTCCATCTCTGTCTCGTCGTCTGTTGATATGCCCGTGTCGTCCAGTGAGGTGAGCGGTTGGTAGGCGTTCGCGGTCGTAGTCGGTGGTGGGGTGCTTAGCGTCACGTGCACCCTGCGCGTGCGCTTCCTCTTCGGCTGAGGCTGCATGTTTGGCAGGCTAAACGGACCAGCTACAGGCTCGCTGTTTGTCTGGTTCGGGCTCTGGCTAGCCTGTCTCTTCCTCCCGCTAGTCGTCGTCACGTTCTTCGTTATCGGCTTGTTGCTGTCTAACAATATTTTCAGCCGCTTTTGACAGCGAAACCTCATGGCTATCTGAACTTATTTTAGTGAATTGAATATTCACTAGCTTATCACTAAACTCTGTAAGTTCTTTAACTACACATTCACTTTCACTTAGTTTTAAATTCTCACTCACGCATTTACTCACTTCACTGGTTTTTATGTTTTTTTTTATTTTCACCTATTTTCAATGTTGTTAATTCTTCATTTTCATCCACATTTATACTATTGTTTTTACTAGCACTACTGTTTTCACTAACACTTTCACTGTCTATTGACGTATCACACACACTACTATTCTCACTTAAACTATTGTCAGTCGTTTAGCTCATAACATTCTTATCAGTCTCTATCTTTTTAAATTTCACTAAATATTTTTAGAACTGTTTTCACGCACAATTCTAAACTATTATAACACTATAACAGTATTCACTAAACTAGATTTAATATAATAAGAATTTAACTAAATCTCTGCAGCGCAGACTTAACACCAAAAATACGTCCTCTCGACTCGAGAGTCAGTTCGAGAATAGACGAGATCATGAGTATTCAACATGGTATGGCCGTTAACGTAAATAAATCTTTTCACTTTAGAATATAACAAAAATATATAAGTATATATAATATTTAAAAATAATACACCATAACTACAGTAACGAATGAAAAATATCATTGCTACCTAGCAACGAATAATAAAATCATTATTGCATATTGAACAATTATTTTACTATAGCAACGAACATAAAAAATTATTGTTACTTATTAAACAATTAAGTTACTATAGCAACGAATGAAAAAAAATCATTATTACTTATTAAACAATTAATTTACTATAGCAACAAATAAAGAAATAATTGTTACATATTAAACAATTAATTTTTTAGGGCAACCAATAAGAAAAATCAATGTTACATATTGAACAATTATTTTTTTTTAAAGCAACCAATAAAAAAAACAATTGTCACATATAGAACAATTATTTTACCATAGCAACAAATAAAAAAAAACTGTTACATAGCAATAACGAATGAAAAAAGTAATTGTTACATATTGAACAATTATTTTACTATAGTAACCAATAAGAAAATAATTTTTACATATTAAAGAATTAATTTACTATAGCAACTAATAAAGATATTATTGTTAAATATTGAACAATTATTTTACTATAGCAACCAATAAAATAAATCATTGTTACATATTGAAGAATTAATTTACTATAGCAACGAAACAAAATAGTCATTGTTTCATATCGAACAATAAGTTTATTATTCTCTGACTAATATAACAAAATATAATAATATTTTTACAAATATATTTTCAAAAAAATTGACAAAAGTAAAAAAAATATTTAATTACATTTTATGTTAAACTATAAGCACTTATATTTTATTTTATTATGAATATTGTATTATTAAACATATTAAAATTATTATATTTAAATATATCATTTAATTTAATATTTATATTCATATACATAAATTTTTATACTAATGTGTGTAAACCAGTATAAAGCAGTTTATAATTGAATATTAGGCAGTACACCACCCTGTGCAATTGTAACACCAGACAATAATTTATTTAATTCTTCGTCATTACGGATGGCCAATTGCAAATGTCGTGGAATAATTCTTGTCTTCTTGTTATCACGTGCAGCATTGCCAGCAAGCTCAAGAACTTCAGCAGCCAAGTATTCCATAACGGCCGCTAAATAAACAGGAGCTCCGGCACCAACACGTTCAGCGTAATTACCTTTACGCAAAAGTCTATGAATACGACCAACTGGAAATTGTAATCCAGCACGATTGGAACGGCTCTTTGCCTTTCCCTTAACTTTACCGCCTTTACCGCGACCAGACACGATAAAGAAAATATATAATATGTAAGTGAACAAACAAACGTACGTTCACAGTGAACGGTTTAGAATGTAATGTCGACCAAAACGTTGGAGTTGGTGTTTATATAAGGTAGGCAAATGTAAGTATCCAATAGGAATGCAGTAAGAATTTTGTATGCGCTTATAGCACACATTCGTATGCTGAGCATAGGAAGTTTAGCCGGAGTCGGTACGATCTCGTCCATATAAGCAGCTGACGCTGCCCCAGCGGGCAACAGTTGTGCTTGACACGTTGACTGTGCTGGTTGTTTGTGTCTTGTGAAAAAAAATGCCTCCTAAAACAAGTGATAAAGCAGCTAAGAAAGCTGGCAAAGCTCAAAAGAACATCTCGAAAGATGTCAAGAAGAAGAAACGGCGCAGGAAGGAAAGTTATGCAATGTACATTTACAAAGTATTGAAACAAGTACATCCCGATACTGGTATCTCCAGTAAAGCGATGAGCATTATGAACAGTTTTGTAAATGACATTTTCGAACGCATTGCGGCCGAAGCTTCTCGTTTAGCTCACTACAATAAACGTTCAACAATTACCAGTCGGGAAATTAAAACGGCTGTACGTTTATTGTTACCTGGTGAACTTGCTAAGCACGCTGTAAGTGAAGGAACAAAATCTGTTACTAAATACACTAGCTCCAAGTAAATGGTCAATAATGATCATTTGTTTATAACAATTCAATCGGGTCTTTTCAGAGCCACAAATTTAAATATTTATAAAAGAATATTTTCAACATTTGATGCCATAATTACAAATAAATAAATAAAATAAACAACATTTCCAGATAACCTCCTATCCTTGTATTCTATATCATATTTTTAGGTAATTTCTAATAACAACAATTTTATAAATGTATTAGCTAGCTCGATGTAAGGTAATTAAATATATATTTTTTTAATAATAATAACAATATTATTGTAATAATATGTTTTCTACTGTTATGCTACGAAAATATAGCAATTAGATTTTCTTGTTATTTTATTAAATTCAAAAATCTAATATTGTACACTTTAACATTAATATTATATAATAATAAAAATAAACTTTACAGATAAACCATTAAACATACCGCCAATTTTTGAATTTTCAAATATAATTTTTAAACTCAAAACAAGGCACCTAAAATTATTGTTCTTCATTGATTCAGAAACCAAATTTACATATTTATACTGTTTATAATAATTCATACATTTTATATTAGTATGTTACTATAGTAATAACAAATTGTTATATAAATAAATCAAACTATTTTTTATTAACTTTATTATTATTATCGTATTTCAAAATAATAACAATTTTACTAAATAAACGTTACCCGACTAAACTTTAAACTGAATATTTCAGAAAATCACAGCATATTTCATATCATTCGCATACGTTTCCAACCTACAAAACATTCATTTTTCTTTTATTGCTTTATTTCTCTACGTTCTGTTCGATAAACAGCTAAATTATTATAACAAATGGACTATATAAGCATACACTTTTCCAAAACTATACAAAGCAGCTATATAAAATATATATTCACCGATAGAATCGAACTCAAACATTTTATTTCAAATAAAACGATTTACCGGCATCAGCTGCGCGAAGGCCCCACTTACTCCCCGTTAGCTTACATATAGCATTCAAATAAGATATTTAATCCTTTTTTTATTTTATTATATTTTGTGGCCCTGAAAAGGGCCTGTTGTCTTGTTAATATTTATTAATAAATAAATATTATTTTTAACCACCAAATCCGTACAAAGTACGACCTTGACGTTTCAATGCGTATACAACATCCATAGCAGTAAATGTCTTCCTTTTAGCGTGTTCAGTATATGTAACAGCATCTCGGATAACATTTTCCAAGAAAACTTTTAATACACCACGTGTTTCTTAATAGATTAAACCAGAAATACGTTTAACACCACCACGACGAGCTAAACGTCTAATTGCTGGCTTTGTAATACCCTGGATGTTATCACTTAAAACTTTACGATGGCGTTTAGCGCCACCTTTTCCCACTCCTTTACCGCATTTACCACGACCAGTCATTTTACAAATTTAATGTAATACTACAATAATAACAACGTAAAGTTTTGTAGTAGAATGAAAATTTCAGTTTCAGTTCAGTTTCAAAGAATTTTTATTTCTGAAGTCATTAAAATTTACATTTATACATATATGTAAACCTATACGCAAGCTATGGTTTAAAAACAATAGGTGAACTCCATATGTCATTTCGTCACTGAGTTGTTTTCATTTTCATTTGAATACTTTGTGTTGAAACTATTTCTCTTACAGTGTTTAAGGACGTGTAATTTAATCCTTTTATTTAGGTAACTATTTGTATTTATGATGTATCTTTACCATTTTTGTAATGTGTTCCGTTCTTTTATTTAGAATAAAATCCCGTCTAAACGATCTTAGAAATTAAATTACAAGATCTTAACAAGTAAGAAGATGTCTCAGTTCTATGTTCAGGTTGTGAAGAAAACTGAAAAGGATTTTGTGATACAATATATTTCCACAAATAAGAAGACCTGGTATATATTTCCAGAGGAATATAGAGAATTAAAATTTCATTCTATTTTATCGAGCAAGAAACCAATAATGAATGCTACAATTTCTATTAAAAATATAAATGGTTTTAGAACGATAGCTATAAAGATTGACAAAGATATTCAGAAAGAATATATTGATGAAATGGGAAATGTTTGTTTTAAAGAATTCCCATTAGAAGAATATGTGCCTATACCGATTACTGAATCTATTAACCCTATACAATTAGAATTAGAAGAACGTATTAAGCAATTAGAGCACCAGTTAATATTAAATTTAAATCAAAATGAAAAATTATGTCATATTGAAAAAGAATTTGTTTTGGTCCATTTTGACAAGAGGCAACATGATCCTAAAGAATGGTTAGATAGATTTGAAGGTGAATGTAAACGATTTCAAATAAATTCTGATTCAAACGGCTGTACGTTTATTGTTACCTGGTGAACTTGCTAAGCACGCTGTAAGTCAAGGAACAAAAGCTGTTACCAAATACACTAGCTCCAAGTAAATGGTCAATAATGGTCATTTGTTTATAACAATTCAATCGGCTCTTTTCAGAGCCACAAATTTAAATATTTATAAAAGAATATTTTCAACATTTGATGCCATAATTACAAATAAATAAATAAAATAAACAACATTTCCAGATAACCTCCTATCCTTGTATTCTATATCATATTTTTAGGTAATTTCTAATAACAACAATTTCATAAATATATTAGCTAGCTCGATGTAAGGTAATTAAATATATATTTTTTTATTAATAATAACAATATTATTGTAATAATATGTTTTCTACTGTTATGCTACGAAAATATAGCAATTTGATTTTCTTGTTATTTTATTAAATTCAAAAATCTAATATTGTACACTTCAACATTAATATTATATAATAATAAAAATAAACTTTACAGATAAACCATTAAACATACCGCCAATTTTTGATTTTTCAAATATAATTTTTAAACTTACAACAAGGCACCTAAAATTATTTTTCTTCATAAATTCAGAAACCAAATTTACATATTTATATTGTTTATAATAATTCATACATTTTTATATTATTATGTTACTATAGTAATAACAAATTGTTATATAAATAAATCAAACTATTTTTTATTAACTTTAAATTATTATCGTATTTCATAATAATAACAATTTTACAAAATAAACGTTACCCGACTAAACTATAAACTGAATATTTCAGAAAACCACAGCATATTTCGTATCATTCACATACGTTTCCAACCTACAAAACATTCATTTTTCTTTTATTCCTTTATTTCTCTACGTTCTGTGCGATAAACAGCTAAATTATTATAACAAATGGACTATATAAGCATACACTTTTCCAAAACTATACATTTTCAATAAATTTCAAATAAATTCTGATGACTTAAAAATTCAAGCTCTACGTTTTTTTGTTATTGGTCCGGCAAAAGACTGGTACGAAATCAATCTAAAGAAGATTGGACTAAATGCTTCTTGGGAAAAGTGGAAGATATCTTTTTTGAATATTTTTATTGATAAAGGTTGGTCTATAGTTAAGAAAGCTTTCAGTTACAAATATTTGGGAGGATCCTTAATAGATTATGCGCTTGTTAAAGAAAAACTGTGCCTAGAAGTAGAACCTAAAAGTACCACATTATCCCGTATTAACCAAATTGTTTTTGGCTTACCAAATGAAGTCCAAGAAGATCTTGATAGAGAAGATATAACTACGCTTGATAAATTATACACAGAATTAAGAAAATTAGAAGACGCATTTATTAGAAAGAAAAATCATTAAGTCCAAAACTGAATAAAAAGTTCCCACCTATAATTAATAAGAAAAATGAAGTTCAACAAAAAAATGAATCACAGAGAAAACCGTGCACCAATTGTGCTGCTCTTGGCTTCCCGAATCGTTACCATCCAGTAGCAGAATGCCGTAACAATCATTCGATTACAGAAAATTTTAAGTCCAATACGACTAAATATTATGAAAATCAGAATAACTTAGAAGCAATAAATACTGATATTGACAACAAAAATTTAAACTAATAAGCCGGGAGAAAATAGATCCGTTGATAAATTTAAATGTAGTTGTAAATGATAATTTAAAAATAAAAGCTCTTTATGATTGTGGATCAAATGTAACATTAATTAATCAACGAATTGCTGATTTGCTTAAGTTGGAATTAATAGAAGAAAATGGTATACTAAAAACAATCAGCGTATCAGATTTTACTTCAGCCCGGGCCAAAATAAAACTTCGGATTGGAAACATAACAGATTATTTATTGACTTTCATTGTAAAAAATGATAATTTCTCCTACGATCTATTACTTGGTATCGATGCTATCAAGAAATTTAAATTAGTTCAAAATGAGAATTTAAAAATTTTTCAACGCACAAATAGCAAGAAAGATATAGATTTGCAGGAAGATCGATCAAATTATGGTCAGAGACTTATTTCAGAAAATGCAGAATATTTAGATGAGTATGTTGAAATAAATTTTAATGAACATTTAAACATTGAAGAATTTAAAGTAGATTTGCAACATATTCAAGAAATTGAAAAGAAACGACAAATTATACAATTGATTGAAAAACATAAACATATGTTTGCGAAAGATAAATTTGATATTGGCAAAGTTCTATCAAAAGAAGCAGAAATAAAGTTAATCAAAGACCAATATGTTACCTCTCGCCCAAATAAATGTTCAATGACAGATGATGAAGAAATAAGAAACCAAATCAAATATCTACTGCAAGCTCAAATCATTGAAGAACCTGATTCTCCATTTGCTTCACCTGTAACCCTTGCTTTCAAAAAAGATGATGGAAAAAAATCTCGCTTATGTATTGATTTCAGAAAATTAAACCAATTGGTAGTTCCAGAATGTTTTCCATTCCCTACAATTCAAGACGTAATTGAAAAAGTGGTTAATTGCAAATATTTTACAGTTTTAGACATTAATTCCGCGTTTTGGTGTATCACTTTAAAATTAGAGGACCGTGAAAAAACTTCGTTTGTTACAAAATATGGAAAATTTATTTTTAAAGTTCTACCATTTGGACTGAAAAAATGCTCCTGCCACGTTTCAAAGAATATTAGCAAATATTATTAGAAGAAATAATTTAGATGAATTTTGTATTAATTATATCGATGATATTTTAATTTTTTCTCGTACTTGGGTAGAACATCTAAAACATGTCGAAAAATTTTTACAAGTTACCAGCGATGAAGGTTTTAAATTAAAACTAGTCAAATGTCTGTTTGCTGCTACATCAGTGAAGTATCTGGGACACATAATTTCGGAAAACAGAGTATCACCTGCTCAGGAAAATTTAATCTCAATTAAAAAACTTGAACGACCCTCCGATATGTCTGGTGTACGAAGTATTCTGGGTTCGATAAATTTTTACTTAAAGTATGTTGAAAATAGTTCACAAAAGTTAGAACCTCTTCATCGATTGTTAAGAAAAAATGTTAAATTTGAATGGTCTCATGATTGTGAACAAGCTTTCAATATGACCAAGGATTACTTATGTTCGAAGCCAATCTTAGCCATTTATGATAACAAAAAGCCAGTTTATATAGAAACAGATGCTAGTTATATGCGTTAATGAATATAACGATACCATTCATAGTTCCACGCATTTTGCACCTTCATATTTACTGTTTGGAAAGAAACCCACGATATCACCTTTTCATGAAGATAATGAATCATCTCTTGAACAAGACCGAAAAATAGCTTTCCAGAATTCTATGAAAAGTTTTCAAAGAAATAAACAAAGAGTAAATAAAAATAGAACTCAATACAATTTTAAAGTTGGTGAATTGGTTTATATCGAAAATGGAAATAAAATTAATCGTAAAAAGTTGGATCCAGTTCGAATTGGACCTTTTCCAATACTTAGGCAGATTTCTTCTTCATTTTATGAAGTAGCTACTGGAAAAAGAAAGAAGAAATCCAATTTTTTCCATTCCAGTAAACTGCTTCCTTTTCCCCGCAAGTAGCATCCTCAGGGGGGGAGATGTAAACCTATACGCAAGCTATGGTTTAAAAACAATAGGTGAACTCCATATGTCATTTCGTCACTGAGTTGTTTTCATTTTCATTTGAATACTTTGTGTTGAAACTATTTCTCTTACAGTGTTTAAGGACGTGTAATTTAATTCTTTTATTTAGGTAACTATTTGTATTTATGATGTATCTTTACCATTTTTGTAATGTGTTCCGTTCTTTTATTTAGAATAAAATCCCGTCTAAACGATCTTAGATATATATACATACGGGGAGCGTTTTAGGGATTTCGCCCTCTCTCAGCTCGGTGTCAAATTTTACATGATATATTTACAAGATTGAAAACAAGAACAAATAAATGTGGAGAGAAAAAAAAAATACAAAAATAAATGCTACATTCTGTAGATTAATGGTGTCAATTCAAGTATATCCTGCAGGTTTTCAGGGAGGTCCTCATGTTGTTGAAAAAGAGTTGCCGGGGGGAATTTATACTTTGTTTTGGGACGGCTCCGAGGGGGAATTAGTTTGGCAAGGGTTTCGGTGCGGTCTTGCAGGATTTTCCTATGCACGTAGTTCCTCTGCAGTCGGTTTAGGCGGGATTCCAGGGGTTGAACGTCTGCAATTCCGTGGACTTCACAGCTGGGGTGGAATGGGTGGAGGTCTGCAACCACCCTCAATATTCTTCTTTCGAGCGTGACGAGGGGTTGCAGCTTGTTCCTCCGTACGCTGCTATAAGCAACCGCTCGAAAGTCGAATACCGGGCGGATGAATGCCACGTAGGTTGTCCTTTTGGCGGCAACCGAGCATCTACGAAGTTGTCCACGGAGGCGCTTGAGCAGCCCAAGCCTCTGCCGCATCCTTGTGACACATTTTTTGATGTCGGCTGTCCAGTTGAGCGTTTTGTTCAGCGTGAGGCCCAGGTAGGACGCGTTGTCTCTGGCAGGGACTTGCTCCCCCCAGAGTTGCAGGCTCACCGGGGTGGGAATGCCGACCCGTTGGTGGCGGAACAGGACCACCTGGGTTTTTTGAGGGTTCGGCTGGATCCTCCAACGCCTCATCCACGATTCTAGCCTCCGAACGTGCGTGGCTGCAGTGGAGGGTTTGCGACCCACTGCCCAGCATGCCGTGTCGTCTGCGTAAAGTTGCAGCTTGGTGTGCTGTGGGGCTGGTTGGGGCATGTCGCTCGTGAAGGCAAGGAAGAGGATCGGCGAGAGGACCTGCGGGACTCCTGCCGAGATGCGGAATTCCCTGGAGAGAGCACCGCTCACGCGTACCCTTGCACGCCTGCCCTGTAGGAAAGACTGGATCGCCCTCAGTAATAGTAGAGGAGTGCCCAGTGAGGCAACTTTGGCGATGAGGCCTTCCTGCCACACACGGTCGAAGGCTCGCTCCAGGTCCAGGAAGGCAGCTGCCACGACGTGTTTCTTGTTGAGGGCCAGAGAGATGTCCGTAATGAGGCAGAGGACAGCGTCCTGGGTCGAGAGCTTCTCCCGGAAGCCGAACTGGATGTCGGGAATCACATTCCTCTCGGAGAGAAAGGAGAGTAGTTTTAAGGAAAGGATTTTTTCGAAGATTTTGGATAAGGTGCTGAGAAGGGATATGGGTCTGTAGGAGTTGGGGTCGTGGCGAGGTTTACTAGGTTTGGGAATCATTATGATGGTGGCGGATTTCCAAAGGTTTGGGAAGTAGCCAAGGATGAAGGACCAGTTGAGGATAAGTGAGAGGAATGTGATTGCACTGTTCGGGAGCTTCCTCACCACGGAGTAGGTGATGCCATCCTCGCCTGGAGCATAATTTCCCCGCTTGGCACTGATGGCCTTCATAACGTCCTCATCAGTGATGTAGGGGGCGGCAGGAGGGTCTGGCAGCTGATGATTGATGGTGGTGTTGACCCAGGCTCTGTGGTCCTCGAGGAAGTCGTCTCCCTCAGGAAGTCGATGGACCTGCTACATGGTGTCGGCATGGATAGCGGCTTTCTCCTCTGGTAAAGCTGCCACAGAGTTGCCGGACCTAAGTGGGGTGGTTTCGCTGCTAAGTTGCCCTGTCAGCAGTTTAAACTTCCTCCAAAACTGACCACCGTCTCGGGGGTCGAGCTTGAGGCATTCAGAGGTCCATTTCTCTTCCTTCACCTTGATAACTTCCCGTCTGATGATGGCGTCGAGGCGGTTCTATTCGGTTTTTGTCCCTGGGTCACGGTACCGTAGAAATCAGCGGTAAAGTCGTCTCTTTTCCGCTATCAGGCGCAGGACGTACTGAGGGAGAGGCTGGCGATCGAACCGGAGGGTCTTGGAGGGAACTGCGTGCTCCACGGCGTCCTGGATGGTCCTTGTCAGAACCTCTGTGGCGTCATCCACAGCCTCCCGAGTGGGCAGAGCTTCTGGAAGCTTGGGCAGGGCTGCACAGATGTGGGCCTGCAGGGCGTCCCAGTCCGCATTCCTCCAGTCCTTGTACTCCTTGGTGGAGGGTCGACGCTCGGGAACCAGGAGAAGGTCCGTGTCGATCACAACCGGGAGATGGTAGCTACCGACTGAAGTCACGATCCAGGCCTCTCGACCGAATCGATGGAAGATGGAGTCGGACACTAGGATGTGGTCGATGTTGGAGGCCCCCAAGTTGTTGAAGAACGTTGGGGACCGTTGCGGTATCCTCTGGAAAGGGAAATCCACCAGTACGTCCACCAGCTGGTTCCACCGGTTGTTGGTGGCTGTGTTCTCGAGATCGACGTGCCTCGCGTTAAGGTCTCCCATAATGATAGCGGAACCAAGGTTTGTAGCGAATGTGAAGAGGTCCGGCGGTATGTCTTGATGAAGTCTTATATACACGCTTATGATGTGAAAAGGTCGCGGCCTGGCGTGGATTTTGAAAGCTACCGCGTTGAGATCCGACAGCGTCTGTGGGAGCTGGACTTGCTCCGAAGGAAGGCTGGAATTCACCAGCAGAGCTCTTCTTCCTCGGGCGTCAGGATCTCGGACACGGCGATAGGTGGTGAAGCCGGGAAGCCTCAGCTGGTGCCATGGTGTGGTCCGTGTTTCTGTGATTCCGACAATGTTTATTTTATCTTGAATCACAAAGTTGTGAAGCAGGTTACGACGGTTGGGGTATGCCGTAATGTTAATGGTCGCGATGTTCATCCTGTTCCTATCCATTGGCCTGACTGATGTGGTGGCAGCCGATGTGGATGCGATTCCGCGAGTAGGCCACGGTCATCCGCACGTTGAACAGCGATGCAGACAGGGCCTCCATCACTTTCTGCATGCGGCCACGGTGCTCTGGCATGGCGTTGAGCAGAACAGTTGTCACCAGCCGGATCACATTGTGAGTAGAGGCGGCTGGGGCAGCTTCTGCGTCGGCAACGTTCACGCAGGTGACTGGGGCAGCAGTGTACGCATCGACTGGCTCGGCCATGTGAGCTCCCGTGCACAGAGAGCACTTAGTTTCTGCTTCCGCCGTGCACTTACTAAAGTGATGCGGCTTGCTGCAGCGCTTGCATCGCACCGGATTGGGGCAACTCACGCCGGACGGATGGAACTCATTGCACCGCTGGCATTGGAGTGGACTCGGCTTAGGCGCATGGGACGCCTCAACCCTGTGGACCCTGTAGAATAGTCGAAAACCTTCTGTTATGAGGCGGTCCACGACAGCCTCAGAGAAGGTCAGGACTCGAACCAGTTTTGTGGCCTTATCCGTCTTCCTCGACTTGATCCGCCAGAGCTTAGTGATTCCAAGTTTCTGGGCGTCAAGCTCTTCTTTTATTTCTTCCAGAGAAATGTTGTGGTCTACTCCTGTTATGACACAGGAGTAGGAAGGCGGCTTAGGATTGTGTCCTGGGTTGGGCTGGTTTGGCACTGCTGATTATGAAGGTAGACCCAGTGATCTCCTTCAATTTCTCTAGCTTGCTGGCGGCATTTTCGCGGCAGGATTTTACCACGACGTCACCGATGCGTGTGGTGAAGATGTCGGATATTTGGAGACCGTCGATTTGGCGGAGGAAGGGCGCTAAGTCCTTGGGGGTCCGCAGATGACGTGGGAGCTGCGGTGGTCGGGCGTCGTGGCGACTGCAACGTAGTGGAACCCTGGCTGTTCGGTGATGGGTTAAGATTGGCTCTTTTCATGTGGAGCAGGGCTGCTTCTTGTCGCGTCTGTTGAGCTTGGAGCTCAGCTATCGCCTGCTGGGTGAGGCGAAGTGACTCCAAGAGGCTGGACATTGGAAGTTTGGCTATGGACGCCAGCAGCGTCCTGGTTGTCCTCGATGGCTAGAGATTTCTTCGCCTTCTTTAACTTCTCCTTGGATTTCTTCTTCCGCTTTGGAGATTCCCATTGCTGGGAATCCTTTGAAATTGTTTTTCCGTTCATGGTTTACTGTACACCAGAACGGAGGGTAGCTGTGGTCCTTTTCAGGACCAACGCCTTATAGATCCAATGGTGGCAGAGTCCTCTTTTCAGAGCCGCTTGGTTTTGTAAAAACCACCGACGACAGAATCCACTTTTAAGGACCACTAATATAATATTCCTCTTTTTAGAGCCGTTTATTTATATGTTTGTTTTAATGGCCATGAATACTCTTGTAACGAGAGCTCGGTAGCGACTCCCGGGGGTTGCGCTATCCCTAAGACGTGCCAACAAACTTATAGCCTGCTTGCCAAAAAAGGCAGCAACAATAACCTTTGCCGGGTTACTCAGCTACTAAACGTACGTTTCCAAAGTTCAGCTGTAATGGCTTTACAAGAAGCAAGTGAAGCATATTTGGTCGGTTTGTTTGAAGATACTAATTTGTGCGCAATTCACGCAAAACGTGTTACGATTATGCCAAAAGATATTCAATTGGCAAGACATATTCGTGGAGAACGTGCCTAAATAACATATTATATTTTGTTGTTAATTATTATTATTAGGACAAAATATAAAACAAAACAATCGAACCACTAAATATATAATTTAAAAAAAGAATTTTATTTATCTCATACTATAATGCTAATTTAATAAAAAAAAAGAATTCTTTTCACATATGATAGTATATATAAAAATATATTATATTTACATAAATGTCATATATTGATAAATAATTTATTTATAATAATTAATAATTATAATCGGTTTGTTAATTATAATCCAAAATGATATACGGATTATTTTACCTAATGTTCAGATTATGACACTTATGTACTAGTACTTTAAGGGTCATATTTATATCTAATAAAACTGTGTATTTGTGTGTGTGTGTTTGTATGTTTGTCTTATTTCCAGGTATAATTTAATCCTAATCTGGTATTATTTTAGAGATTTAAGACCAATTCCTACTGTGATAGTAATAAGTAAAATCTGGTATTATCATATACTATTTTGGTAGATTCACTATCTATATATATTTTAAATAATCAAGAGCATCGGCGAATTTTTACCTCGGGGCAACAGGTTAAAGCATTTATGTCATCATTTAAATTTTTTTCTCAAGTTGTAGAGTCTAATGTGCTGGAGTGCCTTTTGGGGGTCTCATATTTTTACTGTAAGTGGTTTTTGTTTTAAAAAATTAAAACTGTGCAAAATTGGTACCTTGAAACAATGAATCCCAGAGACCGTGTATACATTTAAGAAGAATCACGTAGTCATCCGTCACTTTTGACAATCTGTCTATGAACTTTAAATGATTGTATCTTCTTATAGAGTATTGATATCCAAGATTTAAAAACAATTTCATGAATAATAGACTTGAGCAAAGGTGTAACAACTAATTTAAGTTTAAAACATAACGTATTTAATTAATATAAACTTTGACGTTTCCAATGCCAAAAGTCAATGTTGCCAAATTTGTGATGAAGTAACTGAATTAAAACCAAATATTCCTAAACTAACTTCACTGAAGAGGGTGGCAGTTGTATTAGGATTGACAATTTAAAAATTAACTACTATTTTTTAATACAAACAGTGATGCCAAATTATAAAGTAACTAAATAAAAATCAAATATTTGATATCAAAAGAAAACCATAAGAGCCGGTTTTGAAATGACAAAAAAAATGTGTCATGTCGACCTGCATTTGTTTTTCGGAAATGGTGGTTAGAAGTAGGTCGTTCTTGAGTTTTAATGAAACGACACAATGTGGACTGGTGTGCACGAATGACAAAAATGTTCTACGTCGATTAAAATTTGTTTTTTACAAAATGTTGTCAGAAATATGTCGTGTTTGGTATCGAATGAAAGATCTCGGCGAGGGCTCGCGTACAGAATTGTCAAAAATGTTCCATGTCGATCGGCTTTTGTTTTTTGCAACAAGTTGTCAGAAATATATCGTGTTTGGTATCGAATGAAAGGTCTTGGCGAGGGCTCGCGTACAAAATTGACAAAAATGTTCCATTCCGATCGACTTTTGTTTTCTGCAAAAATTTCTCAGAAGTATGTCTAGTTTGATCTCAAATGAAACGTCTTGATGAGAGCTAGCGTGCAGAATTGACAAAAATGTGCCATGTCGATCGGTATTTGTTTTTTGAAAAAGTTGTCAGAAGTGTGTGGTGTTTGGTATCAAATGAAAAGTCTCGATGTGGGCTAGCGTGTAAATATGATAAAAATGTTTCATGTCGATCGACTTTTGTTTTATGCAGAAAGTTGTCAAAAGTATGTCGTGTATGGTATCAAATGGAAGGTCTCGGTGAGAGTTGGGGTACATAAATGACAAAAATTGTTTCATGTCGACCGGCTTTTGTTTTTTGCAAAAAAATATTAGAAGTATATCGTGTTTGCAATCTAATGAAAGGTCTCGGTGAGGCCTGACGTGGAAATATGAAATAATTGTTTCATGTCGATCGGCATTTGTTTTTAGCACTGACAGCGGAGCTCTAGGGAATGCTCAGCGTAACTAAATAAAAATCAACTATTCCTAAATAAAATAAATTGAATACTTTGCTGTGTTTGTTATCAAAAGAAAGGAAACCATAAGGGCCAGTTTTAAAATGACAAAAAAAATGTGTCATGTCAATCTGCATTTGTTTTCCGTAAAAAGTTGTTAGAAGTAGGTCGTCCTTGAGTTTTATGGAAACGACACAATACGGACTGGTGTGCACGAATGACAAAAATGTTCCATGTAGATTAGAATTTGTTTTTTGCATAATGTTGTCAGAAAAATGTCGTGTTTGGGTATTTTCAAATTACATAAGTCAATGTTGCCAAATGTTTAATAAAGTAACTAAAGAAAGAACAAATATTCCCAAATGAAAGGTTACTGAAGACAGTGAATGTTATATTAGGTTAGGTCACGATGAGGGCTGGCGTGCAGAATTGACAAAAATGTTCCATGTCGATCGGCTTTTGTTTTATGCAAAAAGTTGTCAGAAGTATGTCGTGTTTGGTATCAAATGAAAGGTCTCGGAGAGGGCTAGCGTGCAGAATTGACAAAAATGTGCTATGTCGATCGGTATTTGTTTTTTTGCAAAAAGTTGTCAGAAGTGTGTAGTGTTTGGTATCAAATGAAAGGTTTCAATGAAGGCTGGTGTGCAGAATTAACAAAAATGGTCAATGTCGATCGGCTTTTGTTTTTTGCAAAAGGTTGTCACAAGTATATATTGTTTGGTATCAAATGAAAAGTCTCGGTGTGGGCTAGCGTGTAGATATGATAAAAATGTTTCATGTCGATCGAGTTTTGTTTTATGCAGAAAGTTGTCAGAAGTATGTCGTGTTTGGTATCAAATGAAAGGTCTCGGTGAGAGTTGGGGTACATAAATGACAAAAATGTTCCATTCCGATCAGCTTTTGTTTTCTGCTAAAAGTTCTCAAAGGTATGTCGAGTTTGGTCCCAAATGAAAGGTCTCGTTGAGGGCTAGCGTGCAGAATTGACAAAAATGTTCCATGTCGATCGGCTTTTGTTTTATGCAAAAAGTTGTCAGACGTATGTCGTGTTTGGTATCAAATGAAAGGTCTTGGAGAGGGCTAGCGTGCAGAATTGACAAAAAATGTCAATATCGATCGGCTTTTGTTTTTTGCAAAAGGTTGTCACAAGTAAATAGTGTTTGGTATCAAATGAAAAGTCTTGATGTGGGCTAGCGTGCAGGTATGATAAAAATGTTTCACGTCGATCGGCTTTTGTTTTATGTAGAAAGTTGTCAGAAGTATATCGTGTTTGGTATCAAATGAAAGGTCTCGGTGTGGGCTGGGGTACATAAATGACAAAAATGATTCATACCGACCGGCTTTTGTTTTTTGCAAAAAATTGTTGGAAGTATATCGTGATTGCAATCTAATGAAAGGTCCTGGAGAGGCCTGAAGTGCAAATATGAAATAATTGTTCCATGTCGATCGGCATTTGTTTTTTGCACTGACAGCGGAGCCCTAGGGAATGCTCGGCGTAGCCGAGACTTCGCTATCACTATACTAAACGATTACATTCACTATATATATATATATATATATATATATATATATATATATATATATATATATATATATGTATATATATATATATATATATATATATATATATATATATATACAGGGTGAATACTGAAAACCTTGACATAGGGAAATAACATGGGAAAACAGTTTTTTGCTGTTTCCATCTGTCCCGCTAAATAAAATCGGGTGTATATGGTATCGTTAGTTAGATTACTTAATTTTGCATCTAATAAAAGCAAATGTTGTGTAATACGGCCTATTCTAACTGAAATATTTGATAAAATAAATTGTATTTTGAAGGTTATCCTTCATATTTTTGAATAAGAAACGTCAAAAACAAAATGCTCCATAGCCGAGTGGATACGAGGTCGGACTCATAATAAAAATAATCTACAAGACCTGGTTCGAGACCACCTCGGTCCTATTTTTTTTTAATTAAATTACACTTAAAATATTTTTATTATATCAGAATGTTCAAATTTTGATACTAGGTTACGAATACCAGCAAAAATATTTTGAATATCTTTTAAACTTTTGCCCTAATAATAAAGTTTTATAATATTTATTATATCTTCCTTATACCTACTAAATCCATTTTGAAACATGAAATACAAAATTATACACCATAAACTAAATTCGAATTAATTTTAAAGTTTGACAGACGGCAAATAATAATTCTATTACATATTTGGATTTTTTTATTTATAAAAATATGAATATTGCTATTTTATTAAAATAGTCTGATATAATAAAAATATTTTAAGTATAATTTAATTAAAAAAAAATAGGGCCGAGGTGGTCTCGAACCAGGTCTTGTAGATTATTTTTATTATGAGTCCGACCTCGTATCCACTCGGCTATGGAGCATTTTGTTTTTGACGTTTCTTATTCGAAAATATGAAGGATAACCTTCAAAATACAATTTATTTTATTAAATATTTCAGTTAGAATAGGCCATATTACACAAGATTTGGTTTTATTAGATGCAAAATTAAGTAATCTAACTAACGATACCATATACACCCGATTTTATTTAGCGGGACAGATGGAAACAGCAAAAAACTGTTTTCCCATGTTATTTCCCTATGTCAAGGTTTTCAGTATTCACCCTGTATATATATATATATATATATATATATATATATATATATATATATATATATATCTATATATCTATCTATATATCTATCTATATATAGATTTATCACGAGCATCGAGTAACTTTTGTATTCGCCTACAGCCTGTACCATGCAAGTAGTTGTTATAATTTTTTTTTTAATATGTGGGGGCTAATGAGATCTGGTGCCTTTTGGGTGTCTCATATTTTTACTATTAGTAGTTTTCGTGTAGAAAATTAAAACTTTGCACAAAAGCTGCCTTGAAACAATGGATCCCAGAGGCCATGTCTAACTTTAAGAAGAATCACGCCGTCATCCGTTACTTTTGACAATCTGCCTATGAACTTTAAATGATTATATCTTTTAATAGAACATTGATATCAAAGATTTAAAAACAGTATCATGAATAATAGACTTGAGCAAATGTGTTACAACTAATTTAAGTTTAAAACATAACGTATTTAATTAATATAAATTTTGACGTTTCCAATGTCAAAAGTCAATGTAGACAAATGTGTGATGAAGTAACTAAATTTAAACCAAATATTCCTAAACTAACTTCACTGAAGACAGTGGCAGTTGTATTAGGGTTGACAATATTGATTTATAAATTTAAAAATTAACTACTATTTTTTAATACAAACAGTGTTGCCAAATTCTAAAGTAACTAAATAAAAATCAAATATTCCTAAATAAAATAAATATAATACTTTGCTATGTTTGTTAACAAAAGAAAGGAAACCATAAAGGCCAGTTTTAAAATGACAAATAAAATGTGTCATGTCGATCTGCATTTGTTTTCCGTAAAAAGTTGTTATTTGCATAATGTTGTCAGAAAAATGTCGTGTTTGGGTATTTTCAAATTACAAAAGTCAATGTTGCCAAATGTTTAATAAAGTAACTAAACAAAGAACAAATATTCCGAAATGAAAGGTTACTGAAGACAGTGAATGTTATATAAGGCTAGGTCACGATGAGGGCTAGCGTGCAGAATGAACAAAAATGTTCTACATCGAACGGCTTTTGTTTTTTGGAAAATGTTGTGAGAAGTATGTGGTGTTTGGTGTCAAATGGAAAGGCTCGATAATGGCTGGCGTGTAGAATTAAGGAAAAAGGTCAATGTTGATCGGCTTTTGTTTTTGCAAAAATTTCTCAAAGATATGTCGAGTTTGGTCTCAAATGAAAGGTCTCGTTGAGGGCTAGCGTGCAGAATTGACAAAAATGTTCCATGTCGATCGGCTTTTGTTTTATGCAAAAAGTTGTCAGAAGTATGTCGTGTTTGGTATCAAATGAAAGGTCTCGGAGAGGGCTAGCCTGCAGAATTAACAAAAATGTACTATGTTGATCGGTTTTTGTTTTTTGCAAAATGTTGTCATAAGTATATCGTGTTTATATCAAATGAAAGGTCTCGGAGAGGGCTAGCGTGCAGAATTGATAAAAATGTGCTATATCGATCGGTATTGGTTTTTTGCAAAAAGTTGTCAGAAGTGTGTGGTGTTTGGTATCAAATAAAAAGTCTCGTTGAGGGCTGGCGTGCAGAATTGACAAAAATGTTCCATGTCGATCGGCTTTTGTTTTATGCAAAAAGTTGTCAGAAGTATGCCGTGTTTGGTATCAAATGAAAGGTCTCGGAGAGGGCTAGCCTGCAGAATTGACAAAAATGTACTATGTCGATCGGTTTTTGTTTTTTGCAAAAAGTTTTAGAAGTATATCGTGTTTGATATCAAATGAAAGGTCTCGGAGAGGGCTAGCGTGCAGAATTGATAAAAATGTGCTATCTCGAACGGTATTGGTTTTTTGCAAAAAGTTGTCAGAAGTGTGTGGTGTTTGGTATCAAATAAAAAGTCTCGTTGAGGGCTGGCGTGCAGAATTGACAAAAATGTTCCATGTCGATCGGCTTTTGTTTTATGCAAAAAGTTGTCAGAAGTATGCCGTGTTTGGTATCAAATGAAAGGTCTAGGAGAGGGCTAGCCTGCAGAATTGACAAAAATGTACTATGTCGATCGGTTTTTGTTTTTTGCAAAAAGTTTTAGAAGTATATCGTGTTTGATATCAAATGAAAGGTCTCGGAGAGGGCTAGCGTCCAGAATTGATAAAAATGTGCTATCTCGAACGGTATTTCTTTTTTGCAAAAAGTTGTCAGAAGTGTGTGGTGTTTGGTATCAAAAAAAAGTCTCGTTGAGGGCTGGCGTGCAGAATTAACAAAAATGTTCCATGTCGATCGGCTTTTGTTTTATGCAAAAAGTTGTCAGAAGTATGTCGTGTTTGGTACCAAATGAAAGGTCTCGGAGAGGGCTAGCCTGCAGAATTAACAAAAATGTACCATATCGATCGGTTTTTTTTTTCTTGCAAAAAGTTGTCAGAAGTATATCGTGTTTGGTATCAAATGAAAAGTCTTAATGTGGGCTAGCGTGTAGATATGATAAAAATGTTTCATGTCGATCGACTTTTGATTAATGCAGAAAATTGTCAGAAGTATGTCGTGTATGGTATCAAATGAAAGGTCTCGGTGAGAATTGGGGTACATAAATGACAAAAACGATTCATGTCGACCGGCTTTTGTTTTTTGCAAAATATTATTAGAAGTATATCGTGTTTGCAATCTAATGAAAGGTCTCGGTGAGGCCTGACGTGGAAATATGAAATAATTGTTTTATGTCGATCGGCATTTGTTTTTTGCACAGACAGCGGAGCTCTAGGGAATGCTCGGCGTAGCCGAGAATTCGCTAGTGTCTATACTAAATATATACGTATGAAGAAAATGTTATTTTTTATTGTTCGCATAATGAAAAAGATAATCTTAATATAAATAATATATGGTGGTTCTTAGAAGAACCGTTTTTTAATATTTGATACAATATCATAATATAGTATTGTATCTATTTACTTCTGTTTTGGCGACGCAGCCTTCTTCTTAACAACTTTTGGTTTAGGTGACTTAGCCTTTTTTTTGGTACCTTTGTTGTTTTCTTCACTTTTGATGGAGATTTAGGTTTGGCAACTTTAGCAGTAGATGATTTTTTCTTCTCCAAATTTGCAGTCTTCCTAGACTTAACTGCTCTGCTTGCTTTGTAACTGCAGTTGATGCCAATTTAAAGGAACCACTAGCTCCCTTACCTTTTGTCTGAACAAGTGCTCCAGACGCAACACTTGCTTTAATATATTTCTTTATGAATGGTGCAATCTTTCAGCATCTACTTTATATGTTGCAGACATATATTTCTTAATTGCCTGAAGAGATGAGCCACCACGTTCCTTTAAATTTTGTATAGCATTATTTACCATAATTGCAGTTGAAGGATGAGTTGCCTTCGGACGATCCGTTTTGGTTTTTCTCTCCTTTTTCACAATCGATTTGGAACTGAATTAAGGTTCAGCACTTGTTGTCGCAATATCAGCCATATTTAATACAAAATATGTATATATACGTTATGTGAATTAAATAATTGATTATAAAATAACCATCAAAATATATAAACAAAGTCAGCGTCAAGTCAAGTCAAAATAAATCGGGTTTCCCCGCACCGTTATAGGGCTACGCCCTTTTCGGTGTAAGCATATTTTTTTTTTTTATTAGCTTGCCTTTTTTTTTTCTTTATCACAGGCTAATTTTCCATGTTGTATTGATAGCTGGTGTTTTAGTATCTCTTACTCAGTCGTTGTTTCATCTTCTGAGCGCGATTGTTGTTTGTTCTAATGTATTTAGGGCCTCTTCTGATGGATCAGTGGCTTTGCCTAAGAGCACAGATGATGGGTGAGGGTACTTAAATCTCGGCTTCCTTCTGATGTGGGGTACTTCGAGAATAATGTTGTGGAGAGGATATGTAGGATTAAGGGATTTTTGGATAAATTTGGATTGGATGGATGTGACACGTTGGGCGATGGGGACCGTGTTGGCCAGCTGGTGGATGTCTTCTGTCGGGAACCATAGAGGCTGGTGGCAGATTCGCCTCAGGATCCGTCTTTCGGTGGCGTAGAGGGGTCGCATCTGGTGTTCCCGGACGTTGGCGAAGGTAATCGCGAAGTATTCCACCACTGGCCGTACGAATGTCTTGAAGGTGTGCATGAGGACTTGCTGGCTGCATCCGCGCAACTTTCCCGCCAGATGATAAATAAGGTTGGCCCTCGACCTCAGAAATCGTTTGCAAACTTGCACCAGGGGGCTCCAGTTTAGGGTCTGGGTTAAGGTGGCGCCAAGGTATTTGGCCGTTGGAGAGGTAGTGATCTCGACGCCCCACAAGTCTATGTGTAGTCGCTCATCGCGGTGCCGTCTGGAATGATGGCGATGGCGGAATAGCACTAGTTGTGACTTGTCGGGGTTGGCACGCAGTCTCCATTGGCGCAACCATGTTTCAAGTAAACAGATTTGCCGCTGTAGATCCTCTACCGTTTGGTCGACACTGCGTCCGGTGGCTGTGTAAGCAGTGTCATCTACGTAGTGGAGCAGGCTGATGCTTGGTTTGACCGGCTGCGGGATGTCGGAGCAGTAAAGGTTGAAGAGGATCGGCGACAGAACTGAACCCTGCGGCGTTCCGGCTCGGGGGATGAAGAACCGGGACCTGGAGCTTCCCACGGTGATACGCGATCTTCGGTCGACAAGAAAGTTGCGAATCATCCTTATCATCGTCGTCGGTAGCCCAAGGAGGATGAGTTTGAATAACATGCCAGACCTTGTCAAAGGCCTTGTCGATATCAAGAAAAAGGCTGAGTTGACAATGGCCGTTGTTAATGGTATGAGAGATGCTAGTAGTGAGCTGGAGTAGGCATTGATTCGTCGATCTTCCTTTTCTGCATCCCGCCTGGCTCGATGGGATGATGTTGTTGAGGCCAGCAAACTCTTCCACTCGTTCGAAGACTAGACGGTCGAGCAGTTTTCCCAACGTGTCAAGGAGGCTTATTGGTCTGTAGGAGAGGATGTTAGAAGGATTCTTTCCAGGTTTCGGGATCATAGCGATATGGGAAGTTTTCCACCAGGAGGGGAAATGCCCCAGCTTTAGGCAGGAGGTAAATAGGAGTGCAAGGACAGAGATGGCTATGGCCGGTAAATTTTTGAGGGCCCTTGCGGTGATGCCGTCTTCTCCCGGGCACTTGTTCGGCATACGCGTTATGAGGCGCTTCACGTCTGCCTCAGAAAAACGGGCGACCAGACCCTGTCCGGGTCGTCTGCTGGTGACTCTTGATAGTGGTCGACATGTTGCAGGGGTGCCATGTTGATTTGGCCGAGGTCTTCGTTCATTTCCTCGAAAAACTCCTGGTCGAATCCGTCGTCGAGTGGGACTTGTTGGACCTCCTCCATTGCGTCAGCAAAGGCAGTAGCCTTCTCCTCTTCCGTTGTGTAGATGGCATCTTCTGTTCGCAGTGGATGGTTGTGGTGCCGTTGTTGTCCAGTGAGACGTCTGAACTTCTTCCAAAATTTACTTCCATCCCTGTAGTCCAAGCTTGAACATGTAGAAGCCCATTTCCTTTCCTTGTGCATGATCAGTTTCCGGCGAATGCGCGCATTCCAATAATTCCATTCCCGTTTGGCAATGGGGTCATGGGTGGCCTTTGTACGATACAGATGGCGTTTGTATCTGATCATGCACAGGATCCTGTGAGGAATTGCTCTGTTTCGTTGGACTACTTTCTTCGAAGTGGAAGTTTGGATGGCGTCCTGGATGGCATCTGTAACCGTCTCCACTGCGTTTTCAACTTCATCCACGGTTGGAGAAGGAGTTGGATCTTCCGGAAGCGCGTCGCAGAGCAGTGGAACGTGGTTGCTCGTGACGCACTCCCCGATGAATCCCGTGTGGCCGACATGTCCTATGGCTTCCTGCTGGTGATGATATGGTCGGGGATCGAAGAGCCCTGGTGCCCGAGGAACGTGAAGCTCTCATTGTCCTGCCGGTGAAGGTCTAACTCGTCCAGGAGCTCTAGAAGTTCTCGGCCTTTGGTTGTCGTCACTGTGTCACCAAACACGATGTTGCGGGCGTTGAAGTCGCCCATGAGTATGGTCCTGGGCGTTTGGGCGACGTATTGGAACACCTCAAAGGGTAAATCATCGTCTGGGGGAATGTAGAGGGCTACGATGGTAAAAAATAGTCCCTTTCGAACCTCTAGTCTGGCGACTACAGCGTGGTAGGGCTCGAGTTGCGGAACTGAGAGCTCCTGAGCGAGGATGTTGGTCCTGACGGCGAGGGCGACTCCGCCCGCGTTGACTCCTCTTGGCTTTTTGAAGAAGGTTTGGCAGCCTTTCACTGTGATCGGTACCGCTGTCTTAGTCTCAGTAATGGCGAGGACCGCCACGTTGTCCTTTGCCATCATTGCCTCTGTGAGTGTTTTCTTCCGCCACCATCCGTCCACGTTCACGGTGCCTATTCTTCTGCCGTATCCCGCCATCAGAAAGTCAAGCAAAGAGGCAAGGAGTAATAGGTGTTAGGTGTTTAAACTATCGTCTGCTGGCGTGTGACGACCCTGGAGTAGCTTGCCTTATGGCACCCAATGTGTATGCCATTGCCTGAATAGAAGATCTGCATTTTGGTGTCAAAAAATTGAACTGCAGCTTTTGAAAGAATGTTCTGCAGGCGTACTCGCTGTTCAGGCATAGCATTAAGTAAGGCAGTAGTGATGAAGCGCAGGAGGTCGTTGACCTGGACTGGTTTGTTGTCGATTTCTGCCTCAGCTACGTCGACTCAGCTCAAAGGTGCAGTGGCCTCTACGCTGGATGGTTTGGCAGGGCGCTTCTTGCATTTAAAGGACGTGGCTGGGTGTGATTGCTCGCAGTTGCTGCATTTTGTCTCTGCTTTAAAATCACAATTTCTTGTAAAATGATTTTCTCCGCAGCGTCCGCACTTAGGTTTACTGGGACAGGGATCGGAAAAAGCGTGAAAGGTCATGCAGCGCTGGCATTGTCGAGGTTGGGGAGGGTCGGATGTTTAGGTTCGACACGGTGATGATGGAAAAAAAGAGGGAAGCCGTTCTCGAGGAGGTGGTCTATTACGGAAGTTTCCTCTGTCAGCACGCGTACTAGCCTGGTGTCTTGGTTCGTGGCTTTGCTACGAATTCGCCAGACCTTTTTGAAGGAAAGGCCTAGCTCTTCGAGACGTTCTTCGATGTCTTCCATGGTGACGTCGTGGTCGACTCCCGTAATGACGCAGGAGTAGGTGGTTTTGCGAATATAGGGGGTGAGGAGAGCGAGAAGGATTATTAGCAGTGGTAACTAGGATGGAAGCAGCGGTAACTAGGATGGATGTGTCTTGGGCGAGCTCACGGATTTTGTGCAGCTTTGCAGCCAACTGTGGGTCTGTTCCTCTTACCAGTACTGTGCCGGACCTTAAAGTTGTTACGTTGTATATTGCAGTGTTGACTTTGGCCAGTAAGGGAAAGAGGCTCCTTGTTGTCCTCAAGTGTGATAGCAGCCTTGAGAGCTGCGCGGTATAGAGCGTCGGGGTTGGCCTCGGAGAGACTTGAGCTGGACTTCGGCTGCGGATGGTCCTAGGTGTGTCGGGCGATTCTAGGGATAGAGGGCTGATGGCACTACCTCGTCTTCTCTTCCTTTCATGGAGGACAAAGCCCTCCTCGTCAGATGTTGCTATTCGCACCATGTTTTAAATTAGGCTTAGTTTGTTTGATTCACTTATCGGTACAATAATTTAAATTAAAAAAAAAATGTTTAAAATTGGAGCAGAGTGAAATGTAAAAGATGGTTAAAATTCTGCTAACAATTTTAATTGTCACAATTGTTTACTCAAATGAATTTGAGTTGTCAAGTATTATTAAAAAGGAAAATTTATTTAAAATCTTAGATTAAAAAAGTCAAATAATTATATCTAAATTATGTAAAATCAGCAATTGATTTTAAGTCGTAAGCAATAAAAGATTAAAAATTATTTTGGAAGTTGACTAGTTTATGTTATTTATTAATTTACAAATTTTATGTTAAAAATTATTAAAATATGTTTTGTTTTAGTTGACTAGCTTTCTTTCTTTTTTATTATTATTATTATTATTTATTATTTATTTATTTGTTGAGTTTTATTTGTATTTTATTTAAACATTTTGGCTTTTATTTTTTAAGTTGAAATTTTAAAGTTTTTGTTTGAGTTTAGAGTTCAAAAGTTGTAAGTGCTTCGTGGTCCAGACAGCAGCAAGCTGGAATGCCAGTCAGCAGGTCGTCGGTTCGAATCCGAAGCGTGAGAATTTTTATTTTTTGGTTTTTAATTTTTATTTATTTATTTTATTTTATTTTTAAAAAAATTTATATTTATTTTATTTTATTTGTATTTATTTTATTTTAGTGTTTTGTGTTTTAATTTATTGGATTGGTTTATGAGATTTACACAAATTTTCTATTTTATTTTTATTTAGTTTAAATTTTATATTTGTTATGTTTTATTTCGTTTATTATTTATTTATTGCACTTAATTTTATCTAGCACTGTTTTAAAACACTTTTTTCACTTTCCCGCGCAAAAGCACGTGTTTTTTAGTCAACTTTATTTTTTATTTTTAAGAGTGTAGCACCAAACTGGAGTTTTAAATGAACTTTGCTCAATTATTTATCACAGACACATTAGTTTAAAATTAGTTTTTAAGCGTGTTGCACATGTTTAACAAAAAATTTTGCACTCTAACCTCTCTGAGCACGTGTTTTTATGAAAACTGCTTATATTTAGTTATAGGTACACGTTTGCACTTATTTTTTTATCAACCCACATACACAGGCACTTTACACATGTATTAAAACACTTTTCACTATTTATTGGCACAATTTACACGAATAAAACATAAAATTTGGCAGAGCACATGTGAACGTGACTTTCATAGATAAAAGGCGTTGACAAAGTACCACAAAGTCAGCGCCAGTAATATGATGTCCTATGAAAATGTACCGAACGGCGCAGAAATCAACTTGTTCGCTTGCTAGCTACATCGTGTACGAATTTTGTGCGTTCGTAAAAACTTTTATTATTTATAATTATTAAACTACAACATTATGATATATAAAAATATTTTATTTTAAGAATATATACTTCATATTATAGGTATATGATATCAGTTTTGATATAATATTATTAGAAAGTGAAAATTTTTGTAAGTTTTATGAATTCAATACGAATATATGACCAAGTTGAATATGTTATTTCAATGTATTTATTAATATAAATTATTTATTATGTTCTACATAATCAATAATTATAAACAATACATCAATAAAAAAATATACATACAGTTTGTTTATAAATATTCTCATATTTACAGGTAAATTTAATGAAAATATGAGTACCTTAGTAGTATAAATCGTTACTGTATACAAAATATTTCTTCTTCTACATATATATTTAGATTTAAATATAAAATAGTTATTAAAATATGTAATGCTATTCGTTTATATTGTAAAATAAATTAAATAAAAAAAAAACAATCATATCAATTTATATAATAGGTGATATCATAAATTAAATAAAATTTTATATTTTTATGTGTATGTATGTATGTATGTATGTATATATATATATATATATATATATATATATATATATATATGTATATGTGGGATAATCGTGGTCTAGGGGTATTAATAAAACAGTAATGGCTCTTATTATAAAGGTTTTATTATCTTTTTGTATTTTGAACACACGTTACAACAAATTATATATTGACAGGTTTCGACTATTCAACTGTTCTCTCTTGTTTTTCACGCTGCCTAGCTCTCGCGCGTGTCAATGGTGGGCTATATGAATTAGAATCCCACATCTCGGCCAATCCTGTTTGCGGGACGCCCTCGGCACGCATGGTGTCTTGTTGTACGGCCGTCGCTCGGTTAGCAGTACTGGACAACGGATCGGCTGGAATGATCTTCATAGCAGGAGGTAGCGATGATGGCAGTTTCGGCGAGCAATTGTCGTCACTCTTCTGTTCGCCCTGGAAGTCTGTTCCATGTTCAGCATCTTCATCGCTTGCTTCACACTCTTCTTCATTTTCAGCCTCGATGTCGAGTAGTTGTTCTGGAGCTGGCCAGGGTTTAAGATGATCTACACTTGCGGTGGAGCGTCGTGGGCCATCTCCGTCGCCAACACGTTCGACTTCATAACGATCACTTCCGTAGATCGCCGTGATTCGATATGGACCTAAAAAAGGAGTTTTAAATTTACTTTCAGTGACATATAGAGTCCGCTTTATCGCGACTAGGTCGCCGGGCTGATAAAGTCGTGGAATTTTCCTTCTTTTGTTAAAACTTCTTCGATTTTCTTCCTGTATATCAAATATTTGTTGGCGAGCATGCAAACGTAATTCATCTCGGTTCTTTCGAAAAATGTCATTCATTACTTGCTCGATAGTCTGTCGAAATTCGAGGTCTTCTTTATTTTTCATAGGAATACCTATCAGTAGCTCGAACGGTGTAGTATCAATGATGCGTTGGTAACTGTTATTAAGGTACCTCTGAGTTACTGGGACGTACTTGTACCAATTCTCAGGCCGGTCTAGCGACAATTTGGTTAAGACGGCTTTAATAACCTGATGCACCCGTTCTACCTGTCCATTGCCTCGTGGGACACCAGTAGTAATGAGTGTATGTGCGATTTCTTCTTCTGAACAGTGTCGTTGGAATTCGCGACTGGTAAACGCAGTACCTCGATCAGTAATGAACCGTCTCGGATTTCCAAAAGTCTTTTGCATTATTAGCAACTTATTAATTGTCTCAGTCGCTGATGTCGATTTAGTTGGGAAGATCCAGGTGAACTTTGTGAAAGAGTCAATCGCTACGAGCAAGTATTTATAACTCTTACCACTAGAAGTCAAGGTGATCGAGATGAACCATATCCAAAGGACAGCCATTCTTTTCAATTGGCCGTAAGAAGCCTTCTTGTCTGCCACGTTTGGCTGTAGCTAAAATACATGGAACGCAATGCTCTATTACTTTCTGTATTTTAGATTCTAAGTTCGCCACCCAGTAGTCTCTGCGAAAAGCTTCAGCTGTTTTACGTACAGCAAAGTGTCCAGCTTCATGTTACCGACGTATCAGCTCGAACTGCAGCTTCTTTGGTACATACAGCAGATCTTTACCATCTTTCAATCTATACAGCATACCTCCACGAACCATAAAACCTTCATTTCGGCCTTGTTTTACCTTCGCCATGACTTGTTGCGCATAATCGTCGTGTTGCATTGCTTCTCTTATTTTGGTTACAAGAACGTCTTCGATGCGCAACACCGTTATTCTTGACAAAGCATCGGCGTGGCGCATTGCTGTTCCTGGGCGGTGTACAATTCTATACTTATAATCTTCTAGAGCCAACGCCCATCTCGCAATTCTGGTTGAAATTTCTTTTTTCGACATGGTGAGCTGGAAAGCTGCACAGTCTGTTACGATGGTGAATTCGATCCCTAGTAGATAGACACGAAACTTCTTCAAAGCTTCTACTACCGCTAACATCTCGAGCTCATAACTGGAGTAATTGCGTTGCGCTGGTGTCGTTGTCTTACCCCAGTAGTATACAGGATGCAATGAACTGTTCTCATCATTTCTTTGAAGTAGAATTGCTGCAAGGCCTGTCTGACAAGCGTCCGTATGCAGTTGCGTTTCTGCAGCTTCCGGGTTGTAGATAGCTAAAACAGGGTGCTCGCACAATTTCTTTTTCAACTCTTGAAAAGCATTGCTCTGCTCAGTGCTGAACTCGTAAGGTACATTCTTGCGAAGCAGATTCGTCAACGGCTTGGCAATCTGGGCATAGTTTGCAATAAATCGTCAAAAGTAGCCAGTCAGACCAAGAAATCGTTGTAGTTGCTGAACATTGGATGGCGGTGGAAATCTCTCAACGACTTTTATTTTGTCTGGGTCTGGGTGTAAGCGGCCTTTCTCGATTTCATATCCCAGAAATCGGATGCGTTTCTTTAAAAATTGACATTTAGACCAATTAATTTGCAATCCATACTTGCCAGCCTGCTGCAGAACTCGCTCTAGCCTCTCGATTGCTTGCTCCTCATCCTCGGCTAGGATAACTAGGTCATCCATGTAGACTGCTACTATACCTTCGTCGACTAGTGGCTTGAATACTTCAGCTATAAATCTTGTAAAAGATGCAGGTGAGTTGCAGTAGCCAAATGGTGTTCTCAAGAACTCAAATTGCCCTGTTGGAGTCGCAAAGGCAGTAAATTTCGAACTACCTTCCTCCATCGGAACGTGAAAAAATCCGTTCTTCGGATCGATAGTACTGAAGATGGTGGAACGTTGCAACTTATCTACCTGATCGTCTAACTGCGGCATCGGGAACCGATCCTTCGCTACTTTCTTGTTCAAGGACCGATAATCAATGCACATTCGCAGCGTGCCGTCCTTCTTCTTGGCTAGGACGATTGGGCTACAGTATTCTGACTCACTAGGCCTGATGATACCTTCATCTAACCATTTTTGTACCTGGTCGTTTACGGCTGCTCTTTCAGCGGGTGCGAGGCATCTAGGATGCTGCGCTACTGGTTCAGGATCTAGTAGAATAACGCGTGTTTTTGTAGTTGCTATTTCAGTAGCTTCCGGTTTGTACGCAGACACCAACTTCCGGATTTTTTGCTCCTGTTCTGCCGATAAACCCGCTAAGTCCATGTCAAGTGCGGCATTGTCGCTGGCAGAATCTACTGACAGAATATTTAAGAGCTCACTACCTTCGTTACCATTAACTGCTTGGTCTTCTTCGCTCGTGATGTTTTCTGGCTCTTGATTTCCGATTTTCTTTACGTCTAAATCTTGTTCTTTGATGTGCACCAACCCATTCTTACTCTCAAAACGGATTTTACTGAGTAAAGGACTTCCAACTACAATATCGGTAGGGATAGCAGCGTCTGCGACCACAGCTGCTGTCAATCGGTGTTTGGAGGCGTCAATCTCCATCTCGAATTCTACTTGCTTCCTGCAGCGTACCTCAGCGCCACCGAATCCACTGAATGCTAAGTCGATATTTTCACTCTTCATTTGCTGTTCTTGAACGAGTCGTTCTGTGACTAAGTGGCTGTCGGCTCCAGTATCTAACAGTGCTTCTTTCAGCGCACCATTGACTCGTACTGGTTTCCTAAACATGTCACAAACTAGGTTAATTTTACCTTGGTTTGACGTCTTTTTCACTGGACATTCTACAGCTCGGTGACCGAACTGTTTATACTTAAAACAGCGCAGTCCTTTCTCTCGTTGACTGCAGTCTCGTGCCTGGTGTCCAGCTGCACCGCAACTGTAGCATCGCATTGTATTTCGTTTGGGACGCCCAGTGTTGTCTTCAGTTAACGATTCCACTGTAGATGGGGAAATTCCAACTGGACGCATGTTTCTAGTTTCATGAACAACTCCACTAGCAACTTGGGACTCATATCGGCCAATAGCAGCCAATAACAGCTCGACTGATGAATAACAACTGCTAATACGTTTGACAGCTTTGGTTCAAGGCCACGTATGATGTAGTTGACTGTGGACAACTCGTCAACACAACCTCGCTGAGCCGTCGCCAACATTGTGTAAACGTAAGTTGTGTATGATTCATCTCTACGTTTCTTTCGAGCCGCTAACTCAGCATGTGTGCGTGCTGTGTCAACTATGACAGGAAACGCTCGAATTATGTCTTCAGTAAACATCTCCCATGTAGATACTTTTCCGACTATGGAACTGTACCATAGCTTTGCCGGTCCTTGCAGACGACCAGCGTGCTAGCAACAAATTGTTAGACCAATCGTACGCAGCGCCAATCTCTTCTAGCCTACGAATCCAATTAGTTGCACTCATGCACGTTGTTTCGTCAGGGTTAAATGCGGGAATTGCGTCGTCTGGAACGTCGCGACTCTGAAGACGTCCCTGCGTCATGGTTACGCCCACTCTCGACGACGTATCTTCATAACCTGCATGCGTATCCGCACCTACCTGAATTCGGTGTAATCGCAGTTGCAGTTCCAGCAACTCTCTTTCTTTGGCAATCAACTCTCGCTCGCGTTGTAACAATGCTCTTTCTCTCTCAATTAAAACTCTTTCGTCATGATTCCCATCGTGACCAGATAGATCAGATTCATGACTCTGGTTCTGCATCATATCTGTCGATGATAGCAATGAATCGACGGTCACTGGCAAATAGTTGGTATCTGGTGGCCCCATATTTCGCTAGAAAACACGTTTTGTACACTAACTTCACCTTAGACAACTTACTTCTCTGGTCTAATTTCTCGGTGACCGGTCAGTGTATCCCGGTTGAGCCCCCAAAACTGTGGGATAATCGTGGTCTAGGGGTATTGATAAAACAGTAATGGCTCTTATTATAAAGGTTTTATTATCTTTTTGTATTTTGAACACACGTTACAACAAATTATATATTGACAGGTTTCGACTATTCAACTGTTCTCTCTTGTTTTTCACGCTGCCTAGCTCTCGCGCGTGTCAATGGTGGGCTATATGAATTAGAATCCCACATCTATATATATGTATGTATGTATGTATGTATGTATGTATGTATGTATGTATATATGTATGTATGTATGTGTGAGTGTGACTGTTTTATTTGAATTAGGAGTTTTACAAAAATACCTATTTAAGTATATAATATCGTATAAACATAATCGGATTATCTTTTACTTAGTACTTAGTAAAAGTTAATCTGACTTAAATTACAGGTATGTACTAGCTTACTACGCACCCTGCTGTGACCGAAAAATAGTTCTCGAGACAGTAAAGTTAAATTATAAAAAAAATGTAAACAGCACGCGGTGTTCCCAGGCGGTCACCCATCCAAGTACTAACCGCGCCTGATGTTGCTTATCTGATGAGATCGGACGAGATCAGTTGAGAATTGTTTTATTTACTTTTTGTTTGATACATTAATTTTAACAATATGTTAATTTATATTATCCTTAAACTTAGTTTTCCCTAGCCTAGGCTTTACAAACAATTATAATTAGTTATTTACATTTGTTTCAAATAATTAATTTAGGATGAGTGAAGGATGAGATGCGGCTATGAATTTCTTAAATTATTACTTTCATTGCAGGAAAAAATTTCACAAAAAACCTGCTCTACAAAATTTACTTAAAACTATACTTATATCTAGTGAGTGACAATATGATTTTATTTTTATTTAGAGTGTTGTTATAATTTGAACAGTACATGTGTTGAGTGATTAAGATGTGTGTGATTGATTTATGTTCTTATATCTAGTGCGTGATGAAATGGAAGTTTACAATGGATGTTGATGTAGAAATATTTTTGCAACACAATTGTCGTGTGTGTATTTATATTTTATTTTACATTTAGTTTTTATTTTCTTTTGATTTGATATGTATTTAATAATTTTGAAGTGTTAAATTAGTTCCATGAAATGATTTTTAATGATATTTACAATGATGTCATGATTATTTACAGTTATTTGTTGTTGATTGTGTGTTGTTTGTTAGTGTGATTATGTTGCTATTGTTCTATTGTTAGTAATGATTTATAAATGATATGAATCAATGGATGAGGTGAATGTAATGAAAGTATTGAATTTTTCTTCGGCACTGGTGGCAGTGGCTAATGCTTTATTAAGATCTTTAATAGCTTTTACTAAATTACTAACATTAATAAGTGAATTTAAAGTTTTCATTTCTCTAACTAATTCTGCCACACTGCCACTGTCACCAGTGTTCGTGGCTTGTTGGTGTTGGTCCTGGTTGGGGGCAGGGTTGTCTGCAACCTGGTTGCGGGTTGGGGCAGGGTAGGCAGCATGCTGGCTGGGGGTTGGGGCGAGGCTCCTGCCTTGCTGGGGTAGCGCTGGGAAGTCGCGCGCGTCCCACGGGACTCCTGCTAGTTGGTAGCGATGATGTATTCGCTGGTTGTCCCATGCGTTTGTAGTCGGTGGCGGTGCTGGCACGAATCTGTTGGCTGCAGCTTTCCTGGTGTTTTCACGATCTTTTTTCATTTTAATTTTGTATTTATAAACAGTGCATTCTACACTGTTTGCCGGGTGCTCGCCTGTGCAGTTGGCACACTTTGCCTGCGTGTCGCGTGGTTTTGTGCACGCAGACGTGAGATGTGCCTCTGCACATTTGAGACACCTCGGCTCTCTGTGACAGTTGGAAGTCGCGTGATTTCACATTTGGCATCTGTGACATTGTGTCAGTTCTTTTTTTTATGTGTCTTTCCCAGGTTACTCTCATGTGTAATATGTGTCTGATGTTTTGTTGTAGTGAAGACAGTGTCGTGTCAGCAGTTGTAACCACCAGGATCAGTTGTCTGTGTTGTGTCGTCATTCTGTATATGTTTTCAACTTTTAAATTCTTTTCTGCTAAAGCAGATTTAATTTCCTGTGGGTTTGGATCAGAATCCAGACCTCGAAGGACAAACGCATGTGATTTGTTGCGTGCGTCAGTGTACGTATGATGCGCTGTATTTGTCTCTTTCAGTCTTTTAACAAAATTTTGTTTTTCTTCCAGGTCTTCGGGGTAGATATTTATGTTATTTTTCGTGTATTTTATAGTGAACCCTTTGCTGAGTTCACTACTTAGTGTATCGACTAGTTTTTTATGTTCTGTCGTTTTTCCAGCGAGAATGATCGGAGCTGGTGCTCTTTCTCGCTGCCATTTTTGTCGCCATGTTGGTTGTGGGTGTGTCTTCGTCGCTTTGCCCCTCCTCGTCGTCCGACGATAGGTCCGAGTCAGGTAAAGATGACAGCGGCTCGAAGCTATTCGCTGTCGCAGTCGGTTGTGGGCGTGGTGGCGCATGGGCTTGACGCCTGCGCTTGTGACGCTGGGGGAGTGATGGCTGCTTGGCCGCCATCGCTATTTGGCTGTAGGTCAGTGTGGATGTCCCCGGGAGGGAGATGTTAGCTGCAGCGCTCTGCTGCTGGTTCGGGCTCTCTCTAGCGCTTCGCTTCTTGGAAGTAGATGGCTCTGGTGACTTCATGTTGGCACCCGTATCAACAGATGGCTCTGTATCTTCTGTCAATATTAGTTTTTTAATTCTTTCCAAAGGGTCGTCTATGGTTTTAAACACGTGTTGCACTGTTTCAGTTTTTTCTTTTTCACTCACTACTTTATTCACTTTCACGCCTAATTTTCTCACTTCCCTGTTAATATCATTATCATTCACACGTTTCTTCACTTTCATTCGCTGACCTACACTAATTTTTCCACTTTTTACACTTTCAATCTCACTTTCACTGTTTACATTTTCTCTTGATTCATACACTGGCTTTTCACACACTGGCTTTTCACGACGCACTCCAAATTGTTCTTTTTGTTGTCTCTTTTTATGTTCAACTAGTCTAATTAGTCCTTCATCACCGGCGTTGTCTATAACTCTATTTTCATTTACACTCTCACTTTGCACACGTACACATTTTCTTACACTTTTTATATTTTCACTCGTTGCATTTTCACTACTTTATTTTTTATACACATTCTTCACTTTCACTCACGGTACTTTAGCACTGCCGTGCGGCAACATATAGTTTTCTAATTTTGTATCACTTTGGATGCACTTTATACAGAGCTCTCACTGACACGTCTGCTCCCTTCAATGGCTCAAAGGGTTATGGCGGACGAGATCATGAGTATTCAACATGGTATGGCCGTTAACGTAAATAAATCTTTTCACTTTAGAATATAACAAAAATATATAAGTATATATAATATTTAAAAATAATATACCATAACTACAGTAACGAATGAAAAATATCATTGCTACCTAGCAACGAATAATAAAATCATTATTGCATATTGAACAATTATTTTACTATAGCAACGAACATAAAAAATTATTGTTACTTATTCAACAATTAAGTTACTATAGCAACGAATGAAAAAAATCATTATTACATATTAAACAATTAATTTACTATAGCAACAAATAAAGAAATAATTGTTACATATTAAACATTTAATTTTTTCGGGCAACCAATAAGAAAAATCAATGTTACATATTGAACAATTAATTTTTTTTAAAGCAACCAATAAAAAAAAATTGTTACATATAGAACAATTATTTTACCATAGCAACAAATAAAAAAAAACTGTTACATAGCAATAACGAATGAAAACAGTAATTTTTACATATTGAACAATTATTTTACTATAGTAATCAATAAGAAAATCTTTGTTACATATTAGAGAATTAATTTACTATAGCAACCAATAAAGATAATATTGTTAAATATTGAACAATTATTTTACTATAGCAACCAATAAAAAAAATCATTGTTACATATTGAAGAATTAATTTACTATAGCAACGAAACAAAGTAGTCATTGTTTCATATTGAAAAATAAGTTTATTATTCTCTGACTAATATAACAAAATATAATAATATTTTTACAAATATATTTTCAACAAAATTGACAAAAGTAAAAAAAATATTTAAATACATTTTATGTTAAACTAGAAGCACTTATATTTTATTTTATTATGAATATTGTATTATTAAACATATTAAAATTATTATATTTAAAAATATCATTTAATTTAATATTTATATTCATATACATAAATTTTTATACTAATGTGTGTAAACCAGTATAAAGCAGTTTATAATTCGTGAAATATTTTCGGTAAAGAATAGAAAATAAAATTATTATTTTTAAAATTTACCGCCCGCCACGACGACACTCGGTTAGGTAGGTAATTGTTTTTTGAAATTTAACTTGTATTATCGTTAACACGATAGATGGCATATGTGTCTACTATTTCCTGTTTTGTGAATATAATTTATAAACAAAAGAGTCTCATTTGTAAACTTTATAATTATCAAGTAGTAATATACAAAGTATAAACATACTCGTATTAGTTATAGATAACATTTTGATTTTAGGTAAGTGAAATTATAGTATTATATTTTAAGATATTTATAATATTTGTATATTAAAAGTAAAAGATTTGTTAGGTTAGAATTCATAAATTTGAAATGTCAAAATGCAGAAATATTAACTTGACATAAGTGTTTATATAGATATACAGCGTGTATTTAATTTTGTATTGATGAATATATATACATTTACTAATATTTAAAAATTTTTTGGTAAAATTATTTATACGAAACTTGTGTATAATGCAGAAATAATAACTTAACATAATTGTTTATAAAGATATATGCAGCGTGTATTTAATTTTTTATTGTTAAAAAGGAATATAACTACATTTACTATTACTTTTAAATTTTTAGGTAAAATTATTTATACGAAACTGGTGTATAATATGTGAAGAAAACAATTTACGATTAATATTACTTGCTAGATTGAAACATGTAAGTATATTTTTTATTGTTATTATTATTGCAAAAATGATATGATATTCTTTTTTTTTTAATAAATAATTTGTGGTCCTGAAAAGGACCGTTGTTTATAATTGTTTAAAAACAATTTACGTAGATTTTTCAGTTTTCTTTGGTAATAATACAGCCTGAATATTAGGCAGTACACCACCCTGTGCAATTGTAACACCAGACAATAATTTATTTAATTCTTCGTCATTACGGATGGCCAATTGCAAATGTCGTGGAATAATTCTTGTCTTCTTGTTATCACGTGCAGCATTGCCAGCAAGCTCAAGAACTTCAGCAGCCAAGTATTTCATACCGGCCGCTAAATAAACAGGAGCTCCGGCACCAACACGTTCAGCGTAATTACCTTTACGCAAAAGTCTATGAATACGACCAACTGGAAATTGTAATCCAGCACGATTGGAACGGCTCTTTGCCTTTCCCTTAACTTTACCGCCTTTACCGCGACCAGACATGATGAAGAAAATATATAATATGTAAGTTAACAAACAAACGTACGTTCACAGTGAACGGTTTAGAATGTAATGTCGACCAAAACGTCAAGTCAAGTCAAATAAGGTTATTCTATTAAAAGAGTAATATAAATAATATATACATAGGAAATATACAAAAATACAGAAATTAGGTGCTGTTATAGAACTACAAAGGTCCTCTTCAGCACTTGGAACTTGTAGTTCTAGTTGTTATAAAAAAAAAAACACATATTTACACTTATTGGTTAAGATTAGACATAGTTACATTAATATTGTAAAAAAAATCCTAAGTCATGCCCACTGGGGTTCGTTCCAAGGTGTCCTGGAGAGCGGGAGGGAGGTCGACGCTGGTCTTGGCCAGCAGGACTGCTGGGGGGTACCTATACTGTGTTTTTGGGCGGCGGCGTCTCCGAGGGGGCGGCGCTGACATGGTTTGAAGGCTGAATCGCTCCTCCTGGATCGTTTTGTTTGCAAAACGTTGCTGCATCTGGTCGATGCGGTCCGACCAGAACGTTGGAGTTGGTGTTTATATAAGGTAGGCAAATGTAAGTATCCAATAGGAATGCAGTAAGAATTTTGTATGCGCTTATAGCACACATTCGTATGCTGAGCATAGGAAGTTTAGCCGGAGTCGGTACGATCTCGTCCATATAAGCAGGTGACGCTGCCCCAGCGGGCAACAGTTGTGCTTGACACGTTGACTGTGCTGGTTGTTTGTGTCTTGTGAAAGAAAAATGCCTCCTAAAACAAGTGGTAAAGCAGCTAAGAAAGCTGGCAAAGCTCAAAAGAACATCTCGAAAGATGACAAGAAGAAGAAACGGCGCAGGAAGGAAAGTTATGCAATGTACATTTACAAAGTATTGAAACAAGTACATCCTGATACTGGTATCTCCAGTAAAGCGATGAGCATTATGAACAGTTTTGTAAATGACATTTTCGAACGTATTGCGGCCGAAGCTTCTCGTTTAGCTCACTACAATAAACGATCAACACTGTAAGTGAAGGAAAAAGCTGTTACCAAATACACTAGCTCCAAGTAAATGGTCAATAATGATCATTTGTTTATAACAATTCAATCGGCAATCGGCACAAAATTAAATATTTATAAAAGCATATTTTTAACATTTGATGCCATAACTACAAATGAATAAATAAAATAATCAACATTTCCAGATAACCTCCTATCCTTGTATTCTATATCATATTTTTAGGTAATTTCTAATAACAACAATTTTATAAATATATTAGCTAGCTCGATGTAAGGTAATTAAATATATATATTTTTTATAATAATAACAATATTATTGTAATAATATGTTTTCTACTGTTATGCTATGAAAATATAGCAATTAGATTTTCTTGTTATTTTATTAAATTCAAAAATCTAATATTGTACACTTCAACATTAATATTATATAATAATAAAAATAAACTTTACAGATAAACCATTAAACATCAGCTAGTACGGTTGTGTGGTCGTGGTGTGTCTTGTCTGATCGTGTAGATAAGCAACATAGCCCGCCCTGTCCAATTGGATGGGTTGCCGCACAACGGCTCGGTGTGTGCTGGCCTTGCAGAGACTGTAGGCTGACAAACTGCATCACTAAAATGCAAGTAAAACATGTCACAAAAAAGTACTTCAGGTACTTGAGGCCTAATCGGCTTCACCAAAAATCTGGATCTACTTCCGGAAAAACTAAGTAAGGGCTGTCACAATAGATCTTCTAGGTCGCGTTGACAAAAAGCGACAAAACGCTTAAACCCTCATATACAATACAATACAATACAATACAAAGCCATTAAACATACCGCCAATTTTTGAATTTTCAAATATAATTTTTAAACTTACAACAAGGCACCTAAAATTATTTTTCTTCATTGATTCAGAAACCAAATTTACATATTTATATTGTTTATAATAATTCATACGTTTTTATATTATTATGTTACTATAGTAATAACAAATTGTTATATAAATAAATCAAACTATTTTTTATTAACTTTAAATTATTATCGTATTTCATAATAATAACAATTTTACAAAATAAACGTTACCCGACTAAACTTTAAACTGAATATTTCAGAAAACCACATCATATTTCATATCATTCACATACGTATCCAACCTACAAAACATTCATTTTTCTTTTATTCCTTTATTTCTCTACGTTCTGTACGATAAACAGCTAAATTATTATAAAAAAATGGACTATATAAGCATACACTTTTCCAAAACTATACAAAGCAGCTATATAAAATATATATTCACCGATAGAATCGAACTCAAACATTTTATTTCAAATAAAACGATTTACCGGCATCAGCTGCGCGAAGGCCCCACTTACTCCCCGTTAACTTACATATAGCATTCAAATAGGATATTTAATCCTTTTTTATTTAATTATATTTTGTGGCCCTGAAAAGGGCCTGTTGTCTTGTTAATATTTATTAATAAATAAATATTATTTTTAACCACCAAAACCGTACAAAGTACGACCTTGACGTTTCAATGCGTATACAACATCTATAGCAGTAACTGTCTTCCTTTTAGCGTGTTCAGTGTATGTAACAGCATCTCGGATAACATTTTCCAAGAAAACTTTTAATACACCACGTGTTTCTTCATAGATTAAACCAGAACCATTCCAAGGAGCACTATCCCAAGAATATAACACAACAGCTGGAGTAGCACAAGGGTCACTGTTGTCTCCTTTACTTTTTAACATTCATGTTTGTGACATGCCAAGACCCGAGCACAACGCCACAATTCTTGCACAATACGCGGACGACACGGCAGTAATGCATCGTAGCAGAAACACAAAAATAATCACCGCGCGTCTACAAACCGCGGCCATCGAACTAGTTCGCTGGTGCACCCGGTGGAGAATTGGAGTGAATCCTGACAAGAGCACGGCAATGCTCATCACCCGCAGAAGATTACAAACTTACGGGCAAATAATTATGTTTGGACGACCTCTCTCATGGCGAGACAAGGTCAAATACTTGGGAATCACCATTGACAAGCGGTTAAACTATAAACAACACGTTACAACATCGGTGAACAAGGGAAGAGGAACATTTTTACAAATGATTCCTCTGCTAGGAAGGAACAGTTATCTGTCTTTGGATAATAAAGTCCAATTATATAAGACTATCATCAGGCCGCAAATTACATACGCCTGTGCAGCGTGGGGCGGGGCATCCGCACCGCAAATTAAAAAACTCCTGCAGAACAAAATATTGCGGTGCATTGTTAATGCCCCAAGATATATGAGAAATGATCAAATACACAAAGATCTAAAAACAAAACCAATGAAACAATACATCAGGGATGATGCAACCAATACGTATGCAAATATGTTGAAGCATGCAAACCCGCTAGTGAGACAAGCAGCGGACATCACATGTAAGCCATTCAGGAAAAATCATTTCCTGAGTTAAATACATAAACACGAACAGTGAGGGAAAAAGTAAACGAAGCAGGAACAAGATGGCTTGAGGCTCAAAATCCTTTAAAATTGACACAATCATCATCAGCAAAAGTCTGAAACTTGTATTGTTCGTTGTTACATACGTTATCATTTGAAAATGGCGCGTACTGAACAAACTGCACGTAAATCAACTGGTGGTAAAGCACCCAGTAAACAGCTTGCAACAAAGGCTGCACGTAAAAGTGCACAAGCAACCGGAGGTGTTAAGAAACCACATAAATATCGTCCAGGAACAGTAGCTTTGCGTGAAATTCGTCGTTACCAAAAGAGTACTGAACTCTTAATCCGTAAATTGCCATTCCAACGTCTTGTACGTGAAATCGCACAAGATTTCAAAACTGACTTACGTTTCCAAAGTTCAGCTGTAATGGCTTTACAAGAAGCAAGTGAAGCATATTTGGTCGGTTTGTTTGAAGATACTAATTTTACGCAAAACGTGTTACGATTATGCCAAAAGATATTCAATTGGCAAGACGTATTCGTTGAGAACGTGCCTAAATAACATATTATATTTTGTTCTTAATTATTATTATTAGGACAAAATATAAAACAAAACAATCGGTTCTTTTAAGAACCACCAAATATATAATTTAATAAAAAAAATTTATTTATCTCATACTATAATGCTAATGTAATAAAAAAAAAGAAAATTCTTTTCACATATGATAGTATATATAAAAATATATTATATTTACATAAATGTCATATATTGAGAAATAATTTATTTATAATAATTAATAATTATAATCGGTTCGTTAATTATAATCCAAAATGATATACGGATTATTTTACCTAATGTTCAGATTATGACACTTATGTACTAGTACTTTAAGGGTCATATTTATATCTAATAAAACTGTGTATTTGTGTGTGTGTGTGTGTGTGTTTGTATGTTTGTCTTATTTCCAGGTATAATTTAATCCTAATCTGGTATTATTTTAGAGATTTAAGACCAATTCCTACTGTGATAGTAATAAGTAAAATCTGGTATGTCTTTACTAAATATATAGGTATAAAGAAAATGTTATTTTTTATTGTTTACATAATGAAAAAGATAATCTTAATATAAATAATATATGGTGGTTCTTAGAAGAACCGTTTTTTAATATTTGATACAATATCATAATATAGTATTGTATCTATTTACTTCTTTTTTGGCGAAGCAGCCTTGTTCTTAACAACTTTTGGTTTAGTTGTTTTTGGTTTAGGTGACTTAGGCTTTTTTGTTGGTGCCTTTGTTGTTTTCTTCACTTTTGATGGAGATTTAGGTTTGACAAATTTAGCAGATGATTTTTTTTCTCCAAATTTGCACTCTTCCTAGACTTAACTGCTTTGCTTGCGTTGGTTTTTCTACCAGTCGCCGCTGCTGCAGTACTTTTCTTCTCTTTCTGGTCTGCTTTTGATTTCGTTGACCTTGATGCTGCTGCAAATTTTTTCGGTTTTGAAGCAGCAACAACAGATTTCATTGTAACTCAGTTCAGTTTCAGGTTTCATGTAGTTTTATTGAGTTATTATTTACATATACATTATTTACATTACAAAATAAAAAAATATTTTTGAGCTAATGTAGGACTATGCTCCTCTCCAGCTCGTGTTATCAACAGTATTTACAAAAAAAAAGGAAGTTTTTTGACAGATAACATATGTTACAAAAATAAAATAATCAATATTTGAATATTGTGCTCTAGCGAACACTTATAGGAATCCTGTTCAGGACGTCTTGCAGGTCTCCAGGTAAGTCATCCTGCGATTGAAGAAGGGCGGCAATGGGGGACCGCTTTTTAATTAGGGGCTTTCTGGGGACAGGGCTCGGCTGTTGCCTGAGGACTTCAGCGCTCGCCGAGACTCTGTCGATGCACCGCCGGGTGAACCGCTTCTGCAGCTCCACTAGCCGCTGTGACAGGGGCTGGACGCTCGCCTCCTCGTGCACCGTAGCTGAGGGTAATGATAAAACTTGTGGGCTGGATGGGCTCGCATGTCACGTGCACGCCGTTGCCAGCGTACGACAGATGAGATGCCTCTGAAATATCGTCTCTGCCAGAGACTTAAGGGTGTCCGCTATTCTTCCTCGGTTGTCTGGGAATGCATCGAGGACGACGGTGGCTGTGAAACACAGCATCTGGTCCACTGTAGGTGGTATTGCGTCTTCCTGCGGTTTTGGAATTGGAGATAGTAACCGTAGAGGTGCCGTCTCCGCGATGGATGCTGGTTTCTTGGGCCGGCTTGAGCAACCGTAGCTGGACGCTGGATGATTCCCTTTGCACAACTTGCAATGCGGGGCATTGGCAGTGCAGCGGGTCTCGTGGTGTCGGCCGGAACATATGCGGCACGCGATCTCGTTCCGGCAGTTGCCAGCGTGGAACTGCTGGCACCTTCTGCACTGCAATGGCTGTGGGTTTGGTGCATGGGATTCCTCGACCCTGTGGATGTGTCCCCACATCCGCAGACCCCTCGTAAGCAGCGCGTCTTGCGTGTAGACATCTTCCGTGAGTACCCGCACCATGCGGGTTGGTTTGCCGCCTGATACTCGTGAGTTTTTTAACCACGCAGGAAAAATGTGGAGGTTTCCTACGTGGTGTATTTTGCTGCTGTTGCCGCTGGATCGCCGTGATTTTTAAATCTGGATCGATGCGGTGTTTGAGTAACTGCTGCTTGTCTACAGTTTTTGGGTCGTAGGATTTGACAATGACGGCCCAGATCGTGTAGTATATATATCTACTACCTAGAGGCCGTTCATCGCCGTGATATATGGTGAGAGACCTCTCGCGCTGCGGAAAGGAGCGGCTAAGCCCAGGATCTGCACAGTGTGCAAAACTGGATTGTGCTCCTGTGGTCGGTGTGTCGGCCAAGATAGGCCGGGTGGCGGGTTCGGTGTTGAAGTCCTAGACGGTCCTGGCTCACGGATGCTGGCTTCTCGGCTGGATGTGGGTCGGCTCTTTTCAGAACCATTGGGACGGCTGGGTTGGCCCTTTTCAGGGCCGTTCTGACGGCTCTTTCCAGAGACGCAGGGGTGGCTCTCCTCAGGACCGCTGTGACGGCTCTGTCCAGAGACGCTGGGGCGGCTCTTTTCAGGACCGTTGCTACGGCTCTGTCCAGAGACGCTGGGGCGGCTCTTTTCAGGACCGTTGCTATGGCTCTGTCCAGAGACACTGGGGCGGCTCTTTTCAGGGCCGCTGGGATGATTGGAGCTACTGGTGTTGTTAGAAGACCGCTTGCCTTGGCCCTTCTTCTTTTTCTTCTTGGTGCTGCTCGGTCGGTTCTTTTTAGTGCCGCTGGACCGGTCCTTTTCAGAACCGCCCGAGTAGATGGAGGTGTTGCGTGCTTTAGGGTTGCGCTCGAAATCGCTTCCGCTGTGGGCGTCTAAAAACGCCGTGTCGTCCGCATTTTCTCGACGGCGTTTGCTGTTTATCTTCTCAAACAGCATGGAGTCATCCATCTTGGCTCAGAGGCGCGATGCGTTAGCACAAGTTGCAATTTGCACTAAACGGTCCTTAAAAGGACTGCCTTTTGCCCGTAGGCAGCGAAACGTTAAGTTAAGTCGTACCCTTGTGTGAGGGCCCGACGCAGACTCTCGGAGGTTGCTCCGCCCCTGAGACCGACTAACTTAGCAAATTGAGAAAGATAGAAAGAAACGCTAGTGAAACACTGCAACTGTACCCTTGTGTGAGGGCTCGATAGCGGCTCCCGGGGGCTACGCTATCCTTTTTCCAGTGCAGGTAAGACTCAGCGGGGTTCTTTACTGTTCGGCTGCTGAGAGCGAACTTTTGTCTTTGTAACTGCAGTTGATGCCAATTTAAACGAACCACTAGCTCCCTTACCTTTTGCTCCAGACGCAACACTTGCTTTAATATATTTCTTTATGAATGGTGCAATCTTTTCAGCATCTACTTTATATGTTGCAGACATATATTTCTTAATTTCCTGAAGAGATGAGCCACCACGTTCCTTTAAATTTTGTATAGCATTATTTACCATAATTGCAGTTGAAGGATGAGTTGCCTTCGGACGATCCGTTTTGGTTTTTCTCTCCTTTTTCACAGTCGATTTGGGACTGGATTGAGGTTCAGCACTTGTTGTCCCAATATCAGCCATATATACAAAATATGTATATATACGTTATGTGAATTAAATAATTGATGATAAAATAACCATCAAAATATATAAACAAAGTCAGCGCCAGTAATATGATGTCCTATGAAAATGTACCGAACGGCGCAGAAATCAACTTGTTCGCTAGCTAGCTACATCGTGTACGAATTTTGTGCGTTCGTAAAAATTTTATTATTTATAATTATTAAACTACAACATTATGATATATAAAAATATTTTATTTTAAGAATATATACTTCATATTATAGGTATATGATATCAGATTTGATATAATGTTATTAGAAAGTGAATTTTTGTAAGTTTTATGAATTCAATACGAATATGTGACCAAGTTGAATATGTTATTTCAATGTATTTATTAATATAAATTATTTATTATGTTCTACATAATCAATAATTATAAACAATACATCAATAAACAAATATACATATAGTTTGTTTATAAATATTCTCATATTTACAGGTAAATTTAATGAAAATATGAGTACCTTAGTAGTATAAATCGTTACTGTATACAAAATATTTCTTCTTCTACATATATATTTAGTTTTAAATATAAAATAGTTATTAAAATATGTAATGCCATTCGTTTATATTGTAAAATAAATTAAATAAAAAAAAACAATCATATCAATTTATATAATAGGTGATATCATAAATTAAATTAAATTTTATATTTTTATGTGTATGTATGTAGGTATGTTTGTGTATATATATATATATATATATATATATATATATATATATATATATATATATATGTATGTATGTATGTATGTATATGTGAGTGTGACTGTTTTATATGAATTAGGAGTTTTACAAAAATACTTATTTAAGTATATAATATCGTATAAACATAATCGGATTATCATTTACTTAGTACTTAGTAAAAGTTAATCTGACTTAAATTACAGGTATGTACTAGCTTACTACGCACCCTGCTGTGACCGAAAAATAGTTCTCGATACAGTAAAGTTAAATTATAAAAAAATGTTAACAGCACGCGGTGTTCCCAGGCGGTCACCCATCCAAGTACTAACCGCGCCCGATGTTGCTTATCTGATGAGATCGGACGAGATCAGTTTAGATTTTTTTTTATTAAATTCTTCATTATACATAGTTTTTAAAATGTTTTTGCGTCTCATGTTCGCTTGATCCGAACCACAGCCCTTTACACCCTACAGACTGGCAGGAAAAAATTTGACAAAAAACCTGCTTAATGAAATGAACTTATATCTACCCTTAACCTAGTGAGTGACGTTGTGATTATAGATAAATGCAGTTATGATTGGTACATATACATTTTGCGATTGAATGGAATGATTGTAATGTTTTATGAATGATTTATGGTTTTATTATCTAGCCAATGATTAATGGATATTTACAGTGCTGTGATAATTATGAGCTTATAACTAGTGAGTGATTTTCATGATATATACAGTGAGGCTATGATTTATTTACATTATGTTGGTGATTTTATGAGTTTGATAAGATGTTAGTGTTAGTAGTGAGATGATGATTACTCCTGGGCGCTTTGGTTGAAGATGGGAAGTGATTGATACGGTAATGCATGTTTGATGGTAAATGGGGCGTTGTTATGTCTGATGTTTGTTATATTTTTGATGACAGGATTGGATTGGGGTAATGTGGTGTAAAATTTTTGTGAAATGGATTTTATGTATTTATTGATGTATGGGATTTGAGTGTCTTTATGGTTATGCAAATCTTCGATTCTTGTATATCTGTCTGCGCCAATTATTAGACATAGACATCGATTTTGGAATCGTTGTATAGGCAGAATAGCACTGGCGGACGCTAAACACCAGGCTGGAGGTAAGGATAGGACGGATTATGGTTGTGTAAATGAGTTTTTTATTTTTTGGTGACATATGACTGTTTTGATTGATTAATGTAAATAATGACCGAAAAACAATGGCAGCTTTATGGATGGCGTTTTTTATGTGAAGGATATGGTGTAGACGTGGCTGTAGGATGTAACCGAGATATTTGGCTGGTTGTGAAGGTGTGATGCGATGATTGTTGAGGTTGAGTGGTGTGAAAATTTTTGTGAGTGTGAATTTGCGTGAAAATGAGATGGTTTCGGTTTTAGTGTGGTTGATTTGGATTTTTCATTTGGCCCAGTAGGGAGTCAGGATATTAAGGTGTATTTGTAGCTGCTTGTTAGCGACCTCGGCGCTATGTGAGCTTGCATAAAGCGCCGTGTCGTCTGAGTACAGCGCAGAGTTGGTTTGTTGAAATGTAGGGAAGTCATGCAAGTAAAATGAGAAAAGGACTGGCCCTAAGCAGCTTCCCTGTGGTACTCCGGCTGCTATAGGGTGCGGGGGTGAGACAGAGGAATTAACTTTCACACTGAAATGACGGTTAGTGAGATAAGAATTTATTAGTAATGTTAGTATGACTGGGAAGTTAGCACGAATCATTTTGTAAATGAGCCCTGGCTGCCATACTTTATCGAAAGCTTTCTCGATGACCAGCAGAGCCATTACCGTGACTTTGTTTTTGTTATAATTCTTATTTATATCAGTCACGATTCGTGCTATTTATTGGGTGGTGTTATGTTTTGGTCTGAAGCCAAATTGAAAATCCGGGATGGTTTTATGTTTCTCGATATGATTGTTGATGCGTGATAAGATGATTTTCTCGGTTACTTTGGATAGGGTTGTAAGTAAGGAGATTGGGCGGTAACTTGAGGGTAGGTTATGGTTTTTATTAGGTTTAGGTATCGGGACAACGTGGGCAGTTTTCTAGGATCTAGGGAAGTAATGGAGCCGGATGATGGCATTTATAATATAAGTTAATTGCACTAAAGCTTTTCTTGATATGTTTTTAAGAATTATATTTTGAATGCCATCAGAGCCGGGTGCTTTTTGGTTAGGAAATGTTTTTATGGTTTTAAGGATCTCTGAAGGATTGGTAAAGAGTTTGGAAACTTGGCGTGGGTCTTGGTTTGGTGGTTGGTTTAGGAATTGAATAGTTTGCTGTAGGATTGTTTCTTGTTCAGGAGTGTTGGCAGGATCAAGGACATGGACGCTTTCGAAGGTTTCGGCTATTGCCTCTGCCTTCTGAGCGTCCGTGAAAAGGATGGTGTTATTGTGTGAAAGCTCTGGGATGGGTTTGAACGGTTTTTTAAGGTTATGGGTTAGCTTCCACAGGGATTTGTCTTTAGGATTTAGAGATAGGAGTTTATTTTGCCAGGATGTGTTTCTGAATTCTTTTATTTGGGTTTGGATATTTTTATTTAAGGAATTTATTGTTTGATGGAGTACAGGATCACGGGAATACTGCCATTGCCTTCTTAAATTGTTTTTATGAGAGATGAGCTGGGTGATGTGATCAGGCAGTTTATCTTTGAATGGATTTATTGTGATTGTATGTGTGTGCTTGTGTACTGCATGTGTGATAGCTTGCGTGAGTGTATGAACTTGATATTCGATGTCTTGTGCTGTGTTTATTTGTGAGTTGATGGTTATGAGTGAATCGAGTGTACTTCTAAAATTTTTCCAATTTGTTTCAGAGTACACTCGAACTGTTTTTGGACGTTCTGGATAAATGTGATGACGACTTAATTTTGAATGAATGGGTAAATGACCAGAGTTGAGTTCAGTGAGTGTGATTGGATTTGTGATATGTTTTTATGAACGATGAGATCGATTGTGCTGGGTGATGTTTGTGCGGGTGAAAAGTATGTGTGTGTGGGAGAGTGTAGGAGAATAACGTTATGGGAATTTATATAGGATAACAAGGTACGGCCGTTGGTGTTCGAGGATGCGCAGTTCTAACTCGGATGTTTCGCATTCCAGTCTCCAATTACTAGAACTTTTCTGCTTATATTGAAAAGTGAATTGAGTTGATGAGTTGTGAAATTGTTCTGGGGACGATTATATATGCCTATGATGTGAGTATGATCCATGAGTTTTATGCATAGTGATTCAATGGGTGATAATGGAATGTTGATGCGTATGTGAGGTATGTTATGTTTGACGATGATAGCTACACCGCCCGCCGGCATGTTTCCTTGCTGAGGGCGATCTTGCCGGTGGACAGTGTAGCCTTTGACAATGAATTTGTGAGATGGAGTGAGGCGTGATTCATTGATGATCATGATGTGAACGTTATGTGTGTGTAAGAAATGAACGAGTTGTGCCTGTTTGTTAATGATACCGTTTGCGTTCCAGGAGTATATGTAAGTCATTAGATATGATATGATTCGATGTGTTGTGAGAACGATATAAATTTATTGAATATTTCCTCAGCACTAGTGGCAGTGGCAATTGTATTATTTAGGTCTCTTAGAGCTGTGATTAAATTGTTAACATTTACAAGGCTGTTTAATCTTTTAATTTCAGACATTAAATCCATTACACTGCCACTGTCACTAGCGCAGGAAGTAATATTTACTCTATTTTGTTGCTGCTGGTTACTAATCGTGGCTGGGTTGACTGCAGGCTGGTTTTGGCTATATACTGTTTGTCTAGGGGCTGGGTTGGCCGCATTCGGGTTAGGGGTTGTGGCTGGGTATGCTGCAGGCTGCTGGGGGGCTAGGATGGCTGCAGGCCGGCTGGGGGGGCATGGGGGTGGTTTGGGCGCGCTGGGGTAGAGCCGGGAAGCTGCGCTGGTCCCATCTCACGGCTACTGGCTGCTGCTGCGGCACCTGGGGCTGCCTGGTCCACGCGTTTGTTGCTGGCGGTGGTGCTGGAATATATCTAGGCGCTGGAGCTTTCTGGTGACGAGAGCGTTTCATTTGTAAGTTGTAAATATATACTGGACTTTCAGTGTTGTTGGCTGGGTGAGGTCCACTGCAATTTGCACATTTGGCCGGTGTCTCACGAGACTTTGTGCAGGTTGTGGTTAAATGTGGTTCAGCACACTTTAAACATTTAGGCTTTCTGCCGCAGTTTGCCGTGGCATGTCCCCATTGTTGACAGTTGTGGCACTGAGTAAGTTCTTTTTTGTTTCTGTGTATTTCCCATGTTATTCTAGTGTGCAACATATATTTAATTTCTTTTTGTAATTTTGCAAGTGTTGCATTTGCCGCTGTTACTACCAGAAAGAGTGGCCGGTGCTGTGTCGTCATGCGGTAAATTTTCTTGCATTTTAGGTTTTGTTCTGCAAGAGCCGTGCTAATTTCTTCCGAGTCCGGATTAAAATCTAGCCCACGAAGTACAAACACATGTGTTTTCTCATTTGCGTCTGTATATGTATGGAATTCGATTTCTTGATTTTTAAATCCGAAAATTAGTTGTTTTTTGTCGTCTATGTCGTCCATGTATATGTTCGTATTGTTTTTAGTATATCTTATTGTAAATCCATTTTTTATTTTGCTTTTTAAGCAGGTTAGCAATTGCGAGTGTTGCTTTATTTTTCCTGCTAGTATTACAGGCGCAGGTGCTTTCTTCCTTGTCGCCATCGCAGTAGGCGGGGCTTCGACGCTATTCTCGTCTTCATCGTCACTTGATAGGTCGGAGTCAGGTAGAGTTGTGAGTGGATCGAAAGTATTCGCTGTCTCTGCCGGATGGAGGCGTGGTTGCTGCTGGGACCTGCGCACGCGCTTGTAGGCGCGCTGTGGGAGCGGCAGCACGGCGGCCATGCTTGACGGTCCTGGAGTAGGGTTGACTTCTGCGTCAGCGCGCAGACTACCGCTCGCTCTACGCTTGTTTCACTTCTCGTCACCAGATGTCTCGTTGTTGTACGTTTCTCTTTTATCGGCTTCCATCAAAGTCTTTAGCAGGATTATTTTTTCATCCGCATTTGACACTGCGGCGCTGGTGTCAAGCACGTGGTTTTGTTCATCTGTCCTGCTCTCGTTTTGAACTAATTCCGCTTGAGAGTGTTCAGATGCACTAGCACTTACGTTGTGACTTGAACTATTTGAAGCACTAGCACTATCGCTTGCACTTGTATTGTTATTCGCACTGTTTTCACTCTCACTTTCACACTCTTTATCACTCATCACATTGTTTTCAGTCACTATCTATTATATTTTCACTGTATTTGTAATAAGCACTTACACACGTATTGTCACTGTTTATACGTTTCACTCTTATACACTTTTCACTCTTATACACTTTTCACAAATTTTCGCACTTAAAAAACCAGGAAAAATAAAATTTTTCGCTAACACGCTCGAATACACGTCTTCACGCTTCGGGGGTGAAAGCGGGGGCTGGAGACGAGACCATGAGTATTCAACATGGTATGGCCGTTAACGTAAATAAATCTTTTCACTTTAGAATATAACAAAAATGTATAAGTATATATAATTTTAAAAATAATATACCATAACTACAGTAACGAAAGAAAAATATCATTGCTATCTAGCAACGAATAATAAAATCATTATTGTATATTGAACAATTATTTTACTATAGCAACGAACATAAAAAATTATTGTTACTTATTAAACAATTAAGTTACTATAGCAACGAATGAAAAAAAATCATTATTACTTAATAAACAATTAATTTACTATAGCAACAAATAAAGAAATAATTGTTACATATTAAACAATATTTTTGTTATAGCAACATATAAAAAAAACATTGTTACATATTAAACAATTAATTTTTTAGGGCAACCAATAAGAAAAATCAATGTTACATATTGAACAATTATTTTTTTTAAAAGCAACCAATAAAAAAACAATTGTTACATATAGAACAATTATTTTACTATAGCAACAAATAAAAGAAAACTGTTACATAGCAATAACGAATGAAAAAAGTAATTGTTACATATTGAACAATTATTTTACTATAGTAACCAATAAGAAAATCTTTGTTACATATTAAAGAATTAATTTACTATAGCAACCAATAAAGATATTATTGTTAAATATTGAACAATTATTTTACTATAGCAACGAAACAAAATAGTCATTGTTTCATATTGAACAATAAGTTTATTATTCTCTGACTAATATAACAAAATATAATAATATTTTTACAAATATATTTTCAACAAAATTGACAAAAGTAAAAAAAATATTTAATTACATTTTATGTTAAACTATAAGCACTTATATTTTATTTTATTATGAATATTGTATTATTAGACATATTAAATTTATTATATTTAAATATATCATTTAATTTAATATTTATATTCATATACATAAATTTTTATACTAATGTGTGTAAACCAGTATTTGTATTGTATTGTATGTATATGAGGGTTTTTTAAGCGTTTTGTCGCTTTTTGTCAACGCGACCTAGAAGATCTATTGTGATACAGCCCTTACTTAGTTTTCCGGAAGTAGATCCAGATTTTTGATGAAGCCGATTAGGCCTCAAGTACCTGAAGTACTTGTTTCGTGACATGTTTTACTTGCATTTTAGTGATGCAGGTTGTCAGCCTACAGTCTCTGCAAGGCCAGCACACACCGAGCCGTTGTGCGGCAACCCATCCAATTGGACAGGGCGGGCTATGTTGCTTATCTACACGATCAGACAAGACACGCCACGACCACACAACCGTACTGGCTGACTGTAAACCAGTATAAAGCAGTTTATAATTCGTGAAATATTTTGGGTAAAGAATAGAAAATAAAATTATTATTTTTAAAAATTTACCGCCCGCCACGACGACACTCGGTTAGGTAGGTAATTGTTTTTTGAAATTTAACTTGTATTATCGTTAACACGATAGATGGCATATGTGTCTACTATTTGCTGTTTTGTGAATATAATTTATAAACAAAAGAGTCTCATTTGTAAACTTTATAATTATCAAGTAGTAATATACAAAGTATAAACTTATTAGTTATATATAACATTTTGATTTTAGGTAAGTGAAATTATAGTATTATATTTTTAGATATTTATAATATTTGTATATTAAAAGTAAAAGATTTGTTAGGTTAGAATTTATAAATTTGAAATGTCAAAATGCAGAAATATTAACTTGACATAAGTGTTTATATAGATATATAGCGTGTATTTAATTTTGTATTGATGAATATATGTACATTTACTAATATTTAAAAATTTTTTGGTAAAATTATTTATGCGAAACTTGTGTATTATGCAGAAATAATAACTTAACATAATTGTGTAAAAAGATATATGCAGCGTGTATTTAATTTTTTATTGTTAAAAAGGAATATAACTACATTTACTATTAATTTTAAATTTTTAGGTAAAATTATTTATACGGAACTGGTGTATAATATGTGAAGAAAACAATTTACGATTAATACTACTTGCTAGATTGAAACATGTAAGTATATTTTTTATTGTTATTATTATTGCAAAAATGATATGATATTCTTTTTTTTTAATAAATAATTTGTGGTCCTGAAAAGGACCGTTGTTTATAATTGTTTAAAAAGAATTTACGTAGATTTTTCAGTTTCCTTTGGTAATAATACAGCCTGAATATTAGGCAGTACACCACCCTGTGCAATTGTAACACCAGACAATAATTTATTTAATTCTTCGTCATTACGGATGGCCAATTGCAAATGTCGTGGAATAATTCTTGTCTTCTTGTTATCACGTGCAGCATTGCCAGCAAGCTCAAGAACTTCAGCAGCCAAGTATTCCATAACGGCCGCTAAATAAACAGGAGCTCCGGCACCAACACGTTCAGCGTAATTACCTTTACGCAAAAGTCTATGAATACAACCAACTGGAAATTGTAATCCAGCACGATTGGAACGGCTCTTTGCCTTTCCCTTAACTTTACCGCCTTTACCGCGACCAGACATGATGAAGAAAATATATAATATGTAAGTTAACAAACAAACGTACGTTCACAGTGAACGGTTTAGAATGTAATGTCGACCAAAACGTTGGAGTTGGTGTTTATATAAGTTAGGTAAATGTAAGTATCCAATAGGAATGCAGTAAGAATTTTGTATGCGCTTATAGCACACATTCGTATGCTGAGCATAGGAAGTTTAGCCGGAGTCGGTACGATCTCGTCCATATAAGCAGGTGACGCTGCCCCAGCGGGCAACGATTACATTGATTCATTCGACATTCAGTGAGTACGCGCAAGCCGAACAGTGAAGAACCTTGCTGAGTCTTACCTGCACTGGACAAGGGATAGCGTAGCCTCCGGGAGCCGCTATCGAGCCCCCACACAGGGGTACAGCTGCAGAGTTTTACCAGCGTGTTCTAAGTGTCTAGCGGAGCGTATTTCGTCTTCTCCGTGAAGTTTTCACTCGCATAGAATAGGTGTCGATGTGTATTGTCGGCTCGGCCCTTTGCACCACCTAGTTCTGCGTTTGTGTGACTCTCACGTCGAGTTTACCGCGTCGTGAAATCAGGGTTTGCGTTGACCTGCGTTTTACGTGTATGGCCGCCCCTATTTTGTGTGTTGTGTGATATTAAACTCAGTGCAACGATGTGTAGTGAAGTGCAACAGAGTGACTTCGACCGTGTGACGTCGGAGATTCTCTCGTTGGAGCAGAAAGGCGTTCATCTGTCCCAGGAAGAAGGATGCCGGCTCACAGTCCTGTACGTGCAGAAAACTAAACTTCTGCAGACGCTGTTTTACTCGATGACAACTAATCCGACGGCAGCCTCGGCTCCAGCTTCAGCAAAGCGCGCCAGAGCTGTCATCACCATCTCTGAACCATCTACATTAAACAAGGTACAGAAAAATAAAAATATTTCTACAATCGAGACACCACTATCAATAAGCGACCTTCTTGAAACTAGTAATGACATAGCCATTAACGCTAAGCCGCCTAACGGCCAGGCATCAACTTCGAGGCATAATGACATAGCCATTAGCATTAAGCCGCCTAATGACAAGCCATCGACCTCGAAGCGCGAAAACGAGGACATTACTAACGATAACTCGGGATTTACACCTGTTCATCATAAAACTAAAAAATCAAAAAACGAGATTCTAAAGCAAACCACTGTTTCCAATAGATTTGATTGTCTTCAAGTAGAAGAAATGGATATCGCCACCCCGGCCACAATTAATACGGAAACCAAAACAAAATTCCCACCGCCCATATTTTTAAAAAATGTCTCGTCATGGACAGCAATTGTGAACGATACTCGGCAACTAAAAATTAATATAAAATCTTCTCGCTGCATGAAAGACTCAATTAAAATGCAGCCTGCAACAATTAATGATTATCGAAGCCTACAAGCCTACTTGACATCTGTCAACATTAGCTTCTACACGTTTAATTTAAAATCCGACATACCATTACAAGCAATTATTCGCGGAATCCCGTCTGCGGTAAAAATTGAGGAAATAATAGAAGATTTGAAAGCGAAAAATATTCCTGTAATTAACGCATACAGATTTGGAAAATATCAGAATCTAGTTCTTGTTAAATTAACACGGAACGACGACGGACTCAAAATATTCAAAATTAATGAAATAGTTCATGTCATAGTAACCGTTGAAGGAAAACGGAAATCGTCAGATCCCGTACAATGCCACAGATGCCAGAACTTCGGAACACTTCGGCAGGCTGCAATTTAGCATGGCGATGTGTACGCTGTGGTGAAAACCACGCTACCGGAGATTGTATTCAAAAAGATAAAGAACACAAACCTAAATGCGCTAACTGCAATCAAGAACATACCGCGAACTACAAGGGTTGTTCTCACTTCCAAGAGAAGAAACGCAAAAAAAATACAGTACGTGACACACGCTCTTATGCCGAAGTAGTCAATCCCCATACACCCGATGTTTCCAATTTAGTAAAACAAGAAAATAACACAGCCCTCTGCTACCAAAGTTGCACCCACTACCAGCAAATCTACACCCTCTACTAGCCAAGACACGCCATCTACTAGTAAAGTATCTTTTACCGTTCTACCAAAACGGAAAATAAAACACACAACGAACATTAAATCAAGCTCTAAGATAAATGAAAAAAATCCCAGCAAAAAATTAACGGGTAAAACACCTGCTGAAAATGTAAGCAATATGAACCTCTCAACAATATTAGAGTTACTTAAAACTATAAACGTAGAGGCTATTTTCAACTCAATAATTACTATTATTGATGGACTTGCAATTAACAATCCAGCCATAGAGCTAATTAAAATCGCCCTAAAAGCAGTACCATCCTTAGTTCAATCAATTAATGGCTGTAAATAATGTAAGACCAGCAAAAAATTTGAAAATCACTGCGTGGAACGCAAACTCGCTTAACAATAAAGAAGCAGAACTCGAAGAGTTTATAATACGATTAAAAGCTGACGTCGTTCTTTTGCAGGAAACATTTTTAAAAAATAATAGCAAACAAGTAAAATTTCGAAATTATGCCTTATACAGAAAAGACCGCGAAACTCTTGGAGGAGGCACAGCAATACTAGTTAAAAGAACACTAGACCACGTCGTAGTTGATACCCCTGACATAGAAAATATTGAAACCTGCGCAATCGTCATACAAGTGGAAAGCGTCGGACAAATTAAAATCATATCCACCTATATCCCTCCAAAAAAGAAATTAACACAAGCAGATCTAGACATTGTTATAGACCCGAATGACAGATCTCCATTAATTCTCGCCGGCGACCTTAATGCCAAACACACAGCCTGGCACAGCCGAGTGTGCAACATGAACGGCAAAATACTTCTAGAATATGCAATAGCCAATCAACTAGAAATAGCTGGTCCGGAAGAACCCACTCATTACTCTACAGCGCATAATTCCTCAGATTTATTAGATATTGCAGTATTTAAAAATATAAACCGCCCATATTCAATAGGAACTGTGGGAGAACTGGACTCTGATCATAACCCAATTATAATCGACATTAATCACCACCCCGATCAAGACAACCAAAAAATTATTAGAAGAACAGATTGGAATAAGTTTACGCAGTTAATGGAAGAGAACTTTGGAACTCTACCAATTATTAAAACACAAGAAGACCTCGACACTGCTGTCACACATCTGTCTGATAAAATAACGACCGCTATACGACAGGCTAGCCGGGAAAATAAAATCCACATAGCAGCTACTCCAGCATTGCCGCCCGAAATCGTGCAATTAATTCGGGAAAGACGCACAGCGCGAAGAGCATGGCAATACAACTTTGACCCCGATGACAAGCGCCGATACAACAGGCTCACCACTAAACTTAGAGACGCCATTAGATCGCATAAAAACGAACAATGGCGTCAAACTCTAGAAGAAGCTGAGGACAATGTAAAATGTCTCTGGCGAATCAGCAAAGCATTGAGAAAGGACAGACTCCCAGCGAAAGCAATTCACGGACATAATGGCATAGCGTACTCGGCTATCGATAAAGCAAATGCAATTGCAGGAAGCCTAGTAAAACAATTTGCACCTAATTATGACAACATGGACATTAAATTTACGAAAGAGACAAACAATAGAATAAGAAATAAATTTAAAATGAATGACAATGTACAATTAACAACTACATTTACCACACCGCGTGAAATTGGAGATATTTTAAAAAGAACAAAGATAAAGAAAGCAGCCGGACCAGACGGAATTCCAGGCGCAGCCCTAAGAGCGCTACCGCACAAACCTATTGTTGCCCTGACAAACATCATAAATGCAATATTTCGCCTTAAATACTTTCCGGCAGCTTGGAAAAAAGCAACTATAGTGGCTTTACCCAAACCAGGAAAGAATATTACACTGCCAGAGAACTACCGACCTATAAGTTTATTAAATTTATTAGCAAAAGTAGCAGAAAGAGTCATACTATCCCAACTAAAAACAGAGACGCAAAAACTAAATATCCTCCCAAACGAACAATTTGGATTTCGCTAGAAACACTCAACAGTTCAGCAACTAGTGAGAGTACTTGAATTTATAGAAGAAGGTTTTGACTACAAAATGGCAACAGGAGCCGTATTCCTTGACGTGGCCAAAGCTTTTGATAAAGTTTGGCACCAAGGTCTTCTTGATAAACTCATTAATTTAGGATCCGCCCGCATGGTGAAATCCGCATGTTTAACCGCCCCATTCCTTGGAGAGACAAAACCACATATTTGAGCATAACAATCGACGCCAGGCTTAACTTTCAACAGCATATCCAAAATGCAGTGAGGAAAGGAAAAGCCACATTTATGAGATTGATATCACTTTTAGGAAGGAAAAGTTACTTAATGCTCTCTAATAAAGTTCAACTTTATAAAACCATTATTAGACCACAGATACTCTACGGATCTGCAGCATGGGGCCGAGCTACCCCGCACCAAGTTCAGAAAATACAAGTATTACAAAACAAAATACTTCGATGCATAGTCGACGCTCACAGATACATGCGCAATGATTTAATTCACAATGAAATAATTGACACGTTGACTGTGCTGGTTGTTTGTGTCTTGTTATTTTTTTTAACTTTAAATTATTATCGTATTTCATAATAATAACAATTTTACAAAATAAACGTTACCCGACTAAACTTTAAACTGAATATTTCAGAAAACCACTGCATATTTCGTATCATTCACATACGTTTCCAACCTACAAAACATTCATTTTTCTTTTATTCCTTTATTTCTCTACGTTCTGTACGATAAACAGCTAAATTATTATAACAAATGGACTATATAAGCATACACTTTTCCAAAACTATACAAAGCAGCTATATAAAATATATATTCACCGATAGAATCGAACTCAAACATTTTATTTCAAATTAAACGATTTACCGGCAACAGCTGCGCGAAGGCCCCACTTACTCCCCGTTAGCTTACATATAGCATTCAAATAAGATATTTAATCCTTTTTTTTATTTAATTATATTTTGTGGCTCTGAAAAGAGCCTGTTGTCTTGTTAATATTTATTAATACTAAACAAACTGCACGTAAATCAACTGGTGGTAAAGCACCCCGTCAACAGCTTGCAACAAAGGCTGCACGTAAAAGTGCACCAGCAACCGGAGGTGTTAAGAAACCTCATAGATATCGTCCAGGAACAGTAGCTTTGCGTGAAATTCGTCGTTACCAAAAGAGTACTGAACTCTTAATCCGTAAATTGCCATTCCAACGTCTTGTACGTGAAATCGCACAAGATTTCAAAACTGACTTACGTGAAGCATATTTGGTCGGTTTGTTTGAAGATACTAATTTGTGCGCAATTCACGCAAAACGTGTTACGATTATGCCAAAAGATATTCAATTGGCAAGACGTATTCGTGGAGAACGTGCCTAAATTACATATTATATTTTGTTCTTAATTATTATTATTAGGACAAAATATAAAACAAAACAATCGGTTCTTTTAAGAACCACCAAATATATAATTTAAAAAAAGAATTTTATTTATCTCATACTATAATGCTAATTTAATAAAAAAAAAAGAAAATTCTTTTCACATATGATAGTATATATAAAAATATATTATATTTACATAAATGTCATATATTGATAAATAATTTATTTATAATAATTAATAATTATAATCGGTTCGTTAATTATAATCCAAAATGATATATGGACTATTTTACCTAATGATCAGATTATGACACTTATGTTCTAGTACTTTAAGGGTCATATTTATATCTAATAAAACTGTGTATTTGTGTGTGTTTGTATGTTTGTCTTATTTCCAGGTATAATTTAATCCTAATCTGGTATTATTTTGGAGATTTAAGACCAATTCCTACTGTCATACTAATAAGTAAAATCTGGTATTATGTCTTTACTAAATTGGTTTTTCTACCAGTCGCCGCTGCTGCAGTACTTTTCTTTTCTTTCTGGTCTGCTTTTGATTTCGTTGACCTTGATGCTGCTGCAGATTTTTTCGGTTTTGAAGCAGCAACAACAGATTTCTTTGTAACTGCAGTTGATGCCATTTCAAACGAACCACTAGCTCCCTTATCTTTTGCCTGAACAAGTGCTCCAGACGCAACACTTGCTTTAATATATTTCTTTATGAATGGTGCAATCTTTTCAGCATCTACTTTATATGTTGCAGACATTTATTTCTTAATTGCCTGAAGAGATGAGCCACCACGTTCCTTTAAATTTTGTATAGCAATATTTACCATAATTGCAGTTGAAGGATGAGTTGCCTTCGGACGATCCGTTTTGGTTTTTCTCTCCTTTTTCACAGTCGATTTGGGACTGGATTGAGGTTCAGCACTTGTTGTCGCAATATCAGCCATATTTAATACAAAATATGTATATATACGTTATGTGAATTAAATAATTGATGATAAAATAACCATCAAAATATATAAACAAAGTCAGCGCCAGTAATATGATGTCCTATGAAAATGTACCGAACGGCGCAGAAATCAACTTGTTCGCTTGCTAGCTACATCGTGTTCGAATTTTGTGCGTTCGTAAAAACTTTTATTATTTATAATTATTAAACTACAACATTATGATATATAAAAATATTTTATTTTAAGAACATATACTTCATATTATAGGTATATGATATCAGATTTGATATAATGTTATTAGAAAGTGAAAAGTTTTATGAATTCAATACGAATATGTGACCAAGTTGAATATGTTATTTCAATGTATTTATTAATATAAATTATATATTATGTTTTACATAATCAATAATTATAAACAATACATCAATAAACAAATATACATATAGTTTGTTTATAAATATTATCATATTTACAGGTAAATTTAATGAAAATATGAGTACCTTAGTAGTATAAATCGTTACTGTATACAAAATATTTCTTCTTCTACATATATATTTAGTTTTAAATATAAAATAGTTATTAAAATATGTAATGCTATTCGTTAATATTGTAAAATAAATTAAATAAAATTTTATATTTTTATGTGTATGTATGTATGTATGTATGTATGTATGTGTATATATATATATATATATATATATATATATATATATATATATATATGTATGTATGTATGTATGTATATATGTATGTATGTATGTGTGATTGTGACTGTTTTATTTGAATTAGGAGTTTTACAAAAATACTTATTTAAGTATATAATATCGTATAAACATAATCGGATTATCTTTTACTTAGTACTTAGTAAAAGTTAATCTCACTTAAATTACAGGTATGTACTAGCTTACTACGCACCCTGCTGTGACCGAAAAATAGTTCTCGATACAGTAAAGTTAAATTATAAAAAAAATGTTAACAGCACGCGGTGTTCCCAGGCGGTCACCCATCCAAGTACTAACCGCGCCCGATGTTGCTTATCTGATGAGATCGGACGAGATCATGAGTATTCAACATGGTATGGCTGTTAACGTAAATAAATCTTTTCACTTTAGAATATAACAAAAATATATAAGTATATATAAGATTTAAAAATAATATACCATAACTACAGTAACGAATGAAAAATATCATTGCTACCTAGCAACAAATAATAAAATCATTATTGCATATTGAACAATTATTTTACTATAGCAACGAATGAAAAAAAATCATTGTTACTTATTAAACAATTAATTTACTATAGCAACAAATAAAGAAATAATTGTTACATATTAAACAATATTTTTGTTATAGCAACATATAAAAAAAACATTGTTACATAATAAACAATTAATTTTTTAGGGCAACCAATAAGAAAAATCAATGTTACATATTGAACAATTATTTTTTTTAAAGCAACCAATAAAAAAAAACAATTGTTACATATAGAGCAATTATTTTACCATAGCAACAAATAAAAAAAAACTGTTACATAGCAATAACGAATGAAAAAAGTAATTGTTACATATTGAACAATTATTTTACTATAGTAACCAATAAGACAATCTTTGTTACATATTAAAGAATTAATTTACTATAGCAACCAATAAAGATATTATTGTTAAATATTGAACAATTATTTTACTATAGCAACCAATAAAAAAAATCATTGTTACATATTGAAGAATTAATTTACTATAGCAACGAAACAAAATAGTCATTGTTTCATATTGAACAATAAGATTATTATTCTCTGACTAATATAACAAAATATAATAATATTTTTACAAATATATTTTCAACAAAATTGACAAAAGTAAAAAAAATATTTAATTACATTTTATGTTAAACTATAAGCACTTATATTTTATTTTATTATGAATATTGTATTATTTAACATATTAAATTTATTATATTTAAATATATCATTTAATTTAATATTTATATTCATATACATAAATTTTTATACTAATGTGTGTAAACCAGTATTTGTATTGGATTGTATGTATATGAGAGTTTTTTAAGCGTTTTGTCGCTTTTTGTCAACGCGACCTAGAAGATCTGTTGTGACACAGCCCTTACTTAGTTTTCCGGAGGTAGATCCAGATTTTTGATGAAGCCGATTAGGCCTCAAGTACCTGAAGTACTTGTTTCGTGACATGTTTTACTTGCATTTTAGTGATGCAGGTTGTCAGCCTACAGTCTCTGTAAGGCCAGCACACACCGAGCCGTTGTGCGGCAACCCATCCAATTGGACAGGGCGGGCTATGTTGCTTATCTACACGATCAGACAAGACACGCCACGACCACACAACCGTACTGGCTGACTGTAAACCAGTATAAAGCAGTTTATAATTCGTGAAATATTTTGGGTAAAGAATAGAAAATAAAATTATTATTTTTAAAAATTTACCGCCCGCCACGACGACACTCGGTTAGGTAGGTAATTTTTTTTTGAAATTTAACTTGTATTATCGTTAACACGATAGATGGCATATGTGTCTACTATTTGCTGTTTTGTAAATATAATTTATAAACAAAAGAGTCTCATTTGTAAACTTTATAATTAACAAGTAGTAATATACAAAGTATAAACTTATTAGTTATATATAACATTTTGATTTTAGGTAAGTGAAATTATAGTATTATATTTTTAGATATTTATAATATTTGTATATTAAAAGTAAAAGATTTGTTAGGTTAGAATTTATAAATTTGAAATGTCAAAATGCAGAAATATTAACTTGATATAAGTGTTTATATAGATATATAGCGTGTATTTAATTTTGTATTGATGAATATATGTACATTTACTAATATTTAAATTTTTTTTGGTAAAATTATTTATACGAAACTTGTGTATAATGCAGAAATAATAACTTAACATAATTGTGTAAAAAGATATATGCAGCGTGTATTTAATTTTTTATTGTTAAAAAGGAATATAACTACATTTACTACAATACTACTTGCTAGATTGAAACATGTAAGTATATTTTTATTGTTATTATTATTGCAAAAATGATATGATATTCTTTTTTTTAACAAATAATTTGTGGTCCTGAAAAGGACCGTTGTTTATAATTGTTTAAAAAGAATTTACGTAGATTTTTCAGTTTTCTTTGGTAATAATACAGCCTGAATATTAGGCAGTACACCATCCTGTGCAATTGTAACACCAGACAATAATTTATTTAATTCTTCGTCATTACGGATGGCCAATTGCAAATGTCGTGGAATAATTCTTGTCTTCTTGTTATCACGTGCAGCATTGCCAGCAAGCTCAAGAACTTCAGCAGCCAAGTATTCCATAACGGCTGCTAAATAAACAGGAGCTCCGTCACCAACATGTTCAGTGTAATTACCTTTACGCAAAAGTCTATGAATACGACCAACTGGAAATTGTAATCCAGCACGATTGGAACGGCTCTTTGCCTTTCCCTTAACTTTACCGCCTTTACCGCGACCAGACATGATGAAAAAAATATATAATATGTAAGTTAACAAACAAACGTACGTTCACAGTGAACGGTTTAGAATGTAATGACGACCAAAACGTTGGAGTTGGTGTTTATATAAGGTAGGCAAATGTAAGTATCCAATAGGAATGCAGTAAGAATTTTGTATGCGCTTATAGCACACATTCGTATGCTGAGCATAGGAAGTACGATCTCGTCCATATAAGCAGGTGACGCTGCCCCAGCGGGCAACGGACATTACGATACTGAGTGTCGAGTATTAGCCCTTGAAGGGAGCGGACTTGTCTTGCGAGAGCTCCGAGTAATCGTTTTATATCTCGCCCATCCGCCAGGTTTTTATAGAAATATTGTTTTCAATCAATCATATAGACATTATTACAACATGAAAATAATATATCTTTGAATAGTTTAATAATCTAATAGTTTACAACAGTGTTTCAACAGTGTTCGCGTACGCGTGACGAAGCGTGCAGCGTGTTCAATAATTGTTATCTATCTATATCGCGCCCATCTGGCAGTGGCAAGTGTGGTGTTTAGGTCTTTTAGTGCTTTAGTCATGTTATTAATATTTATCAGGGTATTTAATTTGTTAATTTCACTGAGCTAATCAAACACATTGCCATTGTTCCCAGTGCTCAGGAAATTTTGTTGTTGTTGCTGTATCTGTTCAGAGTTGGCTGCTACCTTGCTGGGGGTTGGGGCAGGGTTGGCAGCATTCTGGCTGGGGGTGGGGGCAGGGTAGACTGCTTGCTGGCTGGGGGTGGGGGCAGGGTAGGTCGCATGCTGGCTGGGGGTTGTTGTGAAGTTCCTGCCGCGCTGTGGGAGCGCTGGAAAATTTCGCGCGTCGTACTGGTGTTGGTAGGGTTGTTGTCGTTGCTGGCTGGCCCAGGCATTTGTTGTTGGAAGTGGAGCTGGCTGGTAACTCGCTGGAGGAGCTCTCCTAGTGTCACGTCTCTCGTTTTTCATTTTTATTTTGAATTTGTAGACTGGGCATTCTATATTATTTGCCGGGTGCTCTCCTTGGCAGTTTGCGCATTTTGCCGGAGTGTCACGTGGCTTCGTGCACTCCGACGTCATATGCGCCTCTGCGCACTTGAGGCACCGCGGTTCCCTGTTGCAGTTAGCTGTGGCGTGGTTCCAGAGCTGGCACCTGTGACACTGAGAGAGCTCCTTTTTATTTATGTGTCGCTCCCAAGTAATCTTAGTGTAGAGGATATGTTTTATGTCTCGCTGTAGCATTGCTAGTGTTGTTGCAGCGGTTGTGACTACCAGGAAGAGTAGTCGGTATTGTGTAGTCATTCTGAATATCTTGGTGACTTCTAACTTTTGTTCTATTAGTGCAGATTTTATTTCCTCCGGATCTGGATCTGCATCCAGACCTCGAAGGACAAATGCGTGGGTCTTGTTTGGTGCGTCGGTGTACGTGTGGAACCCTGTGTGTGCTCTTTTTAGTATTTTGATGAATTGTTGTTTGTCATCTATTTCATTCGGATATATATTGGTGTTATTTTTTGTGTATTTAATTGTGAAACCTTTTCTCATTTGTTCTTTAAGTGTTTCTATTAGAATTTTATGTTCAGTTGGTTTTCCAGCTAATATTATAGGCGCTGGAGGTTCGCCATTGTTGTGGGAGGGTCATTAGTATCACTATCTTCGTCATCTGTTGCAATGTCCGAATCGGACAGCGATGAGAGCGGCTCAAAGCTATTCTGGACTGTGGTTGGTTGGGAGCGTGCAATTTGGTGGGCGTGGCGCATGCGCTTGTTGCGCAGTTCGTCCATTGCTGTTTGGCTGGGAGGAGTTTTGTCGGCCATTCTGGATGTACTAGGTACTGGCGCGCTATCTTTCTGTTTCGGGCTGGTACTCGCTTGTCTCTTCTTTTGATCGCTAGGGGACTGTTTACAGCCAGCTGTATTACCGGCTGGCGTTGGTGGTCTTGGCTTTTTTGCCATGTCACGCTGTTTTTCACTTTCTTTTCTTGCTAATGTTTTTATTGTTTTATCTATTGTTATTATTGGCGTTTCTTTGACTTCGTTGACCAATACACTCTCACTTTCATATTCGCTTTCACTTTCACTAACTTCACTTTAACTGCACTCATTATTTCTTGTCAAATTCTCACACACTGACTTTTCACACCCTTTTTTTGCACTTTTAAATACGTTCAGTTCCTGTTGCTGGCGAATTAATTTGCTGATTCCTACGTAGTCGATACTTTCACTTTGCACCCTTTTAGACTCACTTTCATTCGTCACATTTTCTTTTGCTACATTTTCTTGAGCTGGCTTATCACACCCTTTTCTAGCACTACCTTTTACACACTTTTTTACATTAGATTGTTTTACATTTACACTTTGTTTCATTTCACTCACACACTTCACTTTTACACTATGCTTGTTTTTCACCACGTTTTCACTCACATTCGCCGATTCATTTGCACTAGATTTAAGTTTTTTAGGCCCTATCTTTTCTTTCACTTTTTTCAAACTAAGTTTTTTGTAATATTCCAACACTTTGGATTTTATGATCCGTGACATAAAAAATATTTAAATTTTTACAATTCACACTACCATACACGTTTAGACGGAGCACTCTCGAGGCACGTCTGCTCCCTTCAAGGGCTAATAAGGGACTAACGTTCGTTCACAGTGAACGGTTTAGAATGTAATGTCGACCAAAACGTTGGAGTTGGTGTTTATATAAGGTAGGCAAATGTAAGTATCCAATAGGAATGCAGTAAGAATTTTGTATGCGCTTATAGCACACATTCGTATGCTGAGCATAGGAAGTTTAGCCGGAGTCGGTACGATCTCGTCCATATACTAAGCTAGTTGAGGTTTACAATAATTCTTTTATAAATAATTTTGATATTATAACTTTGTCTGAGACTTGGCTTTCTGATTCAGTCAGCAATGCGGAGATTTTGGATAACTCCAAATATACAGTTTATAGAAAAGATCGTGACAACAATATTACAGGTAAAACAAAGGGAGGTGGCGTATTATGTGCTGTTAATAATAAATTTAAATCATCTGAAATTAAACTAAATTTAAATCATAATTCTTTTGCTGATATTATATGTGTTCGAATTTCTCTCTTATCTGGTGAGAATCTCATTGTTGTGGTGATTTATTCCCCCCCTCCAATTACACTTGATCAACATATCATGATTTATGAATGTCTTGAGTCCTGTTATGAGATTATGCAGTCCAATTTTATATTACTTGGTGATCTAAATATTAGCAAATTGATAGATTATTACAATCATGGATATAGTAATTCGTGTATCACCAGATTTATAAATTTTTCTAATTTTCTTAATTCAACCCAATTCAACTATGTTCTTAATTCTGACTCCCGTTTACTTGATGTGGTACTATCTAATAAAACTTGTTCTGTTTCTCGTAGTGATATATTTTTAACACGTGAAGATCCTCTTCATCCTTCCTTATTAATATCTATAAATGTTTGTCCATCTCGTGTTTCTAATTCCACATTTAACAACACCTATTCTTTTAACTTTCCTTCAGCTGATTTTGAACTCATGTATACTCTTCTGAATAAAGTCGACTGGAATTTTTTATGGGAATATGACGACGTAGACCAAGCATTCAGCAAATTCTATGACGTACTTGATCATGTTTTCCGGGAATGTGTTCCACTTACGTGTAAAAAAAGATCTTCCTATCCTCCTTGGTTTACTAAACAAATTATTTCTGATATCAAATTGAAAGATAAATTTCGCACTTTGTATAAAAAAACGAACATAGAATCATATTATTTACAATTTAAAGCTCTAAGATCAAAAATCAAGAATAATATCAAAAAAGAATATAAAAAATTTGTGCATAGATCTGAAGATATTTTAATTAGTGAACCAAGAAAATTCTGGTCTTTTATAAATAAAAAGAAAAAATGCACACGAATACCTGGAAACATGCATTGGGGTGATAAAAGTTATAGTAACACTCAATCTGCTGTCCAAGGATTTGCTGAATATTTTTCTACTGTCTATTCTCAAGCCACAGTTACCGATTTTTCAAAAATTTACAAACCAATAACTTCTAATACCGTCTTACAAATAAAAGAAATTTCAGAAGATGATATATCTGCATCTATTAAATCATTAAAAGTTTCTTGTTCTCCTGGTCCTGATTTACTTCCTTCCTATATTATAAAAGGCTGCCGTGAAATTTTCGTTAAACCGTTATATATTCTTTTTAATTTAATCCTAAAAACTAATAAATTTCCTGACACTTTAAAAGAATCTCTTATTTGCCCAATTTATAAATCTGGTGACATGTCTGATATTTCTAACTACAGGCCCATATCTATTATTTCTAATATTTCTAAATGCTTTGAAAAAATTATATTTAAGTATATTTATCAGTTTACCAGTAATGTAATTACACCTGTGCAACATGGTTTCATAAAGGGCAAATCTACTACTACTAATCTCTGTCAATTTACTGAATTCATAATTAATGCTTTCAGTGAAAATTCGCAAGTAGATGTGATTTATACGGATTTTGCCAAGGCTTTCGACACCATAAACCATGAAGTCCTACTGTTTAAATTGGAGCATCAATTTGTTTTTTCACCAGATTTGCTAGAATTAATGCGATCCTATATTACTGATCGTAAACAGATTGTTCAGTACAATGGCCATAAATCAGCTTTCTTTACTCCACACTCAGGTATCCCTCAGGGATCTAATTTAGGACCTCTACTCTTTGTTTTATTTATTAATGATATTACTAAATGTTTGGAGTTTTCAAATATTCTTTTATATGCTGATGATTTGAAGCTATTCAAAGTTGTAAACACAACTAATGATTGTCATGAACTTCAAAAAGATATTAATAATCTTATAGCTTGGTCTTCCTCTTCATATCTATCTTTCAATTTTTCTAAATGTAAAATAATGTCATACTCTTTAAAACACAGTCAAATAATTACTCCATACTGGATGGAGGGCCAGTGTCTAGACAGAGTGAATTTTCAGAAGGATTTAGGAGTTGTATTTGATTGTAGACTACATTTTGATTTACACTACAATTATATAATCAATTCTGCTTATAAAAGCTTGGGTTTCATTATACGACATTCAGAATTTTTCACAAATCGGGAAACTCTTAAATCCTTGTACTACTCTCTTGTACGATCGAAACTTGAATACTGTCTTGTAGTTTGGAATCCAATATATGTCTCACACAGTAATAATATTGAGTGGGTTCAGAGAAAATTTATTCGTTATTGTATTAGGAAAACTTCACCGAACTTTAATCCACTTAATTACAGTTATACATATGCTTTGTTCGATCTCAATATGTTTACTTTGGAGTCTAGACGTAAGATGTATTCTTGTTTCTATCTTTTTAAACTAATAAGAGGCATAACTGATGACACTGCAGCCCTCAACAATGTACATTTTTGGATACCTCGCCTTTCATCCAGAACACATATTCCTTTTTATATACCTCATCTTAGGAGGAACTATTTTTTGAAAAGTCCTATTACTCGTCTGTGTTATATTTTTAATGACATTGAAAGAAAAATAGATATGGAAATCGATATTTTTCATGTTGAATTTGCGTTCTTGAAAAATATTATGCTGAATTATTTTCGAGCATTTCGATGATAATAAGTGTTCCTTTGTGTATTTCATAAATGTTTTGTTTAATTAGACTTTTTTATGTAACTTTACGTCAAACATGTTAAAATGGTATCATTATTGTTTTACTGACCTCCTTGTAATTGGGATTTGTATCCTGTAAGAAGGTCAATAATAAATAAATAAATAAATAAATAAATAAATAAATAAGCAGGTGACGCTGCCCCAGCGGGCAACAGTTGTGCTTGACACGTTGACTGTGCTGGTTGTTTGTGTTTTGTGAAAGAAAAATGCCTCCTAAAACAAGTGGTAAAGCAGCTAAGAAAGCTGGCAAAGCTCAGAAGAACATCTCGAAAGATGACAAGAAGAAGAAACAGCGCAGGAAGGAAAGTTATGCAATGTACATTTACAAAGTATTGAAACAAGTACATCCCGATACTGGTATCTCCAGTAAAGCGATGAGCATTATGAACAGTTTTGTAAATGACATTTTCGAACATATTGCGGCCGAAGCTTCTCGTTTAGCTCACTACAATAAGCGTTCAACAATTACCAGTCGGGAAATTCAAACGGCTGTACGTTTATTGTTACCTGGTGAACTTGCTAAGCACGCTGTAAGTGAAGGAACAAAAGCTGTTACCAAATACACTAGCTCCAAGTAAATGGTCAATAATGATCATTTGTTTATAACAATTCAATCGGCTCTTTTCAGAGCCACAAATTTAAATATTTATAAAAGAATATTTTCAACATTTGATGCCATAATTACAAATAAATAAATAAAATAAACAACATTTCCAGATAACCTCCTATCCTTGTATTCTATATCATATTTTTAGGTAATTTCTAATAACAACAATTTCATAAATATATTAGCTAGCTCGATGTAAGGTAATTAAATATATATTTTTTTAATAATAATAACAATATTATTGTAATAATATGTTTTCTACTGTTATGCTACGAAAATATAGCAATTTGATTTTCTTGTTATTTTATTAAATTCAAAAATCTAATATTGTACACTTCAACATTAATATTATATAATAATAAAAATAAACTTTACACATAAACCATTAAACATACCGCCAATTTTTGAATTTTCACATATAATTTTTAAACTTACAACAAGGCACCTAAAATTATTTTTCTTCATTGATTCAGAATCCAAATTTACATATTTATATTGTTTATAATAATTCATACATTTTTATATTATTATGTTACTATAGTAATAACAAATTGTTATATAAATAAATCAAACTATGTTTTATTAACTTTAAATTATTATCGTATTTCATAATAATAACAATTTTACAAAATAAACGTTACCCGACTAAACTTTAAACTAAATATTTCAGAAAACCACAGCAGATTTCATATCATTTACATACGTTTCCAACCTACAAAACATTCATTTTTCTTTTATTCCTTTATTTCTCTACGTTCTGTACGATAAACAGCTAAATTATTATAACAAATGGACTATATAAGCATACACTTTTCCAAAACTATACAAAGCAGCTATATAAAATATATATTCACCGATAGAATCGAACTCAAACATTTTATTTCAAATAAAACGATTTACCGGCATCAGCTGCGCGAAGGCCCCACTTACTCCCCGTTAGCTTACATATAGCATTCAAATAAGATATTTAATCCTTTTTTTATTTAATTATATTTTGTGGCCCTGAAAAGGGCCTGTTGTTTTGTTAATATTTATTAATAAATAAATATTATTTTTAAATACCAAAACCGTACAAAGTAGGACCTTGACGTTTCAATGCGTATACAACATCCATAGCAGTAACTGTCTTCCTTTTAGCGTGTTCAGTGTATGTAACAGCATCTCGGATAACATTTTCCAAGAAAACTTTTAATACACCACGTGTTTCTTCATAGATTAAACCAGAAATACGTTTAACACCACCACGACGAGCTAAACGTCTAATTGCTGGCTTTGTAATACCCTGGATGTTATCACGTAAAACTTTACGATGACGTTTAGCGCCACCTTTTCCCAATCCTTTACCGCCTTTACCACGACCAGTCATTTTACAAATTTAATGTAATACTACAATACTAACAACGTAAAGTTATGTAGTAGAATGAAAATTTCTTCATCATCAACACGTAAATTTAGGTAACACCTTGGTGCTACCTTCACCGGTAGGGACTTCTGCCCTCTTCGGCATGGACATCTCTCTTAATTGGCGCTGTTTGTGGTAGTTATTTTATCCCTATATATATATATATATATATATATATATATATATATATATATATATATATATATATATATATTCAATACGAATATGTGACCAAGTTGAATATGTTATTTCAATGTATTTATTAATATAAATTATTTATTATGTTCTACATAATCAATAATTATAAACAATACATCAATAAACAAATATACATATAGTTTGTTTATAAATATTCTAATATTTACAGGTAAATTTAATGAAAATATGAGTACCTTAGTAGTATAAATCGTTACTGTATACAAAATATTTCTTCTTCTACATATATATTTAGTTTTAAATATAAAATAGTTATTAAAATATGTAATGCTATTCGTTTATATTGTAAAATAAATTAAATAAAAAAAAAACAATCATATCAATTTATATAATAGGTGATATCATAAATTAAATAAAATTTTATATTTTTATGTGTATGTATGTATGTATGTATGTATGTATGTATGTATGTGTGTATATATATATATATATATATATATATATATATATATATATATATATATATATATATGTCTGGCTTAGGCTTTGCGCAGATGGAGCTGAATGGTCTCTAGCGTGGTCACTGCTTCTTCAGGTGGGTCGTCCAACGTCTGGAGCAGCCTGGCTGGCGGGTACGGATTCTTCTGCTTCGGTTTTCTTGGGACAGGACGTGGGATTTTGAGAAGGAAGTCACGTAGAGGACGGGAAGGTTTGAGTTTTCTAAGGGTGAAGGTAGACTGTATCTTCCGGACACGCTCGTCAATGGGCATTATATTGGCGGCTTCATGGACATATTCGGACGGATACCAGGGTGGGAGACGGCACAGTTGGCGTAGGATTCTTCTCTCCGTAGCCAGGAGAGGTTCGAGGCACTTATGCGGCATTGCAGCGAAGGCTACAGCAAAATACTCTGCTACTGGACGGACGAAGGTTTTATATGGGTGTACTAGGACCTTTTTGCTGCATCCCCTTAGTCTTCCTCTTATGGCAAGTAGAAGCCTCTGACGTGACCTGAAGGCTTGTTGGCACTTCTCTACGATAGGCTTCCAAGAGTTGGATTTGTTGTAGGGAACTCCCAAGTATGTGGCTCTCTGTACCGTAGGGACTTGTTCGCCCCAGATGTTGATGGTGACATCCTTGTCGACATGTCTGCGCTGGTGACTTTGGCGGAAGAGGATGAGTTGAGACTTGCATGGATTGGCTCTAAGTCTCCAGCGCCACATCCAGGACTCCAACCGCTCCAACTGTGCTTGCAGGACTGTGGATGCCCTCTTAGCATTCCTAGCGGTTGCGGTGTATGCCGTGTCGTCTGCATACTGGTGGAATGACACAGCTGGAGATTGGGGCTGCGGCATGTCAGCGCAGAACATGGTGAACAGTAGTGGGGACAGCACACTTCCTTGGGGAGTTCCTGCCCTGGGAGAGAAGTGCCGGGATGATGAGGTGCCAACGCGAACAAAAGCATGTCGTCCTTGGAGGAAACTTCGGGTGATGCGGATTAGGGCCCTAGGAACCTTCATCTTCAGTAGTTTGTATAGTAAGCCCTCGTGCCAAACTGCGTCGAAGGCCCTGTCTATGTCCATGAATATGCTCAAAAGACATTGCCCATTGTTAAATGCGTGCGCGATGTTTGTATTGAGCTGGAGGATACAATCTTTAGTGGATCTTCCACTTCGGAAACCGGATTGGGTGGGGGGGATAATGTCGAAGGCCTCGCAGAAGTCGTCGAACCGTTGTTTGATCAGGCTGTCCAGAATTTTGCCCAAGGTGTTTAGAAGAGAGATTGGGCGATACGATTTGGGATCAAATAGTTTTTTCCCAGGCTTGGGAATCATAACCACCGTTGCAGTCTTCCACTTTTCTGGATAATACCCCAGGGTGAGGCAGGTGGTATAGAGTGCACCAAGGAAGGTTAGGGCGACGGGAGGGAGGTGTTTGAGGACCTTATATGTTATTTGGTCTTCCTCCGGACTTGTGTTCTTGGCCCTCTTGATGCACGCTGCGACATCTTCTCCAATGTCAAGGCACTTTAGGGGCGCCGTTTCGGCAGCACTGGCAGGAGTCTTTGGCCTCTCTTTGCATCTATGACTGGTGGCGGGGTGATTTCCTTCACAATTAGCACATTTAGGTTCCTCGCTGATTGTGCATTTGGATGTTGAGTGGTCCTTTCCACAGTGGCCGCATTTTGGCTTGGAGGGACATCTGTCTTGGGGGGGATGGAACTTCATGCATCTTCTGCACTGGTTAGGTTAGGGGGAGTTAGGAAGAGATGGTTCGACATAAAAGTGCTGATAGAATAGGGAAAATCCATGCGTTAATAGGTAATCGACAGTTTGTTGGTCGGAAGTTATGACCCGGACAAGTCTTGTGGGGTTATTTGTTTGGCGGCTTATTATCCTTACTGCTCTGTTATATTGAAGATCGAGGTTTGTTAGTCCTTGCTGTATATCTTCCATGGGTATGACTAACCCAACAGACTTGATGACGCACGAATAGGATTGGGAATAAATATGAGGTGGGTTTCGTTGGGAGGAGGTAGGTCTATCTAGAGCTGTCACTTGGATTGTAGGATCATTTGCCAGTTCCCGAAGTGCTCGCAGTTTTACTGCTATATTTGGGTTAAAGCTTCTTACCAGCACTATTCCTGATTGAAGAGTGGAGATGCTTTCTATGGTGGCTTTAATTTTACTAAGATATGGATAGAGGGATTTGCATGTTCGGAGGTGCGAAGGAAGATGCGAAATACTTGCTACGTGCATAATGTCAGCTTTTGGTGTTCTCGGGGATCCATGACGTGAAGATCTATTTGACTTAGGGGTTGATAACGGTGATCGATAGGGAGTTCCCTCGTTTGTATTGCGCCTCTTCTTTCGCTGCTGCATGAAACCCTCGTCGTCGGGGGGCGTGCGATGCACCAGCACGTTTTATTTTTAGTCATCTTGTATATTATTAAAAATAGCACTTTAAAATATATACAGTTAAAGGGTAAAAAAAAAGAAAAGAAAAATGTAGTTTTATTAAAATATTTAGAGTGTTCACTCAGTCAGGATTATTTTTTTTTTTGGTTTTTTTTTTTTAATTTATGTTATTGTCTATTTATTTATTTATAATATATAATTTATAATTTTTATATTATTATTATTTTTTTTTTGTTTTATTAATTTTTTTTTATATATTATTTTGATTTTGTTTTTTTTTCCTTTTGGTTATTTAATAAATCAGACGACACAGTTAAAGAAAAATAAATAGCACATATATTAAAAATGTGGAAACCTGTATAATTAATTTTCTTTTTGTATATTTTTAATTTTTTTTATTATTTATTTATATTTATTATTATTGTTGGTTTTTTTATTGTAGTTGTTATTTCAGGTGGACGACACAGTTAAAACTATAAATAATACATTTCCAAAAAATTATTTTATTTTTGATTGTTTGTTTCGTTGTTTATTTTATATTTTTATTCTTTTCCTTCTTGTTTTTATTGTTATTGTTTAGTTTAAATTGCAAGTGTGTCATCAGGTTAGTTTGGATCAGTAGGCAGCGTATCGGACTCCAAAACCAGAAGTCGTCGGTTCGAATCGCCCGACTGACAATTTTTAAAGATTATTTTTTTATTTTTTATTTATTTATTTTTATTATTTATATTTATTTATTTAATTTCTATTTATTTTTATTTCTTATTTATTTATTTATTATTTTTATTTGGTTTTAAGAGTTTTGTTATTAAAAATATTTTGTAAAATTTTTTTATTTGTTTAGTTTTATAATTTAAATAATATTGCGCATTTAAACTACTCTATTAACTTAATACTCTTATTATTATAGTTATTTGTGTGAAATGATGTTATTATTTTATTTATTTTTAGTGTTTTTAACAACCTTTTATTCTTTATTTCCGGATTTGACAGCCGGAGCACGTGTTTTTTAGTTTTTCACTTTTTCCACTTTTATTAAACTGATTTTAATCAAACTTTTTCACTGCACATACACATTCAACTATTGCACACACATTAAAACACTTTTCCACATTTAAAACGCAATATTTCCACATAAAACATGAAATGAAGACGGAGCACATGTACACACTACTTTCACAGATTGATGATATAAAATTTTTCCTGTTGCTGAAACGGTTTTTATCTTGTTTATATGTATGCGCAGAAGACCTAACATATGATTGGCTCATAATTTTCCCCACCATTGTACAACTGTGACGTTGTATATATAAGAGATTTTATATAGAGAAATTTTCATTCTGACAAGAATACCGCGATGTTAATAACGAGAAGACGTATACTACCTCCCAGCGACATCAGAATGTTTGGACGTCCAATCCCGTGGCGCGACAAATCAACTTATTTAGGAGTGACTCTGGATAAGCAATTAACATTCCAAGTTCACATACAACAAACCTTGCAAAAATCAAGAAATCCATTCGTGAGATTAATTCCACTACTTGGAAGAAATAGTTTTCTTACCTTAGAAAACAAGACCAGACTATATAAAACAGTCATTCGACCCCAACTCACGTATGCTTGTGCTGTATGGAAAAACACCACACCCAGACAAATGCGAAAAATTCAGATCCTACAAAACAGGGTGTTAAGATGCATCGTAGATGCACCGAGGTACATAACAAATATCCGACTACACAATGAGTTAAATATTCCACAAATCAAGGACTTTATTAACAAAACAGCGAAAAATACATACACACAGATGTTAAACCACATAAATCCCTTAACGAGGAAAGCAGTCGATCCAACTGCTAAACCATTTAGAAAAATTAACCTACTGGAGTAGGATAAAATCCAATTACAATCCGTGAATAAAAAATATCAGTGATTTAAGAGCAAGAGAGCAATGCATCAAAATCCTTTAAAATATGAATCATCTACAAAATTTTCATTCTACTACAAAACTTTACGTTGTTAGTATTGTAGTATTACATTAAATTTGTAAAATGACTGGTCGTGGTAAAGGCGGCAAAGGATTGGGAAAAGGTGGCGCTAAACGTCATCGTAAAGTTTTACGTGATAACATCCAGGGTATTACAAAGCCAGCAATTAGACGTTTAGCTCGTCGTGGTGGTGTTAAACGTATTTCTGGTTTAATCTATGAAGAAACACGTAGTGTATTAAAATTTTTCTTGGTAAATGCTATCCGAGATGCTGTTATATACACTGAACACGCTAAAAGGAAGACAGTTACTGCTATGGATGTTGTATACGCATTGAAACGTCAAGGTCGTACTTTGTACGGTTTTGGTGGTTAAAAATAATATTTATTTATTAATAAATATTAACAAGACAACAGGCTCTTTTCAGAGCCACAAAATATAATTAAATAAAAAAAAGGATTAAATATCTTATTTGAATGCTATATGTAAGCTAACGGGGAGTAAGTGGGGCCTTCGCGCAGCTGTTGCCGGTAAATCGTTTTATTTGAAATAAAATGTTTGAGTTCGATTCTATCGGTGAATATATATTTTATATAGCTGCTTTGTATAGTTTTGGAAAAGTGTATGCTTATATAGTCCATTTGTTATAATAATTTAGCTGTTTATCGTACAGAACGTAGAGAAATAAAGGAATAAAAGAAAAATAAATGTTTTGTAGGTTGGAAACGTATGTGAATGATATGAAATATGCTGTGGTTTTCTGAAATATTCAGTTTAAAGTTTAGTCGGGTAACGTTTATTTTGTAAAATTGTTATTATTATGAAATACGATAATAATTTAAAGTTAATAAAAAATTGTTTGATTTATTTATATAACAATTTGTTATTACTATAGTAACATAATAATATAAAAATGTATGAATTATTATAAACAATATAAATATGTAAATTTGGTTTCTGAATGAACGAAGAAAAATAATTTTAGGTGCCTTGTTGTAAGTTTAAAAATTATATTTGAAAATTTGAAAATTGGCGTTATGTTTAATGGTTTATCTGTAAAGTTTATTTTTATTATTATATAATATTAATGTTGAAGTGTACAATATTAGATTTTTGAATTTAATAAAATAACAAGAAAATCAAATTGCTATATTTTCGTAGCGTAACAGTAGAAAACATATTATTACAATAATATTGTTATTATTATTAAAAAAATATATATTTAATTACCTTACATCGAGCTAGCTAATATATTTATGAAATTGTTGTTATTAGAAATTACCTAAAAATATGATATAGAATACAAGGATAGGAGGTTATCTGGAAATGTTGTTTATTTTATTTATTTATTTGTAATTATGGAATCAAATGTTGAAAATATTCTTTTATAAATATTTAAATTTTTGGCTCTGAAAAGAGCCGATTGAATTGTCATAAACAAATGATCATTATTGACCATTTACTTGGAGCTAGTGTATTTGGTAACAGCTTTTGTTCCTTCACTTACAGCGTCCTTAGCAAGTTCACCAGGTAACAATAAACGTACAGCCGTTTGAATTTCCCGATTGGTAATTGTTGAACGTTTATTGTAGTGAGCTAAACGAGAAGCTTCGGCCGCAATACGTTCGAAAATGTCATTTACAAAACTGTTCATAATGCTCATCGCTTTACTGGAGATACCAGTATCGAGATGTACTTGTTTCAATACTTTGTAAATGTACATTGCATAACTTTCCTTCCTGCGCCGTTTCTTCTTCTTGTCATCTTTCGAGATGTTCTTTTGACCTTTGCCAGCTTTCTTAGCTGCTTTGCCACTTGTTTTAGGAGGCATTTTTCTTTCACAAGACACAAACAACCAGCACAGTCAACGTGTCAAGCACAACTGTTGCCCGCTGGATAGATAGATAGTTAACACGTAATTCAGGCAGTGTATGATCACTGCCTGAGCCGTTTAGGGACGTAGCCCTCTTCGGCGTTGTCAAAAATGAAAATGTATTGATTGACTGTGCTGTTGCTACCTCGTTACTGGTCTCTTGTTTCCTTTATTTTTCCTCCCTGGTCATTACTCAGCCGTGCGAAGAGACAGTGGAGTTTCCTCTAGGGTCGTGATGGCTTCTGCTGGTGGGTCCTCTAGCCGTTGCAGGAGTACGGCTGGCGGATGCGGCCTCTTCTGAGATGGTACGCGGAAGGGAAAGGAAGGGATTTTGAGAAGGAAGTTACGAAGGGAGCGAGAAGGATCCAGGTTCCGGAGGGTGAAGCGGGACTGCATTCTGGTGATGCGCTGGTCAATGGGCTCGGTGTTGCTTGCTTCGTGGACATATTCGTTAGGGTATCCGGGCGGTAGGCGACAGAGCTTCCGTAAGACGCCCCTTTCGGTAGTGAGAAGGGGCTTGATGGCGTTCCACGGGAAGGCGATAGCGTAGTACTCAACTGCAGGTCGAATGAATGTCTTGTACGTATGTACAAGCAATCGTTGGCTGCATCCCCGAAGTTTTTCTCTTACGGCAAACAGGAGTCGTTGACGAGATCGGAATGTCTGCTGACACTTCCTGATTATAAGTCTCCAATGGCATGTGGTGTTGAATGGAACTCCCAGGTAAGTATCCTGTTGAACGGGCTGTACCCTTGACCCCCAAATGGTGATGTTGGGCTGCTGTGCCCTGTGTCTGTGCTGACTGCTGTGGTGGAATAAAATGAGCTGCGACTTTGCTGGATTCGCCCGGAGTCGCCAACGTCGCATCCACTTTTCCATTCGGCCGAGCTGCTTTTGTAGTTTGGCAGAGGCGGTGTCGCAATTTGGGCCGACTGCCGTGTACGCTGTGTTGTCGGCGTACTGTAGGAGTGTGACGGCCTGGCAGTATGGTTGTGGGATGTCAGCGCAGAAGAGAGTATACAGCAGAGGTGACAGTGTAGAGCCCTGGGGATTTCCAGCTTGGAGGAAGAAGTGCCGCGAGACGCTGGAGCCGACTCGAACGCAGGCCTGGCGTCCTTGTAGGAAGCTTTGGGTGATGCGTATTAGCGCCATGGGGACCTGTAGTTGGAGTAATTTGTATACTATCCCTTCGTGCCATACTCTGTCGAAGGCCAGGTCGATGTCCATGAATATGGCCACAAGACAGTGCCCATTGTTGAGGGCGCTAGCAATGGAGGTGTTAAGTTGCAGAATGCAGTCCTGTGTTGATCTTCCCTTCTGGAATCCGGCTTGGGATGTCGGGATGATGTGGTGGACCTCACAGAAGTTGGCCAGTCGCTGCTTGATCAGGCTGTCAAGCACTTTGGCCATAGTGTTGAGCAGCGAAATGGGACGGTACGACGGCTGTTTTCCAGGCTTGGGAATCATGACCACGGTAGCGGTCTTCCATCTTGAAGGGTACTAGCCCAGCGTCAGACAGGCGGTATACATTGCTGCCAGAAACGAGAGTACAGCAGGAGGAAGTTGTTTAAGGACCCGGTACGATACCGTGTCTTCGCCTGGGCTGGTGTTCTTGGCCTCTCTGACGCAGTTGTTGACGTCGTCTGCAGAAACGATGGAGGCTGCGTCCTGGACTGGATCGTTTTGATCGTCGTTGTCCGACCCTCTGGAGATGTCAGGTAGATGGTGGATGTCGGCAGAGAAAAGATGCCTTGAAACTCGATGTCTAAACGCCACGTCGAAGTTAGGGTCCTGCGGGATTTCCTCCAAGGTGTCGGCAAAAACTGTTGCCCTCTCTTCGGGAAGGGAGTGGATAGCGTCGTCCACGCGCAGTGGATGGGAGCTGGAGGTACGCTGGCCGGTGAGCGTTTTAAACTTGCGCCAGAATTTGGCCCCGTCCCTGTAGTCCAAGGCTGAACATGCTTTAGCCCACTTGTCCTCTCGGAACATGATCAATTCGCGTCGGATACGAGCGTTCCAATAGTTCCACTCTGTTCGTAGTGAGGGATCTCTGGTGGCACGGATAGATCGATAAAGGTTCCTCTTATATTTGATCATATTCCGGATTCTGAGGGGGATGGGCTGTCTGTAAGGGTAGATCCGCTTCACGGGTACTGCTTCCTGGACAGCATCTTGGATGGCCGTGGTGATAGTGTCCACTGCGGCGTCGACTTCTTCGGGAGTGTGGATAATGGGAAGCTCTAGTGTTTCCAGGCGGTCTTGGAATTTATCCCAGTTAGCGTTTTCGTAGTCGAGCCGGGAAATGGTTAGTAGGAGTGTTGTGGGCTGGGGAAGGAAAGATGCATCAGCGAGAAGAGGAAGATGGTTGCTCGTAACGCATGTGCCGATGAATGCGTCTGATAGTAACGCGGCACAATCCTCCGTGGAGACGATGTGATCTATAATGGACGTGCCATGATGGTTCACAAAGGTAGGACTAGTGTTATCCAGTCTGTGCAGACCTGGATCGTCGAGGACGTTGATAAGCGCACGACCGTTGGTGTTGCATCTGTGGTCACCGAAGTCCGTGTGCCTCGCGTTAAAATCGCCCATGACGATGGTGTTGGGGAGTCCTGCAGCAAACTGGAACACGTCTTCCGGAACATCGTCTCCAGGAGGGATGTAGAGGCATACGATGTTGAAATGGCCTGTCATAGTGCGAAGTCGGACTCCGCAGACGTGCAGATGTTCGGAGTTTGGGATGGCCAGCTCTTCGCAATGGATAGTTGACTTTACAGCTATGGCCACGCCGCCGCAACTCGCTGTCCCTTGGTTGGCTGGTATAAAGGTAACATTGCAGTTCCTTACCGAAACAGGGTGTCTGGTACTTGTCTCTGTGATGGCCAATACAGAGACGGTGTCTTGGTCCATGGGGTTTTCCACAAGCGGCTTCTTTCTTCTCCAGTAGTTCACGTTAATGGTGCCTAATCTACTCAACTGTCCTGCCATGAGTAGAAGAAATAGAAGTGGCAGTATGGAGGTTGAAGTTTAGACTGTAGTTTGTCTTTGGGAGCTGGTAGCTCTGGCGTAAGTCATCCTGTGGCACCCAATGTGGATGCCGTTGCCGGAGTAAGATATGCTGACCCATCTCCCAAAGAACTGTTTGGTGGCTTTATTAATGATGGTGTGTAGTCTCGCCCTTTGGTTTGGCATGGCATTCAAAAGTGTGGTAGTCACGAACCTGATGATGTTGTTCGCCGTGACTTCGCACACGGGCTGTGAGGAGTCCTCGTCCACTTCCTCAGCGGGATCCACGCATGTGAGTGGGGCTGTGGCCTCTATGGTCGCTGGTTCCTTCGGGCGCTCAGGGTATCGGAAGTACGTCGCTGGATGTGATCCAGTGCAATTTGCGCATTTTGGATCTTCTTTAAAATCATACTTCCTTGTTGGATGATCTTTCCCGCACCTTACGCATTTAGGTTGGGATGTGCAGGCTGTACTGGGGCCATGGAATGCCGAACAGCGGTGGCATTGGATGGGTTGTGGTAGGGTAAGATGTGAGGGTTCTACTCGGTGGTGATGGTAGTAAATGCTGAAGCCGTTTTCCATGAACTGATTTACGGTTTTGTGGTGCTCTGTAACTATGCGGATCAGCAGAGTTTCCTGGTTGGTGGCTCTGCTTCTTATACGCCATACTTTTTTGAATGGCAGACTGAGCTCGGCTAGACGTTCTTCAATTTCCGTAGTTGAGATCTCGTAGTCAACTCCTGTGATGACGCATTAGTAGGATTGTTTGCGGAGTGAAGGAGTTTGCGGGGTGCGGGGGTTACTGTCCACGGAGACGATCTGGATGTTGGGGCAATTGGCCAGTTCACACAGCTTACGTAGCTTAAGGGCCAGCTGTCGGTCGCGGCCACGGATCAGCACCATACCTAAACGGAGTGTAGTTACGTTCCTGATGTTAGTTCCCGCTGGGGCAGCGTCACCTGCTTATATGGACGAGATCGTACCGACTCCGGCTAAACTTCTTATGCTCAGCATACGAATGTGTGCTATAAGCGCATACAAAATTCTTACTGCATTCCTATTGGATACTTACATTTGCCTACCTTATATAAACACCAACTCCAACGTTTTGGTCGACATTACATTCTAAACCGTTCACTGTGAACGTACGTTTGTTTGTTAACTTACATACTATATATTTTCTTCATCATGTCTGGTCGCGGTAAAGGCGGTAAAGTTAAGGGAAAGGCAAAGAGCCGTTCCAATCGTGCTGGATTACAATTTCCAGTCGGTCGTATTCATAGACTTTTGCGTAAAGGTAATTACGCTGAACTAGTTGGTGCTGGAGCTCCTGTTTATTTAGCGGCCGTTATGGAATACTTGGCTGCTGAAGTTCTTGAGCTTGCTGGCAATGTTGCACGTGATAACAAGAAGACAAGAATTATTCCACGACATTTGCAATTGGCCATCCGTAATGACGAAGAATTAAATAAATTATTGTCTGGTGTTACAATTGCACAGGGTGGTGTACTGCCTAATATTAAGGCTGTATTATTACCAAAGAAAACTGAAAAATCTACGTAAATTCTTTTTAAACAATTATAAACAACGGCCCTTTTCAGGACCACAAATTATTTATTAAAAAAAAAGAATATCATATCATTTTTGCAATAATAATAACAATAAAAAATATATTTACATGTTTCAATCTAGCAAGTAGTATTAATCGTAAATTGTTTTCTTCACATATTATACACCAGTTTCGTATAAATAATTTTACCTAAAAATTTAAAAGTAATAATAAATGTAGTTATATTCCTTTTTAACAATAAAAAATTAAATACACGCTGCATATATCTTTATAAACAATTATGTTAAGTTATTATTTCTGCATTATACACAAGTTTCGCATAAATAATTTTACCAAAAAATTTTAAAATATTAGTAAATGTACATATATTCATCAATACAAAATTAAATACACGCTATATATCTATATAAACACTTATGTCAAGTTAATATTTCTGCATTTTGACATTTCAAATTTATAAATTCTAACCTAACAAATCTTTTACTTTTAATATACAAATATTATAAATATCTAAAAATATAATACTATAATTTCACTTACCTAAAATCAAAATGTTATATATAACTAATAAGTTTATACTTTGTATATTACTACTTGATAATTATAAAGTTTACAAATGAGACTCTTTTGTTTATAAATTATATTCACTAAACAGCAAATAGTAGACACATATGCCATCTATCGTGTTAACGATAATACAAGTTAAATTTCAAAAAACAATTACCTACCTAACCGAGTGTCGTCGTGGCGGGCGGTAAATTTTTAAAAATAATAATTTTATTTTCTATTCTTTACCCAAAATATTTCACGAATTATAAACTGCTTTATACTGGTTTACAGTCAGCCAGTACGGTTGTGTGGTCGTGGCGTGTCTTGTCTGATCGTGTAGATAAGCAACATAGCCCGCCCTGTCCAATTGGATGGGTTGCCGCACAACGGCTCGGTGTGTGCTGGCCTTGCAGAGACACGAAACAAGTACTTCAGGTACTTGAGGCCTAATCGGCTTCATCAAAAATCTGGATCTACTTCCGGAAAACTAAGTAAGGGCTGTATCACAATAGATCTTCTAGGTCGCGTTGACAAAAAGCGACAAAACGCTTAAAAAACCCTCATATATACAATACAATACAAATACTGGTTTACACACATTAGTATAAAAATTTATGTATATGAATATAAATATTAAATTAAATGATATATTTAAATATAATAAATTTAATATGTTTAATAATACAATATTCATAATAAAATAAAATATAAGTGCTTATAGTTTAACATAAAATGTAATTAAATATTTTTTTTACTTTTGTCAATTTTGTTGAAAATATATTTGTAAAAATATTATTATATTTTGTTATATTAGTCAGAGAATAATAAACTTATTGTTCAATATGAAACAATGACTATTTTGTTTCGTTGCTATAGTAAATTAATTCTTCAATATGTAACAATGATTTTTTTTATTGGTTGCTATAGTAAAATAATTGTTCAATATTTAACAATAATATCTTTATTGGTTGCTATAGTAAATTAATTCTTTAATATGTAACAAAGATTTTCTTATTGGTTACTATAGTAAAATAATTGTTCAATATGTAATAATTACTTCTTTCATTCGTTATTGCTATGGAACAGTTTTTTTTTATTTGTTGCTATGGTAAAATAATTGTTCTATATGTAACAATTGTTTTTTTTATTGGTTGCTTTAAAAAAAAATAATTGTTCAATATGCAACATTGATTTTTCTTATTGGTTGCCCTAAAAAATTAATTGTTTATTATGTAACAATGTTTTTTTTATATGTTGCTATAACAAAAATATTGTTTAATATGTAACAATTATTTCTTTATTTGTTGCTATAGTAAATTAATTGTTTAATAAGTAATAATGATATTTTTTCATTCGTTGCTATAGTAACTTAATTGTTTAATAAGTAACAATAATTTTTTATGTTCGTTGCTATAGTAAAATAATTGTTCAATATGCAATAATGATTTTATTATTCGTTGCTAGGTAGCAATGATATTTTTCATTCGTTACTGTAGTTATGGTATATTATTTTTAAATATTATATATACTTATATATTTTTGTTATATTCTAAAGTGAAAAGATTTATTTACATTAACGGCCATACCATGTTGAATACTCATGATCTCGTCCCAGTCCCTTATTAGCCCTTGAAGGGAGCGGACGTGTTTATAGTGTGCTCCGTGCAAACGCGTGTATTAGCGTGAGTGGTGAAGTTTTAAAGTTTTTTTATGCCGATCATAAAATCGAAAGTCTTAGACTACTACAAAAAACAAAGTTTAAAAAATATTAAAGAAAAGATAGAGACTGATAAACATAAACTTAAATCTAGTGTAAATGAATCTGCAAATGTGAGTGAAAGCGTAGTGAAAACCAAACAAAGTGTGAAAGTGAAGTCAGCGAGTGATATGAAACAGAGTGCAAGTGTAAAACAATCAAGTGAGAAAAAGAGTGTAAAAGTCAGTGCAAAAAAAGGGTGTGGCAAGCCAGCTCAGGAAAATGTGAAAAGTGTTAGTGAATCAAAAAGTATGCAAAGTGTAGATCTCGACATTGTAGGAAAAAGTAAACTGGTTCAATCAGTAATTAACGAACAACAAGAACTGTGTGCAAGAAAAGAGCGTGAAAAGTTAGTGCGTGAAAATGTATCACGAAAAAATGTGAATAGTGAAAGTGTAGTTAGGCAGAACGAAAGTAACAGTGAAAGTGAAAGTGAATATGTAAGTGAGAGTGTGTCGTACAAAACAGTTAGTGAAACTCCAATAACAGTGGAAAAGACAATCAGAAAAATTGCGAGAAAAGAAACTGAAAAACACGTGCTACATGACATGGCGAAAAATCGAAAACCCGCAGCGCCAGCCGGTATTGCAGATTCCTGCAAAAAGACCTCTGGTGACGAGAAGAAGAGGCAAGCCAGTACCAGCCCGAAAGAAACAGAGAGCGCGCCAGCACCTAGCACTTCAGGTAAGGCCGACAAGTCTCCCTCCACCTCAACCGCAATGGCCGAGCTGCGCAAGAAGCGAATGCGACACGCCCACCAGATGACACGCCCCCAGCCAATCACAGTCGCGAACAGCTACGATCCGCTATCCTCGCTAGAGTAAACGCAAAATCTCGTGGCACAACTCCGCGCATGGGCGGGGTTATTTTAGAGAGAAAAAGTGGTGGGAGACATATTTTATTAACTAACTTAAAAACGTTGGTCAATTTATTTTATTTATCTATTAAGTTGAATAACTTGTCAGATACAAAATTTTAAAAAAATACATCAATAACAACTCTAAAGACCTGCACCGTACGAACGCTACTAGATAAATGAGAAATTTTACAAGTCAATGTTTTTGTGTTGTACAATAGTCAGTGGCCGGCCTACAAAGATGAATTTCGCTTTGCGCGCAGGACCACGAGATTTTGCGTCTACTCTACCTGATTCGGACTTGGCCACCGATGACGAAGATAGTGAAATCGAAGACACACCCACAACTATGGCGAGCAATATGGAGCGCCCATTATAGTAGCTGGGAAAACAACAAAGCATAATGAACTAATAAAAACACTTAATGAAACATTGAGAAAAGGTTTTAGTATCAAATATACTAAAAATAACACAAACATAAACGCAGAGGATGTTGAAGAAAAACAAAGCTTCATTAAATTGTTAAAAGAAAATAACGCAGGCTTTCATACTTATACAGACATTCAAGATAAGACACATGCGTTTGTCCTTCGAGGTATGGATTCAGATCCAGACCCGGAAGAAGCAAAAGATGCGTTAAGAGACAAAAACATTAATGTCAAAAAAGTATACAGAATGTCTACACAATACCGGCCGCTCTTCCTGGTAGTGACATCAGCTGAGGCAACACTACCCAAACTACAACGTGATATGAAACATATTCTATATACAAGAATTACCTGGGAACGACATATCAACAAGAAGGAATTTACACAGTGTCACAGATGCCAGCTGTGGAACCACGCTACAGCCAACTGCCACAGAGAGCCGCGGAGTCTCAAGTGCGCCGAGGCACATATCACGTCGGAGTGCACGAAGTCTCGTGACACTCCGGCAAAATGCGCCAACTGCGCGGGAGAACACCCGGCTAACAGCACGGACTGCCCAGTCTACAAATTCAAGATGAAAAAGAGGAGCGAAAGACGTGACACTGTGAAAGCTCCTTTCACCAGGTACGAGCCAGCTCCGCTTCCGACCACGAACGCGTGGGCCAGACAACAAGCCACAGCAGTCCAGTACGACGCGAGGAACTTCTCGGCGCTACCCCAGCGATCCAGGTCATCTCAGCCGACCCCCAGCCAGCATGCTGCCTACCCTGCCCCCACTGCCCCCAGTCAGCATGCTGCCTACCCTGCCCCAACCCCCAGCCAGCTTGCAGCCGACCCAGTCCCCAACCGAGAGCAGCAGCAGCAGCCACAGAGTGTCCTCAGCACAGCAGAGAGTGGTAATGTGTTTGACTTACTTAGTGAAGTTAATAAACTCAATAACATGATAAATATTAACAACATGATTAAAACCATTAAAGATTTAAATAGCATACTTGTCACTGCCAACAATGCTCAAGATAAGTTTTTCAAATTTATGACATTCACATCAACAATAGAATCTTACCAGATATAAAATAAAATATAAACAATGATAACATTAACAATAGAACAATAAAATATTCCATTCCTATTAAAACATACTAACAAAACAAAACAATGTAAATAATAATAAAATCATTACATCATTGTAAATATCATCTAAATCACTCAGGAAACCTAACACATAAAAAATTACATCTCAAACATAATAAAACATAACATGTCAAAATCTTTAGTATTAGTATTAATTCTACTTAACAAATATAAGTTCACATATTATTCACAACCCATTATAATCATCCCATCAAATCACAAAGTGATGAAATGTCCCATAACTTCATTGTAAATACAATCACATTGTTGCTCACTAGGTTGTAAGTTTAGTTTTAAGTAAATTTCATGGAACAGGTTTTTTCAAATTTTTCCTGTAATAAATAGTCATAGGTATATCTTCTCATAGCCGCATCTCACCTATATTTCATCACTCATTTCAATTTATTTAAGCTAAGCAATAGATTAGAAAACTAGTTAGTAAAGCCAAAAAGGCTAGGAATAATTTGTAGTAAGAATAAAATTAAGAATAACGTATTGTTATAGAATGTGTAAATGATCTAATTTAATAGAAGATTTCTCACCTGATCTCGTCCGATCTCATCAGATAAGCAACATCGGGCGCGGTAAGTACTTCGAAGGGTGACCGCCTGGGAACACCGCGTGCTGTTAACATTTTTTTATAATTTAACATTACTGTATCGAAAACTATTTTTCGGTCGCAGCCGGGTGCGTAGTAAGGTAGTAAATACCTGTAATTTAAGTCAGATTAACTTTTACTAAGTACTAAGTAAAAGATAATCCGATTATGTTTATACGATATTTTATACTTAAATAAGTATTTTTGTAAAACTCCTAATTCAAATAAAATAGTCACACTCACACATACATACATACATATATATATATATATATATATATATATATATATCTACATATATATATATATATACATACATACATACATACATACATACATACATACACATAAAAATATAAAATTTTATTTAATTTATGATATCACCTATTATATAAATTGATGTGATTGTTTTTTTTTATTTAATTTATTTTACAATATAAACGAATAGCATTACATATTTTAATAACTATTTTATATTTAAAACTAAATATATATGTAGAAGAAGAAATATTTTGTATACAGTAACGATTTATACTACTAGGGTACTCATATTTTCATTAAATTTACCCGTAAATATGAGAATATTTATAAACAAACTATATGTATATTTTTTTATTGATGTATTGTTTACAATTATTGATTATGTAGAACAATAAATAATTTATATTAATAAATACATTGAAATAACATATTCAACTTGGTCACATATTCGTATTGAATTCATAAAACTTACAAAAATTTTCACTTTCTAATAACTTATCAAATCTGATATCATATACCTATAATATGAAGTATATGTTCTTAAAATAAAATATTTTTATATATCATAATGTTGTAGTTTAATAATTATAACTAATAAAAGTTTTTACGAACGCACAAAATTCGTACACGATGTAGCTAGCAAGCGAACAAGTTGATTTCTGCGCCGTTCGGTACATTTTCGTAGGACATCATATTACTGGCGCTGACTTTGTTTATATATTTTGATGGTTATTTTATCATCAATTATTTAATTCACATAACGTATATATACATATTTTGTATTAAACATGGCTGATATTGCGACAACAAGTGCTGAACCTCAATCCAGTCCCAAATCGACTGTGAAAAAGGAGAGAAAAACCAAAACGGATCGTCCGAAGGCAACTCATCCTTCAACTGCAATTATGGTAAATAATGCTATACAAAATTTAAAGGACCGTGGTGGCTCATCTATTCAGGCAATTAAGAAATATATGTCTGCAACATATAAAGTAGATGCTGAAAAGATTGCACCATTCATAAAGAAATATATTAAAGCAAGTGTTGCGTCTGGAGCACTTGTTCAGACAAAAGGTAAGGGAGCTAGTGGTTCGTTTAAATTGGCATCAACTGCAGCTAAAAAGAAATCTGTTGTTGCTGCTTCAAAACCGAAAAAATCTGCAGCAGCATCAAGGTCAACGAAATCAAAAGCAGACCAGAAAGAGAAGAAAAGTACTGCAGCAGCGGCGACTGGTAAAAAAACCAACGCAAGCAAAGCAGTTAAGTCTAGGAAGAGTGCAAATTTGGAGAACAAAAAAACTACTCCTGCTAAAGTTGCCAAACCTGAATCTCCATCAAAAATGAAGAAAACAACAAAGGCACCAACAAAAAAGCCTAAGTCACCTAAACCAAAAACAACTAAACCAAAAGTTGTTAAGAAGAAGGCTGCTTCGCCAAAAAAGAAGTAAATAGATACAATACTATATTATGATATTGTATCAAATATTAAAAAACGGTTCTTCTAAGAACCACCATATATTATTTATATTAAGATTATCTTTTTTATTATGCAAACAATAAAAAATAACATTTTCTTTATATCTATATATATAGTAAAGACATAATACCAGATTTTACTTATTACTATCACAGTAGGAATCGGTCTTAAATAAATAATAAAATAAGACAAACATACAAAGTCACACACACCACACACACACAAATACACAGTTTTATTAGATATAAATATGACCCTTAAAGTACTAGTACATAACTGTCATAATCTGAACATTAGGTAAAATAATCCGTATATCATTTTGGATTATAATTAACGAACCGATTATAATTATTAATTATTATAAATAAATTATTTATCAATATATGACATTTATGTAAATATAATATATTTTTATATATACTATCATATGTGAAAAGAATTTTCTTTTTTTTTATTAAATTAGCAATATAGTATGAGATAAATAAAATTCTTTCTTTAAATTATATATTTGGTGGTTCTTAAAAGAACCGATTGTTTTGTTTTATATTTTGTCCTAATAATAATAATTAAGAACAAAATATAATATGTTATTTAGGCACGTTCTCCACGAATACGTCTTGCCAATTGAATATCTTTTGGCATAATCGTAACGGACGTATATTTTATGCTCTGATAGTGTTCAGTGAGAATCTGTGTTCTAATTTTTCTAAAATAACAATAGTGTGCGTACGTGAAAGTGCTACGCAAAAAGCAAAAACCGATTAGAAAATTGTGCAGGAAAAATAAGAAAATACAGTTTATTTTCATTAGTGAAAAAAAGACAGTGACTGATAATAATGTAGATAGTGATACTGTGAATATCCGTATGAGTGAAAGTGTGTGTGAAATTCATCATCATCCAGTGAACATCTTATAACCACGGTGAAAAATTTTACGGTAGATCTAGATCAACTAGTGAAAGCGACGGACCACGAGGCGCTAACAAGCGTCATGGTGTCAAAAGCGGAGGAAAAAATAAAACATCTTTTTCCAGTCGGTAAGTGCGACAGTCGATACCACAAAACCAAGCAGCGACGAGAAGCGGAACAATCGTCGAGCGAGTTTGAGTCCGCTAGCTGGCGCGACAAGCAGTTTCACACCCGGTACATCAGCGATGGCCGATCAGCCGCCATTGCCGCAGCGTAACTCCAAGCGCAGGCGCAGAGCTCAGCAGCAGCTGCCCGCCCACCCAACCGAAACGTCCAACAGATACGCGACACTTGCTCCCCTCCAAGACTCCGACATCGCTACGGACAACGAGGAAGAGAGCGAGAACGATGCCCCGCCCACAGAGATGGCTGCCGCAATGGCGGCTAAGAAAAAGATTCCAGCACCTATTGTTATAGCTGGAAAGACGAATAAGCATGGAGAATTATTAGAAGTTATAAATATTAATGCAAAAAGTGGATATACAATTAAATATACAACAAATAATACAAATGTGTATCTAGAAAACATAGAAGACACGAAAAATTTTACAAAATTTTTAAAAAATACGGAAGTGGAGTTTCACACTTATACAGATAGCAACGAGAAAACTCATGCTTTCGTACTTAGAGGTCTGGACTCAAATCCAGACCCAGAAGAAATTATGGAAGCTCTAGCTGAAAAGAATATAACAACAACAAAAGTATACAGAATGTCTACGCCCTACCGACCACTGTTTCTAGTGGTAACAACAGCAGCAGAGACTCTAACGAAGTTGCAGCGAGAAGTTAAAAACATTCTGTATACTAGAGTAACATGGGAGCTGCATAAAAATAAAAAAGAGCTGACACAGTGCCACAGATGTCAGCTCTGGTCGCACGCAACAGCTAACTGTGGTAGGAAACCGAGGTGCCTCAAATGCGCAGAGCCGCATCTCACGTCTGAGTGCACCAAGTCACGAGAGAGTCCGGCTAAGTGCGCCAATTGCGCAGGAGCGCACCCGGCTAACAGTGTTCAATGCCCAGTTTATCAGTACAAGCTGAAGCAGAAGAACGCTCGTCGTGTACCCCAGGCCAGCCAGACACCGAGGTATGTGCCAGCTCCAGCCCCAACTACAAATGCGTGGCTCAGTCAGAGTCGTAGCCAAGTACAACAACCCAGAGTGATCCAGTGGGACCCGCGTCACTTCCCCACACTACCTCAACGTCAGCAAAACTTCCCCATGTCCCCCAGCCAGCATGCAGCCGTCCCAGCCCCGAACCAGTATGCGGCCAACCCAGTCCCAAACCAGTATGCTGCCAACCCAGCCCTACAGCAAACACAAACTCAGCAGCAACAACAACAAAGCAAAGTAAATACAAATGTCACAAACGCTGGTGACAGTGGCAATGTATTTGATCTAATGTCAGAAATTAAAAGACTTAACAGTTTAGTAAATGCTAAAAATCTCATACGTGCACTTAAAGATTTAAATGATACACTTGCCACTGCCACTGACGCAAGTGACAAATTTCACAAAATCATTAATTTCACATCATCCATCGATTCATACAATATCTAAATGACTAACATATACTCCTGGAACGCTAATGGTATCATTCACAAACAAGGTCAACTCATTCACTTCATGCATACTCATAATGTTCATATCATGGTCATAATCGAATCACGTCTCACTCCATCTCATAAATTCACAATCAAAGGCTACACTGTCCACCGACAAGATCGTCCTCTTCAAAGAAACATGCCGGCGGGCGGTATAGCTATCATTGTCAAACACAACATTCCACACACACACATCAACATTCCACAATCACCCATTGAATCATTATGTATCAAATTCATGGATCTGACTCATATCATCGGCATCTACAATAGACCACAGAACAAAATCACAGCACATCAACTCAATCCATTATTTAATATAGGCAGAAAAGTTTTAGTCATTGGAGACTGGAATGCGAGACATCCTAGCTGGAACTGCACTTCCTCGAACACAAACGCTCGCACCTTATTATCCTATGTTAATTCCCACAATGTCATACTTTTACACTCTCCTACACACACTTATTTCCCACCTACACAAAATTCTCCTAGCACCATCAATTTCATTATTCATAAAAATATCTCACATATCACAAACCCGATAGCAATCACCGATTTAAATTCTGGCCATCTTCCCATCCATACTAAAATCAGTCGCCATCATATTCACCCTGAACATCTTCACAGAGCTCGAGTGTACTCTGATACAGACTGGAAACAGTTCAGAAGTACACTCGACTCACTCATCACCATTAACCCTCACATAAATTCTCCGCAAGATATCGAGAATCATGTACATGCATTTACACAAGCCATTACACGCGCCCTTCACAAACATACACACACTATAACATTAAAATCTCATAAAGATAAAATTTCTAATCATATCACACATTTAATCACTCATAGAAATCATATCAGAAGGCAATGGCAGCAGTCCTATGATCCTGCACTCCGGCAAATCTTAAATTCCTTAAATAAACAGATCCAATCCCAAATCAAAGATTTCCGTAACCAGTCCTGGCAAAACAAACTCCTGTCAATCAATCCTCAAGACAAATCCCTGTGGAAGTTAACCCAATCACTCAAAAAACCATTTAAACCTATTCCTGAACTTCTACATTACAATACTATCCTTTTCACGGACGCTCAGAAGGCTGAGGCAATAGCCGAAACCTTTGAGAGCGTCCACATCCTTGATCCTGCCAACACTCCCGAACAAAATCAAATCCTTCACGAAACTACACAATTCCTGAACCAACAACAAAACCATGATCCTCACCAACTGTCTAAGCTCCTAACAAAACCCTCAGAAATCCTTCAAATAATTAAAACCTTTCCTAACCAAAAAGCCCCCGGCTCTGATGGCATTCAAAACATTGTATTAAAAAATATTTCAAAAAAAGCGTTAGTACAGTTAACCTATATAATCAATGCCATCATCCGGCTCCATCACTTCCCTGCGTCCTGGAAGACAGCGCACGTAGTTCCCATTCCCAAACCCAACAAAAATCATAAACATCCCTCAAGTTACAGCCCAATATCCCTACTCACAACCCTATCCAAAGTAGCCGAGAAAATCATACTCACACGCATCAATAAACATATCGCCAAACATAAAATCATCCCGGATTTCCAGTTTGGCTTCAGACCTAATCATAACACAACACAACAAATACCACGAATCGTGACTGATATCAACAAGAATTTCAATAAAAACAAAGTCACGGTAATGGCTCTGCTGGACATCGAAAAAGCTTTCGATAAAGTATGGCAGCCAGGGCTCATTTACAAAATGATTCGTGCTAAGTTTCCAGTCACACTAACACTACTAATAAATTCATATCTCACTAACCGTCAATTCAGTGTGAAAGTTAACTCCTCTGTTTCTCCCCCGCACCCTATAGCAGTCGGAGTACCACAGGGTAGCTGCATAGGGCCAGTCTTATTTTCATTTTACCTGCATGATTTCCCTACATTTCAGCAAAATAATTCTGCGCTGTACGCAGAGGACACGGCGCTCTACGTAAGTTAACATAGCGCCGAGGTCGCCAACAAGCAGGTACAAATACACCTTAATATCCTGACTCCCTACTGGGCCAAATGGAAAATCCACATCAATCATACTAAAACAGAAACCATAACATTCTCACGAAAATTCACAAACATCAAAATTTACACACCATTGAAAATCAATAATCATCGTATCACACCATCATCATCAGCAAAATATCTCGGCTAAACTCTCCAGCCACGCCTATTCCATATCCTACATATCAAAAATGCCATTCACAAAGCTGCCATTGCATTTCGTTCATTATATCCACTCATTACCCAAACAAGCCAAATGTCATCAAAAAATAAAAAACTCATTTACACATCAATCCTACGTCCAATCCTTACCTACGCAGCTCCAGCCTGGTGCTCAGCGTCCGCCAGTGCTATTCTGCCTATACAACGATTTCAAAATCGATGTCTGCGTCTAATTATTGTAGCAGACAGATATACAAGAATCGAAGATTTGCATAACCATCACGAAATACAACTTCCATACATCAAAGATTACATTCACTTATTATCACAAAAATTCTATTCATCATTACCGCAGTTCAACCCTCTCATTAAAAACATCACGAAAATCAGACACAATAACACTCCATTTACATTAAAACACGCACTCCCATATCAATCACTCCCCATATTCACCCAGAGTGCCCAGGAGTAATCATACATCTCGCTACTAACAAAAACGTTTTAACATTCTCATTTAATCACAAAAATTTTTTTGTAAATACGCATAACATCATTGTAAATACCATTAATATCATTCAATAAATCTAAGCACATATTTCGAAATTCATTGCAATCATCACATCAATCATAAATTTCAAAATGTTATATAGTAAAAAATCATCACAGCATTGTATATAGTCATTATATCAGTCATTAAACATAAGAACATAAATCATTCACTAAGCCATTGAAATCATCCCATTTAATCATAATAGATTTGTAAATATATCATAACTGCATTTTAAAACCATAAAGTCACTCACTAGTTTTAAGCTTAGGTTAAGATCATTGGGTAGAACAGGTTTTTTGTATACATTTTTCCTGTAAATAAAATTATAACTATCACCCCATAGCCTCACCTCATAGATCATTAATTAAATATTTAAAATATTATATTTGTTGCTGATATTTATTAGTTTGTAAGGCCCAAAAGAAGGCCAGGAAAAACTGTATTGTAACATAATTACAAATAACTCTATTTACCGTCCATGGTCGGCATTCGAGCGTCAGACCCTTATCCATAAGCAATGGTAACCGTAAATCTTGCAGATTGAGTTAGCCATTGCTTATAGGGTTGTACAGGGCTGTCGCTTGAACCAGGCGACCATGAGGCGGAAAAATGTTATGTATATATATATTGAGAACAATAAAAACATTTCTAAACTGATCTCGTCCGATCTCATCAGATAAGCAACATCGGGCGCGGTTAGTACTTGGATGGGTGACCGCCTGGGAACACCGCGTTCTGTTAACATTTTTTTTATAATTTAACTTTACTGTATCGAGAACTATTTTTCGGTCACAGCAGGGTGCGTAGTAAGCTAGTACATACCTGTAATTTAAGTCAGATTAACTTTTACTAAGTACTAAGTAAAAGATTTTCCGATTATGTTTATACGATATTATATACTTAAATAAGTATTTTTGTAAAACTCCTAATTCAAATAAAACAGTCACACTCACACATACATACATACATATATACATACATACATACATACATACATACATATATATATATATATATATATATATATATATATATATATATACATACATACATACATACACATAAAAATATAAAATTTTATTTAATTTATGATATCACCTATTATATAAATTGATACGATTGTTTTTTTTTATTTAATTTATTTTACAATATAAACGAATAGCATTACATATTTTAATAACTATTTTATATTTAAAACTAAATATATATGTAAAAGAAGAAATATTTTGTATACAGTAACGATTTATACTACTAAGGTACTCATATTTTCATTAAATTTACCTGTAAATATGAGAATATTTATAAACAAACTATATGTATATTAGTTTATTGATGTATTGTTTATAATTATTGATTATGTAGAACATAATAAATAATTTATATTAATAAATATATTGAAATAACATATTCAACTTGGTCACATATTCGTATTGAATTCATAAAACTTACAAAAATGTTTACTTTCTAATAACATTATATCAAATCTGATATCATATACCTATAATATGAAGTATATATTCTTAAAATAAAATATTTTTATATATCATAATGTTGTAGTTTAATAATTATAAATAATAAAAGTTTTTACGAACGCGCAAAATTCGTACACGATGTAGCTAGCAAGCGAACAAGTTGATTTCTGCGCCGTTCGGTACATTTTCATAGGACATCATATTACTGGCGCTGACTTTGTCAACGCCTTTTAGCTATGAAAGTCACGTTCACATGTGCTCTGCTAAATTTTACGTTTATTTGTGTTAATTGTGCTAATAAAACAGTGAAAAGTGTCTTAATATATGTGTAAAGTGCCTGTGCATGTGGCTAGATAAAAAAATAAGTGCAAAAGTGCACCTAAAACTAAATATAAGCAGTTTTCGTAAAAACACGTGCTCAGAGAGGTTAGAGTGCAAAAATTTTGGTTAAACATGTGCAACACGCTTAAAAACTAATTTTAAACTACTGTGTCTGTGATAAATAATCGTGCAAAGTTCATTTAAAACCCCAGTTTGGTGCTACACTCTTAAAAATAAAAAATAAAGTTGACTAAAAAAAACGTGCTTTTGCGCGGGAAAGTGAAAAAAGTGTTTTAAAACAGTGCTAGATAAAATTAAGTGCAATAAATAAATAAAATAAAATAAGTTAATAAAAAACAAACGAAATAAAACATAGGAAATATATAATTTAAACTAAATAAAAATAAAATTGTAATTTTGTGTAAATCTCATAAATCAAATCTAACAAATTTTAGCACAAAACACTAAAATAAAATAAATAAAAATAAAATAAAATAAAATAACTATAAATTTTGATAAAAATAAAATAAAATAAATAAATAAAAATTAAAAAACACGAAATAAAAATTGTCACGCTTCGGAATCGAACCGATGACCTGCTGACTAGCATTCCAACTCGCTACCATATAGCTAACAAACACTTACAGCGACTTTACTTTTATTTTAAACAAAAACTTTAAGTTTTGAACATCTCAAAATAAAACTCCAAATTTTTTAAATAAAATTTCGAAATAAAATTCATCAAACGAATAAAACAACCACATAAACTAGTCGACCTTATTAAAACATTTTAAACAACGTATAATAAAATCTAAATTAGCAACACATAAACTAGTCAACCTTTTAAAACATTTTAAATAATTTTATCGCTCAATGACTTAAAATCATCACCTGATTTTATAAAATTTTAGTAATAATCATTTGACCTTTTTTAATCTTAACGATTTTAAATAATTTTGAGACTAGTCTGACAATTCAAATTTATTTGAATAATAAATTGACAATTAAAATTTTAACAGAATTTTAATAAAACATTTTACTTTTTTTTTTTAAACTACATCCTTTTCTTAATTTATCTTCTAAAACTACAAGTGCTGTGTGACAACCTCAGCTTACCTCACAACATGGTGCGGACACCAACATCAGACGAGGAGGGCTTTATCCTCCATGAAAGGAAAATAAGACGAGCTAGCCTCAACAGTCCTTTATCTTCAGAATCACCTAATACACCTAGGACCATCCGCAGTCGAAGCCCAGTTCAACACACCCCAAGACCAACCCCGACGATATTCACCGCGCAGCTCTCAAGGCTGCCATCGCACCTAAGGACCACGAGAAGCCTGTTTCCCTTACTAGCTAAAATCAACACACCAATACATAACGTGACGACGCTAAGGTCAGGCATGGTGCTAGTGAGAGGGACAGATCCGCAGTTGGCTGCAAAGTTGAACAGACTCCGTGAGCTCGCTCAAGACCCATCCATCTTAGTAACCGCCGCAAATAATCCTTCCCGCTCTTCCCGCACTCCTTACACCCGCAAAACTACATACTCCTGTGTCATTACGGGAGTTGACTACGACGTCACATAGAGGAACGACTGGAAGAGCTAGGCCTTTCCTTTAAAAAGGTGTGGCGAATCCGCATTAAGGCCACCAACCAAGACACGAGACTAATACGCGTGGTGACAGAAGAAACTGCCGTAATTGACCACCTCCTGCAAAATGGCTTTCCTCTCTTTTTCCACCACCACCGCGTGGAGCCTTCCCATCCCACCCCGCCACAGCTCCGACAATGCCAGCGCTGCATGACATTTCATGCCTTCTCCGAACCCTGTCCCAGCAAGCCTAAGTGCGGACGCTGCGGAGAGAACCACCTGACTAGGAACTGCGACTTCAAATCTGAGCCCAAGTGCAGCAATTGCCAACAAAAACAGCCTGCCACATCTTTTAAATGCTCAAAGCGCCCAGCAAAACCTACGAGCGTAGAGGCCACTGCACCCTTGAGCTGCGTGGATGTAGCCGAAGCAGAAATTGACAGTAAACCTGTGCAAGTCAATGACCTACTGCGCTTTATTACCACAGCTCTACTTAACGCCATGCCTGAACAGCGTGTACGTCTCCAAGGCATTCTTTCCAAAGCAGCAGTTCAGTTCTTCGACACCAGAATGCAAATCTCTTACTCGGGAAATGGCATCCACATCGGGTGCCATAAGGCTTATTACTCAAGGATTGTCGCACGCCAACAGACGACAGTATAAAAGCCTTCGTCCTACCCTCTCCAGCCTCCTCGTTTTAACTTCCTCATGGCAGGACACGGAAGAAGAATTGGCACCGTAAATGTGGACGGATGGCGCCGAAAGAAAACCCTTACCGGGACCATGATGGCTAATGACAACGTGGCGGTACTAGCCATCACAGAGACTAAAACGGCAACACCGATCACAGTCAAAGGCTGCCAAACATTTTATAAGAAGCCGAGAGGTGTCAGAGCAGGCAGCGTTGCCCTCGCCCAGGAGATACTAGTCCCACAATTTGAGCCCTACCACGCTGTCGTCGCCAAACTGGAAGTCCGTAGGGGAGTATACTTTACCATCGTTGCCCTTTATGTGCCCCCGGCCGGCGACCTACCCTTCGAGGTGTTTGAATACATCGCTCAAACGCCCAGGGCCATACTCATGGGCGACTTCAACGCCCGCAACATCGTGTTTGGTGACACAGCGACGACAACCAAAGGCCGCGAACTTCTAGAGCTCCTGGACGAGTTAGACCTTCACCGGCAGGATAACGAGAGCTTCACGTTCCTCGGGCACCAGGGTTCTTCAATCCCCGACCACATCATCACCAGCAGGGACGCCATAGGACATGTCGGCCACCCGGGGTTCATAGGGGTGTGCGTCACGAGCAACCACGTTCCACTGCTCTGCGACGCGCTCTTCCTTGATCCTCTACCGCCTCCACTTCCTCGAAGACTCATCACCGACTACCGTCACGCTAATTGGGAAGCCTTCGCCGAATCCATTTCGTCAGCGCTTCCGGAAGACCCAACTCCTCCTCAAAACGTGGAAGAAGTTGAAAACGCATTGGAGACGGTTACCGCAGCCATCCAGGACGCCATCCAAACTTCCATCCCGAAGAAAGTAGTCCAACGAAACAGAGCAATTCCTCACAGGATCCTGTGCATGATCAGATACAAACGCCACCTGTATCGTACCATCAAGGCCACCCATGACCCCATTGTCAAACGGGAATGGAATTATTGGAATGCGCGCATTCGTCGGGAACTGATCATGCACAAGGAAAGGAAATGGGCTTCTACATGTTCAAGCTTGGACTACAGGGATGGCAGTAAATTTTGGAAAAAGTTTAGACGTCTCACTGGACAACAACGGCACCACAACAATCCACTGTGAACAGAAGACGCTATCTACACAACGGAAGAGGAGAAGGCTACTGCCTTTGCTGACGCAATGGAGGAGGTCCAACAAGTCCCACTCGTCGACGGATTCGACCAGGAGTTTTTCGAGGAAGTCAACGAATATCTAGGCCAAATCAACATGGCACCCCTGCAACATGTTGACCATTACCAAGAGTCACTAGCTGATGACCCGGACAGGGTCTGGTCGCCTGATGTCTCTGAGGCAGACGTGAAGCGCCTCATAACGCGCATGCCGAAAAAGTGCCCGGGAGAAAACGGCATCACTGCAAGGGCCCTCAAAAATTTACCGAATATAGCCATCTCCTTCCTTGCACTCCTATTTACCTCCTGCCTAAAGCTGGGGCATTTCCCCTCCAGGTGGAAAACTTCCCACATCGCTATGATCCCGAAACCTGGAAAGAATCCTTCTAACATCCTCTCCTACAGACCAATAAGCCTACTCGACACGTTGGGAAAACTGCTCGACCGTCTAGTCTTCGAACGAGTGGAAGAGTTTGCTGGCCTCAACAACATCATCCCATTGAGCCAGGCGGGATGCAGAAAAGGAAGATCGACGAATCATTGCCTACTCCAGCTCACCACTATCATCTCTCATGCCATCAACAACGGCCATTGTCAACTAAGCCTCTTTCTTGACATCGACAAGGCCTTTGACAAGGTCTGGCATGAGGGATTGCTATTCAAACTCATCCTCCTTGGGCTACCGACGTCGATCATAAGAATGATTCGCAACTTTCTCGTCGACCGAAGATCGCGTGTCACCGTGGAAAGCTCCAGGTCCCGGTTCTTCATCCCCCGAGCCGGAACGCCGCAGGGTTCAGTCCTGTCGCCGATCCTCTTCAACCTTTACTGCTCCGACAACCCGCAGCCGGTCAAACCAAGCATCGGCCTGCTCCAGTACGTGGATGACACTGCTTACACAGCCACGGGACGCAGTGTCGATCAAGCGGTAGAGGATCTACAGCGGCAGGTCTGTTTACTTGAAACATGGTTGCGCCAATGGAGACTGCGTGCCAACCCCGACAAGTCGCAACTAGTGTTATTCCGCCATCGCCATCATTCCAGACGGCCCCGCGATGAGCGACTACACATAGACTTGTGGGGCGTCGAGATCTCCACCTCTCCAACGGCCAAATACCTTGGCGCCACCTTAACCCGGACCCTGAACTGGAGCCCCCTAGTGCAAGTTTGCCAACGATCCCTGAGGTCGAGGGCCAACCTTACATATCATCTGGCGGGAAAGTTGCGCGGATGCAGCCAGCAAGTACTCATGCACACCTTCAAGACATTCGTACGGCCAGTGGTGGAATACTTCGCGATTACCTTCGCCAACGTCCGGGAACACCAGATGCGACCCCTCTACGCCACCGAGAGAAGGATTCTGAGGCGAATCTGCCGCCAGCCTCCCTGGTTCCCGCCAGAAGACATCCACCAGCTGGCCAACACAGTCCCCATCGCCTAACGTGTTACATCCATCCAATCCAAATTCATCCAAAAATCCCTTAATACTACACACCCTCTCCACAACATTATCCTCGAAGTACCCCAAGTCAGAAGGAAGCCGAGATTTAAGTACCCTCACCCACCATCCGTGCTCTTAGGCAAAGCTACCGATCCACCAGAAGAGGCCCTGACTACATTAGAACAAACAATCGCGCTCAGAAGATAACAAGGACTGAGTAAGAGATACCAAAACACCAGCTATCAACACAACATGAAAAATTAGCCTGTGATAAAAGGCAAAAAAAAAGTAAATAATAAAAATATATATATATATGCATATATATGCTTACACCGAAAAGAGCTTAGCCCTATAACGGTGCGGGGAAACCCGATTTATTTTGATTTGACGCTGACTTTGTTTATATATTTTGATGGTTATTTTATCATCAATTATTTAATTCACATAACGTTTATATACATATTTTGTATTAAATATGGCTGATATTGCGACAACAAGTGCTGAACCTCAATCCAGTCCCAAATCGACTGTGAAAAAGGAGAGAAAAACCAAAACGGATCGTCCGAAGGCAACTCATCCTTCAACTGCAATTATGGTAAATAATGCTATACAAAATTTAAAGGAACGTGGTGCTCATCTCTTCAGGCAATTAAGAAATATATGTCTGCAACATATAAAGTAGATGCTGAAAGATTGCACCATTCATAAAGAAATATATTAAAGCAAATGTTGCGTCTGGAGCACTTGTTCAGACAATAGGTAAGGGAGCTAGTGGTTCATTTAAATTGGCATCAACTGCAGTTACAAAGAAATCTGTTGTTGCTGCTTCAAAACCGAAAAAATCTGCAGCAGCATCAAGGTCAACGAAATCAAAAGCAGACCAGAAAGAGAAGAAAAGTACTGCAACAGCGGCGATTGGTAGAAAAACCAACGCAAGCAAAGCAGTTAAGTCTAGGAAGAGTGCAAATTTGGAGAAGAAAAAATCATCTCCTGCTAAAGTTGCCAAACCTAAATCTCCATCAAAAGTGAAGAAAACAACAAAGGCACCAACAAAAAAGCCTAAGTCACCTAAACCAAAAACAACTAAACCAAAAGTTGTTAAGAAGAAAGCTGCTTCGCCAAAAAAGAAGTAAATAGATACAATACTATATTATGATATTGTATCAAATATTAAAAAACGGTTCTTCTAAGAACCACCATATACTATTTATATTAAGATTATCTTTTTCATTATGCAAACAATAAAAAATAACATTTTCTTTATACCTATATATTTAGTAAAGACATAATGCCAGATTTTACTTATTACTATCACAGTAGGAATTGGTCTTAAATCTCTAAAATAATACCAGATTAGGATTAAATTATACCTGGAAATAAGACAAACATACAAACACACACACACAAATACACAGTTTTATTAGATGTAAATATGACCCTTAAAGTACTAGTACATAAGTGTCATAATCTGAACATTAGGTAAAATAATCCGTATATCATTTTGGAATATAATTAACGAACCGATTATAATTATTAATTATTATAAATAAATTATTTATCAATATATGACATTTATGTAAATATAATATATTTTTATATATACTATCATATGTGAAAAGAATTTTCTTTTTTTTTATTAAATTAGCATTATAGTACCAGATAAATAAAATTCTTTTTTTAAATTATATATTTGGTGGTTGTTAAAAGAACCGATTGTTTTGTTTTATATTTTGACCTAATAATAAGAAATAAGAACAAAATATAATATGTTATTTAGGCACATTCTCCACGAATACGTCTTGCCAATTGAATATCTTTTGGCATAATCGTAACACGTTTTGCGTGAATTGCGCACAAATTAGTATCTTCAAACAAACCGACCAAATATGCTTCACTTGCTTCTTGTAAAGCCATTACAGCTGAACTTTGGAAACGTAAGTCAGTTTTGAAACGTCATCGTAAAGTTTTACGTGATAACATCCAGGGTATTACAAAGCCAGCAATTAGACGTTTAGCTCGTCGTGGTGGTGTTAAACGTATTTCTGGTTTAATCTATGAAGAAACACGTGGTGTATTAAAAGTTTTCTTGGAAAATGTTATCCGAGATGCTGTTACATACACTGAACACGCTAAAAGGAAGACAGTTACTGCTATGGATGTTGTATACGCATTGAAACGTCAAGGTCGTACTTTGTACGGTTTTGGTGGTTAAAAATAATATTTATTTATTAATAAATATTAACAAGACAACAGGCCCTTTTCAGGGCTACAAAATATAATTAAATAAAAAAAGGATTAAATATCTTATTTGAATGCTATATGTAAGCTAACGAAGAGTAAGTGGGGCCTTCGCGCAGCTGATGCCGGTAAATCGTTTTATTTGAAATAAAATGTTTGAGTTCGATTCTATCGGTAAATATATATTTTATATAGCTGCTTTGTATAGTTTTGGAAAAGTGTATGCTTATATAGTCCATTTGTTATAATAATTTAGCTGTTTATCGTACAGAACGTAGAGAAATAAAGCAATAAAAGAAAAATGAATGTTTTGTAGGTTGGAAACGTATGTAAATGATATGAAATCTGCTGTGGTTTTCTGAAATATTTAGTTTAAAGTTTAGTCGGGTAACGTTTATTTTGTAAAATTGTTATTATTATGAAATACGATAATAATTTAAAGTTAATAAAACATAGTTTGATTTATTTATATAACAATTTGTTATTACTATAGTAACATAATAATATAAAAATGTATGAATTATTATAAACAATATAAATATGTAAATTTGGATTCTGAATCAATGAAGAAAAATAATTTTAGGTGCCTTGTTGTAAGTTTAAAAATTATATGTGAAAATTCAAAAATTGGCGGTATGTTTAATGGTTTATGTGTAAAGTTTATTTTTATTATTATATAATATTAATGTTGAAGTGTACAATATTAGATTTTTGAATTTAATAAAATAACAAGAAAATCAAATTGCTATATTTTCGTAGCATAACAGTAGAAAACATATTATTACAATAATATTGTTATTATTATTAAAAAAATATATATTTAATTACCTTACATCGAGCTAGCTAATATATTTATGAAATTGTTGTTATTAGAAATTACCTAAAAATATGATATAGAATACAAGGATAGGAGGTTATCTGGAAATGTTGTTTATTTTATTTATTTATTTGTAATTATGGCATCAAATGTTGAAAATATTCTTTTATAAATATTTAAATTTGTGGCTCTGAAAAGAGCCGATTGAATTGTTATAAACAAATGATCATTATTGACCATTTACTTGGAGCTAGTGTATTTGGTAACAGCTTTTGTTCCTTCACTTACAGCGTGCTTAGCAAGTTCACCAGGTAACAATAAACGTACAGCCGTTTGAATTTCCCGACTGGTAATTGTTGAACGCTTATTGTAGTGAGCTAAACGAGAAGCTTCGGCCGCAATACGTTCGAAAATGTCATTTACAAAACTGTTCATAATGCTCATCGCTTTACTGGAGATACCAGTATCGGGATGTACTTGTTTCAATACTTTGTAAATGTACATTGCATAACTTTCCTTCCTGCGCTGTTTCTTCTTCTTGTCATCTTTCGAGATGTTCTTCTGAGCTTTGCCAGCTTTCTTAGCTGCTTTACCACTTGTTTTAGGAGGCATTTTTCTTTCACAAGACACAAACAACCAGCACAGTCAACGTGTCAAGCACAACTGTTGCCCGCTGGAAAAGTATTCCTGTGACTTTTTTAATGTACGAAGCCTTTTGGCTTTAAACATTTTTATCATGTTTTTAATTTTGATACTTGATTTATTTTTTATTTTATTTTTTGGGTACTTTACTTTTTAAATTATTTTTATTAATTCCTTGTTTTTTTTTTTTATATATTTTTGTTTCAAAGATTCTTCTTTTATATACAGGGTGTTCGAAAAATAGGGGACCAAATTTGGAAAATATATTAATCAACCCAAAGCAAGAAAATAATTCTAATATACCCATGTCCGGAAACGAACCATTTCGGAAAAAAACACTCTTTTGTTTGAATTTTGAATTTTATTTTTAATAATGTTTTTTACTGTCAAAATTACAATAATACTTGTAATTTGTTTATTCACGTTTCCTTAGTAACTGTCAAAATTTGTTGTCACCGTAATTAAATTATTTTGATATTGTTTTGAAGCTTTTCTATTAATATTGTATTGTTGGAGATGAGTTGATAGAGCTTCATTTTTTACATAACAGATTAACGGGAAATTAGTATCTACATTATCTGAAAAATAATTTACCAAATTTATTGGAGAATGTTTCACTATTCACACGGCATCATATGTGGTTTATGCACGCCTCCACATTTTAGTTTCCAAGTAAGACAATATCTTCAAAATTTATTTCTTGATCGATGGATAGGCAGAGGTGGTCCAACTACGTGGCCTCCACGTTCACTAGACTTGAATCCGTTTGATTTTTATTTTTGGGTTCATTTAAAGAGCTTAGTTTATTCGACGCACATTAATAACGTAGAGAATTTGCGGCAAAGAATCATAGACTGTTTCAATAGTATAAGACTAAAACCAGGAATATTCGAACGTGTCCGACAATTAATGAGAAGACTTCTAGAATGTTGCATGCAACTTCAAGGAGGACATTTTAAACAACTATTGTAATTTTGAGAGTAAAAACATTTCTAAAAATAAAATTCAAAATTCAAACAAAAGAGTGTTTTATTCCGAAATGGTTCGTTTCCGGACATGTGTATATTAGGATTATTTTCTTGTTTTGGTTTGATTAATATATTTTCCAAATTTGGTCCCCATTTTTCGAACACCCTGTATATTTATGTATATATACAATATTGGCCATAAAGATAGCAATTTTTGAAATTTTTCAATTACTTTCAATGTAAGAAAGGAACTTTAAAAAATAAGTTATAGAAATATAATTCTTTTCAAATAAGTTCATTTTATATGAAAATAATATATATTACTTTTACAAATGCTAATATATCTGAATAAATATAGTTTTGGGCTGGTCATAAAGGTAGCAACTTCTTGCGTTTACTTGTTTATATTCTGAATTTCAAAGTCTATACGAGCAATTGTTTAAAACAGATGAATTAGTACATATAAATCATGGGTCGGAATAAGACTGTATCCAATGATACAAGAAAACTAATTGTAAAATCCTATGAAAATGGTGTCTTGCAAAATCAAATTGCGAAAACGTTTAATGTTCATAAATCTACAGTGTCTCGTATAATAAGCCGCTATCAAGATAAAGGCACTATTGAGATTTCTACAATACCAGGTAGGCCTAGAAAAACTACAAAGAGAGCAGACAGGCTTATTAAAAACATAAGTACAAAAAATCCGTATCTATCATCAGATAAAATTTTGGGCCTTTTGCCAAAAAATTGTAAATATAGTATATCTTCAAGAACTGTACGAAGACGTTTAGTTGCCGAAGGGCTTTATAGTCGCCGACCAGCAAAGTAACCACTTCTTTCAAAGAAGAACGTGAAGGCCCGGCTTGAGTTTGCAAGAAAACATATAGATTGGACAACAGAGCAGTGGAAAAGAGTGATATTTAGCGATGAATCGAAATTTAATTTATTTAAATGTGATGGAATATGTCATGTGCGAAGATCTGAAGGAAAACGATTTCATCCTAAATACACTCTACCCACTGTGAAACACGGTGGAGGTTCAATAATGGTCTGGGGATGTTTTTCATGGTATATTATGGGTCCACTATATCATATAGAGGGTATTATGGACAAATTTAAATACAAAGACATACTGGAGAGAGTGATTGGAAAACATATTTTCCAACAGGACAATGATCCGAAACATACTTCTTTGCTGGTAAAAAATTGGTTCAGAGATAATAAAGTAAATGTTATGGCATGGCCATCGCAGTCTCCTGATTTAAACCCGATAGAAAACCTATGGGAAATTCTAGACCAAAAAATTAGGGTACAAACTTACACTAACAAAGAAGATTTGCTTGGTGCCTTACGAAGATCCTGGAAAGGAATTGATAAGGAAGTAATTACGAAATTATTAGAGTCTATGCCTAAAAGGTGTATAGATGTAATAAACGCTAAAGGTTATTATACAAAATATTAAAATATATGTTTTTTAAATAAAAAACCTTGTAGTTGCTATATTTATGTCCAATCAAAAATTAAATTTATTTAAATATATAAGTATTTGTTAATGTAATATAAATTATTTTTATATAATATAAATTTGTTTGAAGAGATGTACATTTCTACGAATAATTTTTTAAATTTCCTTTCTTACATTGAAAGTAATTAAAAAATTTTGAAAAGTTGCTATCTTTATGGCCAATAATGTATATTTTACTACAATATATACAATACTACAATACTGCTTTTTTTTTTTTTTTTTGATTTGTTAAATAAACAAAACCCGCCAGGGTTGCTGGACCTCGATACCCACCACATATGGTGGGTACCGGGGAAATAAAATACCCGGGGCGGACCAAAACTAGCACTGCTGCCTTGCAGTGAGGAGTTGGACCTCCAAAGGCTAAGGGAATGAGACCCTGACAGAAAACCACTGGCCCTCCAGGTTTGGGGGTTGGGCGTAGGGCCCACGACCCTTCCCTGTCAAACAAACACTGTCACGAAACCTCAAATTTCGCCTCGGAACGCAACCCGGACAAAGGATAGCGGACCTAGCAAACGAAATACGGAAATGACTATTGGAACATGGAATACACGTAGCCTTTTCAGAACTGCGGCCCTAAAAAAGCTACTAAAAGAAATTACAAGATATAAGATCAACATACTAGCAGTGCAGGAGACAAGATGGACCCATAATAACACCTTCGACATGGGCAAATACACTATTTTCCACAGCGGTAATAATAGAAACAAACACGAGCTCGGAGTAGGCTTTATAGTCGATCAGGAAACGAAACCGAATATTCTCGATTTTACACCAATCAATGAAAGACTATGCGTTCTGAGAGTAAAAACAAGATTTTTCAACTTATCAATCATAAATGCACATGCCGAGACGGAAGAAAAAGATGAAGGAATTAAAGACAACTTCTATAACAAGTTGGAGCAGGCGTACGATACTGCACCATCAAATGACATCAAGATAGTTATTGGAGACCTGAACGCCAAAATAGGTAGAGAACGCATATACAAGGACGTCATCGGGAAAGAAAGCCTGCATGAGGAGAGCAACAACAATGGCCTCCGCGTCATTGACTTTGCCACATCAAAGCAAATGATAGTAAGCTCGACACATTTCCCAAGGAAAAACATTCATAAACGAACCTGGACGACACCAGATGGCAAGACACATAATCAAATAGACCATATAATAATAGATAGAAGAAGCGCATCAAGCGTGATGAACGTTAGAAGCTACAGGGGGTGCAAACTGCGAGTCAGACTACACCTTAGTATGCATGAGATATAGATACCGCATATCCAACCAAGCCAGGAAAAACAATAGAACCCCCTCTAAAAAGAAAATAAATGTCGAAAAACTAAGGCACATGGAGGAGAGAGAAAAATATCAAGAAACTCTTGGGTATCAACTATCATTAGCAAACACGAACACAGAAAAAACGATAGAAGAAAAATGGCAAACAATAAAAAATGCAATACTAACAGCAGCAGAGTCGACACTGGGGCACACTCCACAGACCAAAAGAAACAACTGGTTTGACGACGAGTGCTTACAGTCAATCCAGCGAAGAAACAATGACAGAATAAAATACCTCCAAAGACCTACTAGAGAAAAAAGGGCCTGCTATGAGAACTCCCGTAGGGAAGCAAATAACATATTAAAAAAGAAAAAGAGACAACATTTAAACAAAATTATGCTCCAAGCCGAAGAAAATTTCCGAGATAACGACCCCCGACAAGCATACAAAGGCATCAACTATTTTAAAAAAGGTTATAAACCAAAAACAACAATCTGCAAAGACAACAACGGAAAAATGATATCAGACAAACAGCATATCATGGAGCAATGGAACAAATATTTCAAGGAGCTTCTAAACCCAGATCCCAATGTCGATCACGAGCACGAAGAAGAGAGACTAGAGCAACGACTAGGAGCACTACCGGAAGAACAGAACATAGAACCCCCAACAACAGATGATATAAAAAGAATTATGTATAAAATAAAGAACGGCAAAGCACCAGGGATAGATAACTTACCAGGTGAACTACTCAAGTATGGGGGTAAAGATATGATACAAGCTATACATAACCTAATAGTAAATATCTGGAACACAGAGCAAATCCCACAAGAATGGCAAACCGCTATAATATGCCCAATACACAAAAAAGGAGATCTACTGCTTTGCAACAATTATAGAGGCGTAAGCCTCCTAAGCGCAGCCTATAAGATCTTGACAATGACGATCAGAGATAAACTAGAACGCCACGTTGAGAATATTCTAGGAGAATATCAGGCCGGTTTCAGGCCCGACAGATCAACCGTGGACCAGATATTCACAGTAAGACAGGTGACCGAAAAGTGCTGGGAATACAATATCGACATATACCAATTGTTCGTGGACTTCAAACAAGCCTACGATAGCATAAGAAGGGAAAAACTATATTCAATAATGCTGGAGCTCGGAATCCCACGAAAACTAATAAGACTCACAAGGATGACAATGGAGGACACTAAATGCCGGGTAAAGATAGATGGAGAGCTAAGTCAACCCTTCGACGTATCTCAAGGCCTCAAACAGGGGGACGGACTGGCACCGACACTATTCAACATAGTATTGGAAAAGGCAATTAGAAACTCTCAAGTAAAGACCAACACGACCCTCCTAAGCGGACCCTGCCAAATAACCGGGTATGCGGACGATTTGAATATCCTGGGAAGAAGCACAAGAAATATTAAAGAATCTTTCATTAGCGTAGAAAGATCAGCAAAAACGATAGGTTTAAAAGTTAATGAACAAAAAACAAAGCTACTTCGTCAAAGTAAACAACAACACCAACAAGAGCAATACATAAAAATCGACGAATATAATTTCGAAATTGTAGATAACTTTGTATACTTAGGATCAAATCTATCGCATAACAACGACGAAACCAATGAAATAAAGAAAAGAATTGTCGCAGCAAACAAAACATACTACGCGCTGCTCCCGATCCTAAAATCCAGGGATATACATAGAAACACCAAAATCAAGCTGTACAAAACCATGATTCGCACCGTATTGACGTACGGAGCAGAAACCTGGACCCTGTCTGCCAAAAACTCAGAACTAGTGGATAGCTTTGAGAGAAAACTATTACGAAGAATCTATGGGCCAGTGAAGGACGGGGATAACTGGAGACTACGAATGAACCAGGAGATATACCAACTGTATAAAGAACCGAGACTATCGATACACATAAGAATTATGGGATTACGCTGGGCTGGGCACGTTCAGAGAATGCCTGACACCCGGATACCAAAAAAGGCCTTTAGAGAGCAACCAGAAGGGAGAAGACCAAGAGGAAAACCCAGACTACGGTGGGAAGATGGAGTGAAAAAGGATGCCGCAGAACTATTACAAGTCGGGGACTGGAAGAGAGCATCCCAAAACCGAGGAGGATGGAGACGAAAACTTGAGGAGGCCAAGGCTCGAATTGGGCCGTAGCGCCATCGAAGAAGAAGAAGAAATAAACAAAATCTGCTTGGGGCGCCCATATTTTAGACTGTTAGCTGGATCGTAATCTATACTGCATTCTCTAATAGTTTTGTTCTGGTGTTCTTCCACTCCTTGGAAGAATTTTTCAGCTAGCCTCTTGATTTGTTGTTCGATCGTGCAGAGTTGTAGATCTTCGTGCAAATCTGCATTTCTGATGTACCACGGAGCATTTGTGATCATTCTGCAGCACTTGTTCTGTACAACTTGCAATTTTTTCGTAACAGGTTTGCCTCTGTACCCCCATACTGGTGCTGCATATGTCAGTATTGGCCTTATGCACGATTTATAAATCAACAACTTATTGTTTAAGGACAACCGGCTTCTGCGGTTTACCATAGGGTACAACTTGCTGATTGCAATGTTACATTTTGCTTTTGCAGCCTCGGCATTCTTCCTCCAGCTTAGCCGTTTGTCTAATACTACTCCGAGGTACTTTGTTTCATCCACCCATGGAATACGTTCCCCAAACAGTTCTATCTCCTCACTGATTGTTTTCGTTCGTTTCGTGAACTGTACGGCCGCGCTTTTGTTTGCATTGACGTCTATGCGTCATTTGGCGAACCAGTCTTCCATCTTGTTGACGGCTTCTTGCAACTTCTTGTACACCAACTTTGGCTGTGTAGATCTGGCCATCACTGCAGTGTCGTCTGCGTACTGCGCCAGAGTTGTGCCATCATGTGTTGGGAAGTCTTGCGTGAATATGTTAAATAGCGTTGGAGATAGTAAACTGCCTTGCGGGGTTCCGGCTGTGCATATTTTGATATTTGATCTATCTTGCTCCAACTTGATGCGGAAGCTTCTGTCCTCGCCGTTGATCCAAGCGATCACTGGATCGTGATCGGAGCTATTGTCTGTAACTGTAGACAGCTCAATGTGTTGCTGCACATCCTTTGCCAAGAGGATGTCCAGCACATCAGGTAAGTGTCCGCATCTGTGGAAGAATGTCGGTTTGTTGGGTCCATATACCGCTACATTGTTTCTGCTGACGTATTCTTGTAGGATTCTTCCGTTGGTGTTTGTTCTGCGACTGTTCCACGCAGGATTTTTGCAATTAACATCGCCCGCCAGGATCGTGGCCTGGCCGCTGCTAAGAAGAATGTCCATATCTGACGATAGGAGCTGTTTGTCGGGGCTCTTGTAGATGGAAGTTAAATGTAGTGGCCCTCTCGTTGTTTGGATCACCACTGAATTTCCCTCGATGTTGGTGGTGTTTGCCGATCCAGCATCGTGATGTTGGATATTATTCTGAACGTAAATAGCCGTTCCACCCCCGCGGCCTGCTCTGTCCGATCTATACAGCTGGTAGCCTTGAATTCTTGGATTCTGGCTGCTGTTGAGGTGTGTCTCGTTCACTAAGAGCACATTTATGTTATGTTCACTTATGAATGCACTAACTTCGTCTCGAGCTGCCTGCAGTCCTTCTGCGTTCCAGAACGCGATCTTGAGAGAGTCTGGTTGGATTCTCTGTCTAGCCATTGAGAATTCTTGATACTGAAATAATTAGGATGCTGATTTTTTCCCAAGTGTTCTCAGCTGTCGTAATTTGTTTTGCGGTTTCGTCAAGGACTTGTACAGCTTTTTCCAGGTTAAAGCTGCCGAGAAGCGGTAGTAGGGCTGCCATCGCTGTCGCTGGTTGATGGCTAGCAGCTGGTGGAACTGCATGAGCTGCTAGGCCTTGTGCTGTTGGTGGTGCGGCTGTTGGTGGAGCAGCTGCTGGTGGTTGGGCTGCTGGTGATCCGGCTGCTGCTGCAGCGAACGTTAAATTTTGATTTACTCTTCGCGCAGTAACTTTCGGATGTTTTTTCGGAAATTTCGCACATCCCCTGTAGTTAGCTGGGTGTTTCTCATTGCAGTTGGCGCATGTTGCTTCTTCGGATCTGTCCTTTAGACATTCATATGAGAAGTGCTCTTGTGCGCACTTCACACACTTCGGTATGGCATTGCAGCATCGGGCGGAATGTCCAAATCGTTGACAACGGTAGCATTGTCCTATCTCTCCGGTTCTTCTTAGCCGCTCTATTGAGACTATCAAGTTCAGAATTTCCCTGATTTGAAATATTTCCCGGCCGTCTGGTTTTCTCAGCTGTACTAGCATCATCGGGAGAACTTTTTTTCTCCGCTTTGATGTCATGCGGTTAATTTTCTCCACTGGTAACTGTTTTTCTAAAAGCTCTTGTTTTACTTCTTCTTCCGTAATGTCGATTGGCAAGTTTTTTACGACGGCCTTCACAAGCTTGTCTTCAGCAAGGGCGTACGTGTGGTATGGTACCTCCATTGTGCTTAATTTTCTCGAAGCGGCGCGGTAGTTTTCTGCGTTGTAGCGGCGGATTTTGGTGGATTCCATTCGATTTTTTGCAGAGGCAATGGGTATTCCTTCTGCAAGAAGTTCTTGGCGGATGCTCGTCCATCCTTCTTTGGTTCGTATGTGTATTGGTTGTGGTTTTGATGGCTTCGGCTCAGCTAGCGTAGTGTCCATTGTTTCTGTTTCAATGGTTTTGTCATCGGCTTCATCTTCTTTATCGGATAAAATTGCAAAGCGGTTTGAAGTAGCTGTTGTTGGTGGTGTGGTTTGCTTCTCGTTGGTCAGTTTGTTTCGCGGGGCTGTTTTGCTGGTTGTAGCATTGGAAACCCTTGATATTGGTTGGTTGGACGTCTTGCTTGTTTTGCTGGTTGCCATCTTTGCAGGTATTGGTTTAGTTTTTAAAATCGGTTTTATGCACGACGTGTCGGTTCTAGAGTTGGTAGCCTGGCTTGCGGCAATTGCTTTGTCTCGCTGGAGTCGCATTTCTTCGTTTTCTTGTCGTATCTTCTTTATTTCAGCCTTGAAGTCGTCGATTTGGCGGAGCGCGGCGGCCAGAGTCTTCTCAATTTTTTCCATATCAGTCTTCTTAATGGCGTTGTCCACTTGCTTCTTGACGATGTTACTCTCGAGCAGCAACAGCTCACTGTCAGCACTAGTGTCACTGTCTGAGCTGTTTAATTTCGGGCGTTTGTTAACTATCGTAGCACTGTCACTAATATTGGGGCGGCCATACACGTTGTAAACGCAGGTCAACGCAACCCTAATTTGACTAATCCGACGCGGTTGACTCGACGTGAGAGCAACACAGACACAGGCCTAGGTGGTGCAGAGGGCCGAACCAACAGTGCACATCGACACCTAGTTTATGAAAGTGAGAATCTCTACGAAAAAAGTAGAATACGCTAGCGGCGTTTAGTTGTACCCCTGTGCGGAGGGCCCGACAGAGACTCCCGGAGGTTGCTCTGCCCCTGAGACCAACTAAATGACAATAACTTTTAAACGAAAACGTAAAAAAGTTATTGCTAATTGCGCTAATGTGTAAGAATTCGCAGGTAGAACTCTGCAGCTGTACCCCTGTGTGAGGGCTCGATAGCGGCTCCCGGAGGCTACGCGATCCCTTGGCCAGTGCAGGTAAAACTCAGCGGGGTTCTTCACTGTTCGGCTTGTGAGAGCGAACTAATGTCAATGTCAATTTGCCCGCTGGGGCAGCGTCACCTGCTTATATGGACGAGATCGTACCGACTCCGGCTAAACTTCCTATGCTCAGCATACGAATGTGTGCTATAAGCGCATACAAAATTCTTACTGAATTCCTATTGGATACTTACATTTGCCTACCTTATATAAACACCAACTCCAACGTTTTGGTTATATATTTTCTTCATCATGTCTGGTCGCGGTAAAGGCGGTAAAGTTAAGGGAAAGGCAAAGAGCCGTTCCAATCGTGCTGGATTACAATTTCCAGTTGGTCGTATTCATAGACTTTTGCGTAAAGGTAATTACGCTGAACGTGTTGGTGCCGGAGCTCCTGTTTATTTAGCGGCCGTTATGGAATACTTAGCTGCTGAAGTTCTTGAGCTTGCTGACAATGCTGCACGTGATAACAAGAAGACAAGAATTATTCCACGACATTTGCAATTGGCCATCCGTAATGACAAAGAATTAAATAAATTATTGTCTGGTGTTACAATTGCACAGGGTGGTGTCCTGCCTAATATTCAGGCTGTATTATTACCAAAGAAAACTGAAAAATCTACGTAAATTGTTTTTAAACAATTATAAACAACGGTCCTTTTCAGGACCACAAATTATTTATTAAAAAAAAAGAATATCATATCATTTTTGCAATAATAATAACAATAAAAAATATACTTACATGTTCCAATCTAGCAAGTAGTATTAATCTTAAATTGTTTTCTTCTCATATTATACACCAGTTTCGTATAAATAATTTTACCTAAAAATTTAAAAGTAATAGTAAATGTAGTTATATTCCTTTTTAACAATAAAAAATTAAATACACGCTGCATATATCTTTATAAACAATTATGTTAAGTTATTATTTCTGCATTATACACAAGTTTCGTATAAATAATTTTACCAAAAAAATTTTAAATATTAGTAAATGTACATATATACATCAATACAAAATTAAATACACGCTATATATCTATATAAACACTTATGTCAAGTTAATATTTCTGCATTTTGACATTTCAAATTTATAAATTCTAACCTAACAAATCTTTTACTTTTAATATACAAATATTATAAATATCTAAAAATATAATACTATAATTTCACTTACCTAAAATCAAAATGTTATATATAACTAATAAGTTTATACTTTGTATATTACTACTTGATAATTATAAAGTTTACAAATGAGACTCTTTTGTTTATAAATTATATTCACAAAACAGCAAATAGTAGACACATATGCGTTCTACGCGGCTCTGGATCACGCAGCCGACCACGTTGGGGATGTCCAGGTCTGCAGGGATGTCCAGTGGTTCGCTGCGCACAGAGTTTCTAACCATGATGGCAGCTCCTCCAAAGCCTTCGGGCTCAGCATTGCAGCGGTATGTAGTGCAGCCAGACATGTTGAACCTGCTGCTCGCCTTGGTGCGTGTCTCTGTCACGCCCAGGATGGAGATTCTGTCGGAGAGCATCAGGTGCTCGAGCAGATCTCGTTTGAACGTGAGCGTCCTCACGTTCACAGTGCCGATTCTCATCGCGTTGTCCGCCATCGGAACTGGTAACAGGCGATGAGGATTGCTCTGCATCCTAGACGTAAACATCGGCTTGGACCTGGAGGGTTGGCTTCTGCAGAGGATAACAACCCACGTGGACGTTACCCCCTGCATAGCTCACGATGAGCCGGACTTGGAACAGCTGCGCGGCCAGCCCCTTGATGTGTTGCTCGATCCTAGTCGCAACACGTCGTGCTTGGAAGCTGGGGAATCGCTCGGGTCGCTGCTTGGCTGGTCCACAGTCCTGAGAGAGGCGGTTGTTGCAACGCTGGTTGGCTGCTTTGGGCGTTGTGAGCACTTGGAACTAGTGCCGACGTGTCCTGTTTCTTTGCACACGGCGCACTTCGCTGGTTGCTGCGTGGCGGTGCATTCTCGGAAGTTGTGGTTCCCGCTGCAATAGGAACAAGTCACCTTGTTCCTGCACGGGCCTGGCGTGTGAAATTGGAGGCATCTTCCACACTGGAATGGCTGCGGAGCTGGTGGGTGTGACCGCTCTGCTATGTGAGGGAAATTGGAAATCCATATTCCCTCGGTAAGCAGACGGTCTAGTGAAGCATGGTCGGTAGTGAGTACGCGCACCAGTCTCGTAAACTGATTAGTTTGCCGAAATTTGATGCGCCAGACGTCCTTGAAATGGATGCCCTCGTACCTCAGAGCCTCTCTCACTTCTTCAATTGTCACGTCTTTCGCGACGCCAGTTATGACGCACGAGAAAGACGAGACTTTGGGCTCGTTGACGTGTCTTGGTTCGGACTGCTTCCTAGGCGGCTCGATGACGACGTCCACGTTAATTATCTTCTTGAGCTGCTGCAGCTTCTGCAGCACCCGGCTGTCTGGGCTCTTCACCAGCATCTTGCCGGTTCGGGTCGGAATTGTGCAATGCACCTGCAGGTCTTTGACGAGCCTCAGGTACGGTGCGAACCCTTTTGGCGTCATCATGTGGCGTCTTTTCCGTCATGTCTGTGTATGTGTGATATTCTGCTTTTTTATTTTTTAAGATGTTCATGAATTTTTGTTTGTCTGCACTATCTTCCATGTAGATGTTTGTGTTGTTCTTAGTGTACCGTAGTGTGAATCCTTTTTCGAAGTCGTATTTTAATGGCTCTATTAATTCTTTTGCCTTGCCAGATACAACAATTGGTGCAGGTGCTTTCTTCCTCGTTGCCATCTTGGTCGCCATTGCAGTGGGTGGGGCTTCGGCTTCCATCTCTGTCTCGTCGTCTGTTGATATGTCCGTGTCGTCCATTGAGGTGAGCGGTTGGTAGGCGTTCGCGGTCGTAGTCGGTGGTGGGGTGCTCAGCGTCACCTGCACCCTGCGCGTGCGCTTCCTCTTCGGCTGAGGCTGCATGTTAGGCAGGCTAGCCGGACCAGCTACAGGCTTGCTGTTTGTCTGGTTCGGGCTCTGGCTAGCCTGTCTCTTCCTCTGCCCGCTCGTCGTCGCTGCTTTGTCACGTTCTTCGTTATCGGCTTGTTGCTGTCTAACAATATTTTCAGCCGCTTCTGACAGCCAAACCTCGTGGCTATCTGTACTTATTTTAGTGAACTGAATATTCACTAGCTTATCACTAAACTCTGTAAGTTCTTTAACTACACATTCACTTTCACTTTTTTTTAAATTCTCACTCACGCATTTACTCACTTCACTGGTTTTTATGTTTTCTTTATTTTCACCTATTTTCACAGTTGTTAATTCTTCATTTTCACCCACATTTATACTATTGTTTTTACTAGCCCTACTGTTTTCACTAACACTTTCACTGTCTATTTACGTATCACACACACTACTATTCTCACTTAAACTATTGTCAGTCGTTTCGCTCATAAGATTCTTATCAGTCTCTATCTTTTAAATTTCGCTAAATATTTTTAGAACGGTTTTCACGCACAATTCCAAACTATTATAACACTATTACAATATTCACTAAACTAGATTTATTAATACTAAGAATTTAACAAAATCCCTGCAGCGCAGACTTAACACCAAAAATACGTCCTCTCGACTCGAGAGTCAGTTCGAGAATGGACGAGATCATGAGTATTTAACATGGTATGGCCGTTAGCGTAACTAAATCTTTTCACTTTAGAATATAACAAAAATATATAAGTATATATAATATTTAAAAATAATATACCATAACTACAGTAACGAATGAAAAATATCATTGCTACCTAGCAACGAATAATAAAATCATTATTGCATATTGAACAATTATTTTACTATAGCAACGAACATAAAAAATTAATGTTACTTATTAAACAATTAAGTTACTATAGCAACGAATGAAAAAAAATCATTATTACTTATTAAACAATTAATTTACTATAGCAACAAATAAAGAAATAATTGTTACATATTAAACAATATTTTTGTTATAGCAACATATAAAAAAAACATTCTTACATATTAAACAATTAATTTTTTAGGGCAACCAATAAGAAAAATCAATGTTACATATTGAACAATTATTTTTTTTTTAAGCAACCAATATAAAAAACAATTGTTACATATAGAACAATTATTTTACCATAGCAACAAATAAAAAAAAACTGTTACATAGCAATAACGAATGAAAAAAGTAATTGTTACATATTGAACAATTATTTTACTATAGTAACCAATATGAAAATCTTTGTTACATATTAAAGAATTAATTTACTATAGCAACCAATAAAGATATTATTGTTAAATATTGAACAATTATTTTACTATAGCAACCAATAAAAAAAATCATTGTTACATATTGAATACGAAACTTGTGTATAATGCAGAAATAATAACTTAACATAATTGTTTATAAAGATATATGCAGCGTGTATTTAATTTTTTATTGTTAAAAAGGAATATAACTACATTTACTATTAATTTTAAATTTTTAGGTAAAATTATTTATACGAAACTGGTGTATAATATGTGAAGAAAACAATTTACGATTAATACTACTTGCTAGATTGAAACATGTAAGTATATTTTTTATTGTTATTATTATTGCAAAAATGATATGATATTCTTTTTTTTTAATAAATAATTTGTGGTCCTGAAAAGGACCGTTGTTTATAATTGTTTACAAAGAATTTACGTAGATTTTTCAGTTTTCTTTGGTAATAATACAGCCTGAATATTAGGCAGTACACCACCCTGTGCAATTGTAACACCAGACAATAATTTATTTAATTCTTCGTCATTACGGATGGCCAATTGCAAATGTCGTGGAATAATTCTTGTCTTCTTGTTATCACGTGCAGCATTGCCAGCAAGCTCAAGAACTTCAGCCAAGTATTCCATAACGGCCGCTAAATAAACAGGAGCTCCGGCACCAACACGTTCAGCGTAATTACCTTTACGCAAAAGTCTATGAATACGACCAACTGGAAATGTAATCCAGCATGATTGGAACGGCTCTTTGCCTTTCCCTTAACTTTACCGCCTTTACCGCGACCAGACATGATGAAGAAAATATATAATATGTAAGTTAACAAACAAACGTACGTTCATAGTGAACGGTTTAGAATGTAATGTCGACCACAACGTCAAGTCAAGTCAAGTCAAAAATGTTTATTTAAATAATGGTAGAACAATATAATAGTAAGACATCGTTTTGTAAATAATGGGTGCTGTTTAAGACAACATGTCTTCTTCAGCACTAGCAATCGATTATTATGAAAGTACAAAAAAAAAACAACAACAACAAATACAATTGATGAAACGACACAAAATAATGAGATAAAAAAAAATGGTTAATGTTCATATATAGGTTTACAGTAAAATTTCCAACATGTACAGATGTATATTATAAATTATTTCATACTCACAGGAGTATTTTCAAGAACTTCTCGGAGGGCTGGGGGAAGTTCGCATGGGGCGACACTAAGGAGAGCAGCAGGGGGATGACGGTACTTCCGCTTGCGTCGGCGACGGTGTCGAGGGGAAGGTGTAGACAGTGTGGAAACACTAAATCTGTTCTCCAGAACAATCCTGGCGGTGAATCGTGCTTGGAGCTAGACCAAACGTTCTACGATCGGTGTTGCCCCCGTTGTGTTGTAGAATTGGTCCGACGGGTATCTCCAGGGCAGGTCGTGGGCTCGACGCAGGAAACGACGGTCCAGGGTGGTCAGCGGCTTCAGGCTGTTAGGGTTAGCTGCAGCACATACCACAGCGCGAAAGTCGGCGACCGGGCGGGTGAATGATTTGTAAGTAATCATTAACACCCTGGAACTGCAGCCCTGCATCCTGGACCGCAGGCAGTTAGACAGCACCGACCGTTGCCGCATGGTGACGGCGCATTTGTGGATGTCCTCAGACCAGTTGGAGTTCTGGTTGAAGACGATCCCCAAGTACGTAGCACTTTTCTGTGGCTCTATCCTTGACCCGCCGATGGTGAGGTGGATGGAGTGGCCGGGCTTCTGGTGGCAATGTTTGAAATGGACCAACTGGCTCTTCAGTGGGTTGACCTTGATGCGCCAGATGCTCATCCATTTCTCCAGCTTCTGTGTATTTAATTTTTTATTGTTAAAAAGGAATATAACTACATTTACTATTACTTTTAAATTTTTAGGTAAAATTATTTATACGAAACTGGTGTATAATATGTGAAGAAAACAATTTACGATTAATACTACTTGCTAGATTGAAACATGTAAGTATATTTTTTATTGTTATTATTATTGCAAAAATGATATGATATTCTTTTTTTTAATAAATAATTTGTGGTCCTGAAAAGGACCGTTGTTTATAATTGTTTAAAAAGAATTTACGTAGATTTTTCAGTTTTCTTTGGTAATAATACAGCCTGAATATTAGGCAGTACACCACCCTGTGCAATTGTAACACCAGACAATAATTTATTTAATTCTTCGTCATTACGGATGGCCAATTGCAAATGTCGTGGAATAATTCTTGTCTTCTTGTTATCACGTGCAGCATTGCCACCAAGCTCAAGAACTTTAGCAGCCAAGTATTCCATAACGGCCGCTAAATAAACAGGAGCTCCGGCACCAACACGTTCAGCGTAATTACCTTTACGCAAAAGTCTATGAATACGACCAACTGGAAATTGTAATCCAGCACGATTGGAACGACTCTTTGCCTTTCCCTTAACTTTACCGCCTTTACCGCGACCAGACATGATGAAGAAAATATATAATATGTAAGTTAACAAACAAACGTACGTTCACAGTGAACGGTTTAGAATGTAATGTCGACCAAAAGTCTGTTTGATTCATTTTTGAGGAGAGTTGAGCCTTCGGCTCACTTTGTCCTAGTTCAGTTTTTCTTTAGGTCATTTTGTGTTTTATTGAGTTTGATACAGCTTTTAGCTGTTTTTCTGTTTTAGTATAATTGTGCACTTTATTACGTTGATAACAAGTGCACTGGTCTCTTGCACCTTCTTGGTTGCTGTATGTTTGTCACCGCTGCTCTGGCTTCTCCGTTGCCGTGGCGACTCATGTTGTCAAAGAATTTGGCTCCTTGCTTGAGAATTTCTTCTTCGATTCTGTTCATACTTGTGTCGCTGTGGATGGTTTTTGAGCTTATGAACAACCGAGCGTTCAGAATTCCACGCAGCATCTTGTTTTGGCAAACCTGCAGGCGTCGCGCTGATAATTTGGAGGCAACTCCCCATGCTGGACAAGCATATAGAAGTTGTGGCCTGATGATTGTACGGTACACTCTCAATTTGTTTTTGAGAGACATATCGCTTTTATTACCCAAGAGAGGGATCAGTCTCGCGTACGTCTTCCTGGCCTTGAGGATAGCGTCACTAACATGCTGCTTGAAGTTTAGCCGCCTATCGATAGTGATTCCCAAATAGGTTACCTTGTCTCTCCAAGGGATAGGCCTATCAAAAAGTCGAATCTCACCAAACGGTTGTAGCAGTCGTCTTGTGAGAAGTATCACCGTACTTTTCGTTAGATTTATGCTAATCCTCCACTTGCAACACCATTCTTCTAGAGCGTCCATAGCTTGCTGAAGTCGTGTAGTAACTATCCTCGGGTGTGTGCTTTTGTATGCGACCGCCGCGTCGTCTGCATATTGGGCGACCAGCGCTTTAGCTGAGTCCGGGTGTGGTATGTCGCTCACGTACACATTAAAAAGAAGTGGAGACAGCAGAGAGCCCTGTGCAACACCTGCCGTGATCGTCTTTTCGCTAGAGAGAGCGCCTTCGTGCCGCACTTGGAATTTGCGGCCTTTTAAATATGATGCGATTAGTTTGACTTGGTGTAGCGGAAATCCAAGTTGCAGCAGTTTGGACAGCATGCCCTGGTGCCACACCTTGTCAAATGCTTTCTCTACATCAAGAAAGACTGCGCCTGTTGCCATTTTTTGTTCCATGCCTTGTGCGGCAAAGTCTATTACTCGTACAAGTTGCTGTGTCGTAGAGTGCTAGCTTCTGAAGCCGAATTGTTCGTTTGGCAGGATGTTGAGCTCTTCCGTAGTGGACTGCAGTTGTTCCAAAATCACTCTCTCTGCGATTTTTGCTAGGTGGCTTAGCAGACTGATCGGCCTGTGATTCTGAGGGAACTTTGAATCTTTCCCTGGCTTCGGAATGGTGATAATCACTGCTCTGGTTGGAAAGTGTTGTAGACGCAGAATCCCATTGATTATGTTGGTGAACGCAACTATAGCCTTCATCGGTAAGGCTCGTAGAGCTGCAGCTGGCACTTCATCCGATCCTGGTGCTTTCTTGATGTTAACACGTTTCAGAAGTTGCTGCACATGGGCTGTCGTAGTAAATGGTGCAGATTCTTCGCTGGCCTGGCGTAGTTTTCGTCTCACGGATTTATGCGTTTTCTCAATGAAGTCCATGTCAGCATTGGCATAGTTTGGAGAGCACTGATCTTCCAAACAGTTTGCTATAGCTTCTGCTTTCTCTGCGGCGGTGTACACGAGTCCTTGCTGTCAATGTATTGCTCTTGGTGTGGCGCGTTTACTTCTCAGAGACTTTTTTTTTTTTTTGTATGTATATGAGGGTTTTAAGCGTTTTATCGCTTTTTGTCAACGCGACCTAGAAGATCTATTGTGACAGCCCTTACTTAGTTTCCGGAAGTAGATCCAGATTTTGATGAAGCCGATTAGGCCTCAAGTACCTGAAGTACTTGTTTCGTGACATGTTTTACTTGCATTTTAGTGATGCAGGTTGTCAGCCTACAGTCTCTGCAAGGCCAGCACACACCGAGCCGTTGTGCGGCAACCCATCCAATTGGACAGGGCGGGCTATGTTGCTTATCTACACGATCAGACAAGACACGCCACGACCACACAACCGTACTGGCTTTCTCAGAGACTTGCACAGCTTCCAATATTTCTGCTCGTCTTCATCAGCTACTGTGAGAACTTTAGCCCAGCTCTTGTTCTTCTCTTTTCTGAGGGCGTCTCTCAGCTTTGTCGTTAGCTGATTATAGAGCCGCTTGTCAACAGGATCCCAATTTCTCTGCCAGTTTCTTCTAGCTGCTTTACGTTGGCGAATAATATCCAGGATTTCTGCTGGTTGACTCGACTTGATATTTGGGTGAGTATGCCTGGCTCGAAATGCAGCCTGCAAACTTCTTTTAATTTTTGCAGTAAGATCAGTCACGGCTTCCTCCAAATCTGCTGTTGTGCGGATCTCTAGTAAGCTGCCAAGTTCTTGCTGCAGAAAATCTTCGAATTTTTCCCAATCAACAATTGGCCTTGCTGTGGTTAAGGACGGTTGAATGTTGTCTTCAAGATCCAGAATGATTGGGTCGTGGTCGGAAGAGAGATCGTTGTAGACGTCTATACTGCGGCTGGCTTGGATCTTGTGCAGGATAGCTAAGTCCAGTACGTCTGGGGTCTGGCCTGCGCTGCTGTAGTGGGTCGGCTCCGTTGGTGCAATAATGTCCAGCTGCTTGTCAACATTATACTTGAAGAGGAATCTGCCCCTTGTGTTGCTGCGCCTGCTATTCCAAGAGGAGTGTTTGGCGTTTAAATCTCCAGCTATTATCACTGGAAGGTTGTCCATGAACAGCACCTTGTCGAGATCGGCTTCAAGAAGCTGTTTGGCGGGTGAGTTGTAGCCCGCTACTACACGGATAGGACCTTGTTTCACCGTGTTGATGACAACTGCACAAGCTTCCAGGTTTGTTAGGGCTGGAACATCAACTTCCGAGTGCTGGAGTGTTTGTCGCACATATACAGCTGTCCCGTCAGCTACGCCGTCTCTGTCTCTTCTGCAGCAAGTGTAGTTTCTGAGCCTTGGAACGTGGTTGTAAGGTTTAGAATGTTTCACCCACCAGAATAACATCGGCTCGTACGCGATGAGCGAATTCTTCAAGTTCCTCGAACTTTTCGAGAATAGAGTTGGCGTTCCACGCCATTATTCTGAGGTTTTTTGCCGTTCTAGTTTTAACAACCATTTTTAAATATTGCAATTAATGATGGAAGAGATTGCATGGCAACTAACATCATTTCAGCGGTTGTTTTAGCTGCTGCTACTTTATTAACCACGTTTAGTAGTGTTTCGCACAGTGCTTCGACATTTACTGTTGACAACAGTTTCATCAGTTTGGCGATGTTAGTGCTATCGTCTGCAGATTCTTCAGTTGCAATTTGTTTCACCGCCTTTTTGGATTTGGATTGCAATCTCGTTTTGTTACGTCTTGTTGCTTTGACCAGAACTGGATTGCGTGTAGTCGCGGTGCCAAGCGTAGCAAGTTTTGCAGTCGGCGGCGGTGTTGATGAGGTTGATGCATCCGTTGCTGCTGGTGGAGTCTCGGCACTTGATGGTGCCGCAGTCAGTGTTCCAGTTGGTGAAACTGTATTTGGCTGCACAGATGTTGCTTCGGGTGTGGCTGCAGCTGCGGGTTGAGCAGCTCTTGCCACGCTTGCGTAACTTCTCCCGTCAGCTTTCCTATTTTTCTTCCTCGCGATGGCGTCCTTGAACAGCTGGCAGCCTCGGTAGTTGGCGGTGTACTGTTCGCCGCAGTTTGCACACTTGGCTTTGTGTTCCGTCTTGTCCTTCTTCCCGCACTCGTGCGACGCATGAGCTTCTCCGCATCTCACGCAACGCCAGGCGAGTTGGCAAGCGCTGGACGAGTGATTGAAGCTCTGACATCGGTGGCACTGGCCGGGTGTGGTTGGTCGTCGTTTTCCTTCTACACTGATTCGTGTACGGCCATTGCCAGACGGCAGATAATGGGTGTGGAGTGCAAAGGGTTTCTTACGAGCTCGGTCCAGTACGAGTAGATGGTTACGGAACCCAGGAGCGGCCAGTAGCAAACATAAGCGCGGCTGAGTTTGAAGCTTTGCTGGCAGCAGAGGTGCGTCCTGAGGTGGTTGGGATACCACGTCCACGAGAAGAGGAAGAGTTGGCTACTATCTTTACAAAGTTTGTGGGTGGAGACATACAGCTACCGGAGGTAAGAGGGAAAGATTATCGGTTGGAGGAAACGACCGAGAAGGTTCCTTACGGGCTCGGTTCAGTACGAGCAGATAGGTGCGAAACCCGGGAGCTGCCTGAAGTGGTTGGTATACCACGTCCACAGGAAGATGTAGCAACAGTAGCCACAAAGTATGTAAATGAAGGCATACAGGAACCGGAAGTAAAAGATGATCATCTGTCGGAGGAGTCGACCAAATAGGTAACTTCGACAGAAGACGAGGTGGTGGAGCTCTTGAAAGAAGTAACGATTATCAGGGAAATAGTTCATCAGGATCACGAGCAGCACTGTGGAAACAACAAGGCAACGAAAATGTAAATGAAACAGGATAATTACAAGATAAAGGATTACGACCACTCCACCATCTTCATGGAGGACGAAGAAGCCAGTGTAGTGCTTTTTGCAAAGTGTAGTGAGCCCGACCCTGTAGTATTTGATATTATAGTGATAAAAAAACAATTCGCAACCAAACATTTTATTGTATCCGGACAGAGACCGCTGTGGAACGAAGAACCCCCGCCCCTGTGTTTAATGACCTACCCTTAAGTGTTTTCAGTTGACATTGATATGCCCCGATTATTTGTTTATGTTTAGGCTATGGATTTACGGATTAGATAAGTATTAGTTTAGAAATGCTTAATAGTTAAGGATTTCGTTTCAATCATATATTTATGATTGTATTATGATTTTGTTTTTGAATTTGTGAAAGTTTTGTAAGTTATCATTGCTTTATATTCAGTCATCTGTTTATGATTGTTTATGTTCGATAATGTGATTGGTTTAGTAATGCATAATAACTTAAAGATTTGTTTTCAATCATCTGTTTATGATTGTATTGTTTATGTTTGTTAATTCGATTTTGTGATTTTATTTGTTCAAATTTTTGGTCATTGTTTAATAGTTGTAATTGTTTGTCTAAGGTATGATTTACGTTTAGGAAAGACAGTATTCCACTTAGAATTAAATATATCGTAGTCAAACGATATATTTATGTTTTAAGGGGAGGATAGTGTAACAAGATGAAAAACGACAAGGCTTTTCATCTTGTTACGGCTTGTCATAGTTTCTGAGGTCTATGACTCTGGTGTTGGTAGGTCAACAAAATGCTGACTTCAGCAAATAGCAACGGCCGTCTTTGCTGATTAAGCAGACTATAATAATACCGGCCAAAACACGAGTCATAGATTCAGAACAATGGATTTAATTATATCTTCTGCGAAGATATAATTAAATCTTTAAGGGGTGGTAATGTAACAGTAATTGACGAATTATTCCAAATCATTATTGTTTGATAGATTTCATAATATAAATTGCGCGTTAACAAAAATGCACCGTGAACAAGTTATATTTCGTAAAGTTTAATAACCTATTAACGTTTTGTAACTTATCCACGTGCGATGTGAGTAATAGTTACATTGCCAACCCTAGCACTTTTTAGGATATAAATAGGATTTAATTTAGTAGAGTTAGGCAGTCAGAATCAGTAGAGTCAGTCAGTAGAGTCGGTTAAGCAGAGTAGTCTTAAGTGGTAAGTTGATGTCGCAATGTAGTCAACGATTCAGTAGCAGTCATCTGACAAGGTTCAGACTGACTTTAGTCCAGAGTGACTAGCTCTGTAGTATTTGTTTTGGTTTTATTTTAGTGTTCTTACTGTAAATAATGTAAATAAATTTAAAGTTAGTTAAAGCAAATATGTGTATGCCATGTTGTCGTTATCCTGGTTCAACCGTCATCATCAGTTAGTATCATCCAGCATCATCATGTCCTCCTCGAAGTAAAAAAAATGACCACATTCATCGCCTTCATCGTCGTCAACCCCCACTGTTACAGAAGATACTAATTTGTGCGCAATTCACGCAAAACGTGTTACGATTATACCAAAAGATATTCAATTGGCAAGACGTATTCGTGGAGAACGTGCCTAATAAACATATTATATTTTGTTCTTAATTATTATTATTAGGACAAAATATAAAACAAAACAATCGGTTCTTTTAAGAACCACCAAATATATAATTTAAAAAAAAGAATTTTATTTATCTCATACTATAATGCTAATTTAAAAAAAAAAAGAAAATTCTTTTCACATATGATATTACATATAAAAATATATTATATTTACATAAATGTCATATATTGATAAGTAATTTATTTATAATAATTAATAATTATAATCGGTTCGTTAATTATAATCCAAAATGATATACGGATTATTTTACCTAATGTTCAGATTATGACACTTATGTACTAGTACTTTAAGGGTCATATTTATATCTAATAAAACTGTGTATTTGTGTGTGTGTGTGTTTGTATGTTTGTCTTATTTCCAGGTATAATTTAATCCTAATCTGGTATTATTTTAAAGATTTAAGACCAATTCCTACTGTGATAGTAATAAGTAGAATCTGGTATTATGTCTTTACTAAATATATAGGTATAAAGAAAATGTTATTTTTTATTGTTTGCATAATGAAAAAGATAATCTTAATATAAATAATATATGGTGGTTCTTAGAAGAACTATTTTTTAATATTTGATACAATATCCTAATATAGTATTGTATCTATTTACTTCTTATTTGGCGAAGCAGCCTTCTTCTTAACAACTTTTGGTTTAGTTGTTTTTGGTTTAGGTGACTTAGGCTTTTTTGTTGGTGCCTTTGTTGTTTTCTTCACTTTTAATGGAGATTTAGGTTTGTCAACTTTAGCAGGAGATGATTTTTTCTTCTCCAAATTTGCACTCTTCCTAGACTTAACTGCTTTGCTTGCGTTGGTTTTTCTACCAGTCGCCGCTGCTGCAGTACTTTTCTTCTCTTTCTGGTCTGCTTTTGATTTCGTTGACCTTGATGCTGCTGCAGATTTTTTCGGTTTTGAAGCAGCAACAACAGATTTCTTTGTAACTGCAGTTGATGCCAATTTAAACGAACCACTAGCTCCCTTACCTTTTGTCTGAACAAGTGCTCCAGACGCAACACTTGCTTTAATATATTTCTTTATGAATGGTGCAATCTTTTCAGCATCTACTTTATATGTTGCAGACATATATTTCTTAATTGCCTGAAGAGATGAGCCACCACGTTCCTTTAAATTTTGTATAGCATTATTTACCATAATTGCAGTTGAAGGATGAGTTGCCTTCGGATGATCCGTTTTGGTTTTTCTCTCCTTTTTCACAGTCGATTTGGGACTGGATTGAGGTTCAGCACTTGTAGTCGCAATATCAGCCGTATTTAATACAAAATATGTATATATACGTTATGTGAATTAAATAATTGATGATAAAATAACCATCAAAATATATAAACAAAGTCAGCGCCAGTAATATGATGTCCTATGAAAATGTACCGAACGGCGCAGAAATCAACTTGTTCGCTTGCTAGCTACATCGTGTACGAATTTTGTGCGTTCGTAAAAACTTTTATTATTTATAATTATTGAACTACAACATTATGATATATAAAAATATTTTATTTTAAGAATATATACTTCATATTATAGGTATATGATATCAGATTTGATATAATGTTATTAGAAAGTGAAAATTTTTGTAAGTTTTATGAATTCAATACGAATATGTGACCAAGTTGAATATGTTATTTCAATGTATTTATTAATATAAATTATTTATTATGTTCTACATAATCAATAATTATAAACAATACATCAATAAACAAATATATATATATAGTTTGTTTATAAATATTCTAATATTTACAGGTAAATTTAATGAAAATATGAGTACCTTAGTAGTATAAATCGTTACTGTATACAAAATATTTCTTCTTCTACATATATATTTAGTTTTAAATATAAAATAGTTATTAAAATATGTAATGCTATTCGTTTATATTGTAAAATAAATTAAATAAAATTTTATATTTTTATGTGTATGTATGTATGTATGTATGTATGTATGTGTGTATATATATATATATATATATATATATATATATATATATATATATATATATATATGTATGTATGTATGTATGTATGTATGTATGTATGTATGTATGTATATATGTATGTATGTATGTGTGAGTGTGACTGTTTTATTTGAATTAGGAGTTTTACAAAAATACTTATTTAAGTATATAATATCGTATAAACATAATCGGATTATCTTTTACTTAGTACTTAGTAAAAGTTAATCTGACTTAAATTACAGGTATGTACTAGCTTACTACGCACCATGCTATGACCGCAAAATAGTTCTCGATACAGTAAAGTTAAATTATAAAAAAAAAATTAACAGCACGCGGTGTTCCCAGGCGGTCACCCATCCAAGTACTAACCGCGCCCGATGTTGCTTACCTGATGAGATCGGACGAGATCAGTTGAGAATTGTTTTATTTACTTTTTGTTTGATACATTAATTTTAACAATATGTTAATTTATATTATCCTTAACCTTAGTTTTCCCTAGCCTAGGCTTTACAAACAATTATAATTAGTTATTTACATTTGTTTCAAATAATTTATTTAGGATTGAGTGAAGGATGAGATGCGGCTATGAATTTATTAAATGATTACTTTCATTGCAGGAAAAAATTGCACAAAAAACCTGCTCTACAAAATTTACTTAAAACTAAACTTATATCTAGCGAGTGACATTATGATTTTATTTGAAGTGTTGTTATGATTTGAGAAATTAATAGTACATGTGTGGAGTGATTAAGATGTGTGTGATTGATTTATGTTCTTATATCTAGTGCGTGATGAAATGGAAATTTTACAATGCATGTTAATTTGAAAATATTTTTGCAAAACAATTGTCGTGTGTGTATTTATATTTTATTTTACATTTAGTTTTTATGTTCTTTTGATGTGAAATGTATTTAATAATTTTTAATTGTTAAATTAATTCTATGAAATGATTTTTGATGTTAATTATTTACAGTTATTTGTTGTTGATTGTGTGTTGTTTGTTAGTGTGAGTATGTTGCTATTGTTCTATTGTTAGTAATTTATAAATGATATGAATCAATGGATGAGGTGAATGTAATGAAAGTATTGAATTTTTCTTCAGCACTGGTGGCAGTGGCTAATGCTTTATTTAGATCTTTAATTGCTTTGACTAAGTTACTAACATTGATTAATGAATTTAGAGTTTTCATTTCTCTGACTAATTCTGCCACACTGCCACTGTCACCAGTGTTCATGGCTTGTTGGTGTTGATCCTGGTTGGGGGCAGGGTTGTCTGCTACCTGGTTGGGGGTTGGGGCAGGGTAGGCAGCATGCTCGCTGGGGGCACAGGGGGCAGGGTAGGCCGCATGCTGGCTGGGGGTTGGGGCAAGGCTCCTGCCTTGCTGGGATAGCGCTGGGAAGTCGCGCGCGTCCCACGGGACTCCTGCTGGTTGGTAGCGTTGTTGTAGGCGCTGGTTGTCCCATGCGTTTGTAGTCGGTGGCGGTGCTGGCATGAATCTGTTGGCTGCAGCTTTCCTGGTGTTCTCACGATCTTGTTTCATTTTAATTTTGTATTTATAAACAGTGCATTCTACACTGTTTGCCGGGTGCTCGCCTGTGCAGTTGGCACACTTTGCCTGCGTGTCGCGTGGTTTTGCGCACGCAGACGTGAGATGTGCCTCTGCACATTTGAGACACCTCGGCTCTCTGTGACAGTTGGAAGTCGCGTGATTCCACATTTGGCATCTGTGACATTGTGTCAGTTCTTTTCTTTTAATGTGCCTTTCCCAGGTTATTCTCGTGTATAATATGTGCCTGATATTATGTTGCAATGTAGACAGTGTCGTGTCGGCAGCTGTAACCATCAGGATCAGTGGTCTGTGTTGTGTCGTCATTCTGTATATGTTTTGAGTTTTTAAATTTTTTTCTGCTAAAGCAGATTTAATTTCCTGTGGGTCTGGGTCAGAATCCATACCTCGAAGGACAAACGCATGTGTTTTGTTGCGTGCGTCAGTGTACGTATGATGCGCTGTATTTGTCTCTTTCAGTCTTTTAACAAAATTTTGTTTTTCTTCCAGGTCGTCGGGGTAGATATTAATGTTATTTTTCGTATATTTTATAGTGAACCCTTTGCTGAGTTCACTACTAAGTGCATCGACTAGTTTTTTGTGTTCTTTCGTTTTCCCAACGAGAATGATCGGAGCTGGTGTTCTCTTTCTCGCTGCCATTTTTGTCGCCATGTTGGTTGTGGGTGTGGCTTCGTCGCTTTGTCCCTCCTCGTCGTCCGGCGATAGGTCCGAGTCAGGTAAAGATGACAGCGGCTCGAAGCTATTCGCTGTCGCCGTCGGTTGTGGGCGTGGTGGCGGATGGGCTTGACGCCCGCGCTTGTGACGCTGGGGGAGTGATGGCTGCTTGGCCGCCATCGCTATTTGGCTGTAGGCCAGTGTGGATGTCCCCGGGAGGGAGATGTTAGCTGCAGCGCTCTGCTGCTGGTTCGGGTTCCTTCTAGCGCTTCGCTTCTTGGAAGTAGATGGCTCTGGTGACTTCATGTTGGCACCCGTATCTTCTGTTAATAATAGTTTTTTAATTCTTTCCAGAGGATCGTCTATGATTTTAAACACGTGTTGCACTGTTTCGGTTTTTCCTTTTTCACGAACAACTTGATTCTCTTTCACGTCTAATTTTCTCACTTTCTTGTTAATATCACTAACACTCACACGTTTCTTCACTTTCATTCGCTAACCTACACTAATTTTTCCACTTTTTACATTTTCAATCTCACTTTTACTGTTTACATTTTCTCTTGATTCATACACTGGCTTTTCACACAATGGCTTTTCACGACGCACTCCAAATTGTTCTTCTTCTTGTATTTTTATATGTTCAACTAGTCTGATTAGTCCTTCATCACCATCGTTGTCTATAACTCTATTTTCATTTACACTCTCACTTTGCACACGTTCACATTTTCTTACACTTTTTATATTTTCACTCGTTGCATTTTCACTACTTTGTTTTTTATACACATTCTTCACTTTCACTCGCGGCACTTTAGCACTGCCGTGCAGCAACATATAGTTTTCTAATTTTGTATCACTTTAAATGCACTTTATACGGAGCTCTCGCTGACACGTCTGCTCCCTTCAAGGGCTCAAAGGGCTATGGACGAGATCATGAGTATTCAACATGGTATGGCCGTTAACGTAAATAAATCTTTTCACTTTTGAATATAACAAAAATATATAAGTATATATAATATTTAAAAATAATATACCATAACTACAGTAACGAATGAAAAATATCATTGCTACCTAGCAACGAATAATAAAATCATTATTGCATATTAAACAATTATTTTACTATAGCAACGAACATAAAAAATTATTGTTACTTATTAAACAATTAAGTTACTATAGCAACGAATGAAAAAAAATCATTATTACTTATTAAACAATTAATTTACTATAGCAACAAATAAAGAAATAATTGTTACATAATAAACAATATTTTTGTTATAGCAACATATAAAAAAAAACATTGTTACATATTAAACAATAAATTTTTTCGGGCAACCAATAAGAAAAATCAATGTTACATATTCAACAATTATTTTTTTTTAAAGCAACCAATAAAAAAAAACTGTTACATAGCAATAACGAATGAAAAAAGTAATTGTTACATATTGAACAATTATTTTACTATAGTAACCAATAAGAAAATCTTTGTTACATATTAAAGAATTAATTTACTATAGCAACCAATAAAGATATTATTGTTAAATATTGAACAATTATTTTACTATAGCAACCAATAAAAAAAATCATTGTTACATATTGAAGAATTAATTTACTATAGCAACGAAACAAAATACTCATTGTTTCATATTGAACAATAAGTTTATTATTCTCTGACTAATATAACAAAATATAATAATATTTTTACAAATATATTTTCAACAATATTGACAAAAGTAAAAAAAATATTTAATTACATTTTATGTTAAACTATAAGCATTTATATTTTATTTTATTATGAATATTGTATTATTAAACATATTAAAATTATTGTATTTAAATATATCATTTAATTTAATATTTATATTCACATACATAAATTTTTATACTAATGTGTGTAAACCAGTATTTGTATTGTATTGTATGTATATGAGGGTTTTTTAAGCGTTTTGTCGCTTTTTGTCAACGCGACCTAGAAGATCTATTGTGACACAGCCCTTACTTAGTTTTCCGGAAGTAGATCCAGATTTTTGATGAAGCCGATTAGGCCTCTAGTACCTGAAGTACTTGTTTCGTGACATGTTTTACTTGCATTTTAGTGATGCAGGTTGTCAGCCTACAGTCTCTGCAAGGCCAGCACACACCGAGCCGTTGTGCGGCAACCCATCCAATTGGACAGGGCGGGCTATGTTGCTTATCTACACGATCAGACAAGACACGCCACGACCACACAACCGTACTGGCTGACTGTAAACCAGTATAAAGCAGTTTATAATTCGTGAAATATTTTGGGTAAAGAATAGAAAATAAAATTATTATTTTTAAAAATTTACCGCCCGCCACGACGACACTCGGTTAGGTAGGTAATTGTTTTTTGAAATTTAACTTGTATTATCGTTAACACGATAGATGGCATATGTGTCTATTATTTGCTGTTTTGTGAATATAATTTATAAACAAAAGAGTCTCATTTGTAAACTTTATAATTATCAAGTAGTAATATACAAAGTATAAACTTATTAGGTATATATAACATTTTGATTTTAGGTAAGTGAAATTATAGTATTATATTTTTAGATATTTATAATATTTGTATATTAAAAGTAAAATATTTGTTAGGTTAGAATTTATAAATTTGAAATGTCAAGATGCAGAAATATTAACTTGACATAAGTGTTTATATAGATATATAGCGTGTATTTAATTTTGTATTGATGAATATATGTACATTTACTAATATTTAAAAAAATTTTGGTAAAATTATTTATACGAAACTTGTGTATAATGCAGAAATAATAACTTAACATAATTGTTTATAAAGATATATGCAGCGTGTATTTAATTTTTTATTGTTAAAAAGGAATATAACTACATTTACTATTACTTTTAAATTTTTAGGTAAAATTATTTATACGAAACTGGTGTATAATATGTGAGGAAAACAATTTACGATTACTACTACTTGCTAGATTGAAACATGTAAGTATATTTTTTATTGTTATTATTATTGCAAAAATGATATGATATTCTTTTTTTTTCAATAAATAATTTGTGGTCCTGAAAAGGACCGTTGTTTATAATTGTTTAAAAAGAATTTACGTAGATTTTTCAGTTTTCTTTGGTAATAATACAGCCTGAATATTAGGCAGTACACCACCCTGTGCAATTGTAACACCAGACAATAATTTATTTAATTCTTCGTCATTACGGATGGCCAATTGCAAATGTCGTGGAATAATTCTTGTCTTCTTGTTATCACGTGCAGCATTGCCAGCAAGCTCAAGAACTTCAGCAGCCAAGTATTCCATAACGGCCGCTAAATAAACAGGAGCTCCGGCACCAACACGTTCAGCGTAATTACCTTTACGCAAAAGTCTATGAATATGACCAACTGGAAATTGTAATCCAGCACGATTGGAACGGCTCTTTGCCTTTCCCTTAACTTTACCGCCTTTACCGCGACCAGACATGATGAAGAAAATATATAATATGTAAGTTAACAAACAAACGTACGTTCACAGTGAACGGTTTAGAATGTAATGTCGACCAAAACGTTGGAGTTGGTGTTTATATAAGGTAGGCAAATGTAAGTATCCAATAGGAATGCAGTAAGAATTTTGTATGCGCTTATAGCACACATTCGTATGCTGAGCATAAGAAGTTTAGCCGGAGTCGGTACGATCTCGTCCATATAAGCAGGTGACGCTGCCCCAGCGGGAGCTAACATCAGGAACGTAACTACACTCCGATCAGGTATGGTGCTGATCCGTGGCCGCGACCGACAGCTGGCCCTTAAGCTACGTAAGCTGCGTGAACTGGCAAATTGCCCCAATATCCAGATCGTCTCCGTGGACAGTAACCCCCGCACCCCGCAAACTCCTTCACTCCGCAAACAATCCTACTCATGCGTCATCACAAGAGTTGACTACGAGATCTCAACTACGGAAATTGAAGAACATCTAGCCGAGCTCAGTCTGCCATTCAAAAAAGTATGGCGTATAAGAAGCAGAGCCACCAACCAGGAAACTCTGCTGATCCGCATAGTTACAGAGCACCACGAAACCGTAAATCAGCTCATGGAAAACGGCTTCAGCATTTACTACCATCACCACCGAGTAGAACCCTCACATCCTACCACACCACAACCCATCCAATGTCACCGCTGTTCGGCATTCCATGGCCCCAGTACAGCCTGCACATCCCAACCTAAATGCGGAAGGTGCGGGAAAGATCATCCAACGAGGAAGTGAAGATCCAAAATGCGCAAATTGCACTGGATCACATCCAGCGACGTACTTCCGATGCCCTGAGCGCCCGAAGGAACCAGCGACCATAGAGGCCACAGCCCCACTCACATGCGTGGATCCCGCTGAGGAAGTGGACGAGGACTCCTCACAGACCGTGTGCGAAGTCACGGCGAACAACATCATCAGGTTCGTGACTACCACACTTTTGAATGCCATACCAAACCAAAGGGCGAGACTACACACCATCATTAATAAAGCCACCAAACAGTTCTTTGGGAGATGGGTCAGCATATCTTACTCCGGTAACGGCATCCACATTGGGTGCCACAGGATGATTTACGCCAGAGCTACCAGCTCCCAAAGACAAACTACAGTCTAAACTTCAACCTCCATACTACCACTTCTATTTCTTCTATTCATGGCAGGACAGTTGAGTAGATTAGGCACCATTAACGTGAACTACTGGAGAAGAAAGAAGCCGCTTGTGGAGAACCTCATGGACCAAGACACCGTCTCTGTATTGGCCATCACAGAGACACGTACCAGACACCCTGTTTCGGTAAGGAACTGCAATGTTACCTTTAAACCAGCCAACCAAGGGACAGCGAGTTGCGGCGGCGTGGCCATAGCTGTAAAGTCAACTATCCATTGCAAAGAGCTGGCCATCCCAAACTCCGAACATCTGCACGTCTACGGAGTCCGACTTCGCACTATGACAGGCCATTTCAACATCGTATGCCTCTACATCCCTCCTGGAGACGATGTTCCGGAAGACGTGTTCCAGTTTGCTGCAGGACTCCCCAACACCATCTTCATGGGCGATTTTAACGCGAGGCACAAGGACTTCGGTGACCACAGATGCAACACCAAGGGTCGTGCGCTTATCAACATCCTCGACGATCTAGGTCTGCACAGACTGGATAACACTAGTCCTACCTTTGTGAACCATCAAGGCACGTCCATTATAGATCACATCGTCTCCACGGAGGATTGTGCCGCGTTACTATCAGACGCATTCATCGGCACATGCGTTACGAGCAACCATCTTCCTCTTCTCGCTGATGCATCTTTCCTTCCCCAGCCCACAACACTCCTACCAACCATTTCCCGGCTCGACTACGAAAACGCTAACTGGGATAAATTCCAAGACCGCCTGGAAACACTAGAGCTTCCCATTATCCACACTCCCGAAGAAGTCGACGCCGCAGTGGACACTATCACCACGGCCATCCAAGATGCTGTCCAGGAAGCAGTACCCGTGAAGCAGATCTACCCTTACAGACAGCCCATCCTCCTCAGAATCCAGAATATGATCAAATATAAGAGGAACCTTTATCGATCTATCCGTGCCACCAGAGATCCCTCACTACGAACAGAGTGGAACTATTGGAACGCTCGTATCCGACGCGAATTGATCATGTTCCGAGAGGACAGGTGGGCTAAAGCATGTTCAGCCTTGGACTACAGGGACGGGGCCAAATTCTGGCGCAAGTTTAAAACGCTCACCGGCCAGCGTACCTCCAGCTCCCATCCACTGCGCGTGGACGACGCTATCCACTCCCTTCCCGAAGAGAGGGCAACAGTTTTTGCCGACACCTTGGAGGAAATCTCGCAGGACCCTAACTTCGACGTGGCGTTTAGACATCGAGTTTCAAGGCATCTTTTCTCTGCCGACATCCACCATCTACCTGACATCTCCAGAGGGTCGGACAACGACGATCAAAACGATCCAGTCCAGGACGCAGCCTCCATCGTTTCTGCAGACGACGTCAACAACTGCGTCAGAGAGGCCAAGAACACCAGCCCAGGCGAAGACACGGTATCGTACCGGGTCCTTAAACAACTTCCTCCTGCTGTACTCTCGTTTCTGGCAGCAATGTATACCGCCTGTCTGACACTGGGCTAGTACCCTTCAAGATGGAAGACCGCTACCGTGGTCATGATTCCCAAGCCTGGAAAACAGCCGTCGTACCGTCCCATTTCGCTGCTCAACACTATGGCCAAAGTGCTTGACAGCCTGATCAAGCAGCGACTGGCCAACTTCTGTGAGGTCCACCACATCATCCCGACATCCCAAGCCGGATTCCAGAAGGGAAGATCAACACAGGACTGCATTCTGCAACTTAACACCTCCATTGCTAGCGCCCTCAACAATGGGCACTGTCTTGTGGCCATATTCATGGACATCGACCGGGCCTTCGACAGAGTATGGCACGAAAGGATAGTATACAAATTACTCCAACTACAGGTCCCCATGGCGCTAATACGCATCACCCAAAGCTTCCTACAAGGACGCCAGGCCTGCGTTCGAGTCGGCTCCAGCGTCTCGCGGCACTTCTTCCTCCAAGCTGGAAATCCCCAGGGCTCTACACTGTCACCCCTGCTGTATACTCTCTTCTGCGCTGACATCCCACAACCATACTGCCAGCCCGTCACACTCCTACAGTACGCCGACAACACAGCGTACACGGCAGTCGGCCCAAATTGCGACACCGCCTCTGCCAAACTACAAAAGCAGCTCGGCCGAATGGAAAAGTGGATGCGACGTTTGCGACTCCGGGCGAATCCAGCAAAGTCGCAGCTCATTTTATTCCACCACAGCAGTCAGCGCAGACACAGGGCACAGCAGCCTAACATCACCATTTGGGGGTCAAGGGTACAGCCTGTTCAACAGGCTACTTACCTGGGAGTTCCATTCAACACCACATGCCATTGGAGACTTATAATCAGGAAGTGTCAGCAGACATTCCGATCTCGTCAACGACTCCTGTTTGCCGTAAGAGGAAAACTTCGGGGATGCAGCCAACGAGTGCTTGTACATACGTACAAGACATTCATTCGACCTGCAGTTGAGTACTACGCTATCGCCTTCCCTTGGAACGCCATCAAGCCCCTTCTCGCTACCGAAAGGGGCGTCTTACGGAAGCTCTGTCGCCTACCGCCCGGATACCCTAACGAATATGTCCACGAAGCAAGCAACACCGAGCCCATTGACCAGCGCATCACCAGAATGCAGTCCCGCTTCACCCTCCGGAACCTGGATCCTTCCCGCCCCCTTCGTAACTTCCTTCTCAAAATCCCTTCCTTTCCCTTCCGCGTACCATCTCAGAAGAGGCAGCATCCGCCAGCCGTACTCCTGCAACGGCTAGAGGACCCACCAGCAGAAGCCATTACGACCCTAAAGGAAACTCCACTGTCTCTTCGCACGGCTGAGTAATGACCAGGGAGGAAAAATAAAGGAAACAAGAGACCAGTAACGAGGTAGCAACAGCACAGTCAATCAATATATTTTCATTTTTGACAACGTCGAAGAGGGTTACGTCCCTAAACGGCTCAGGCAGTGTTCATACACTGCCTGAATTACGTGTTATCTATCTATCTATCCAGCGGGCAACAGTTGTGCTTGACACGTTGACTGTGCTGGTTGTTTGTGTCTTGTAAAAGAAAAATACCTCCTAAAACAAGTGGAAAAGCAGCTAAGAAATTTTTGTAAGTTTTATGAATTCAATACGAATATGTGACCAAGTTGAATATGTTATTTCAATGTATTTAATAATATAAATTATTTAGCTGGCAAAGGTCAAAAGAACATCTCGAAAGATGACAAGAAGAAGAAACGGCGCAGGAAGGAAAGTTATGCAATGTACATTTACAAAGTATTGAAACAAGTACATCCCGATACTGGTATCTCCAGTAAAGCGATGAGCATTATGAACAGTTTTGTAAATGACATTTTCGAACGTATTGCGGCCAAAGCTTCTCGTTTAGCTCACTACAATAAGCGTTCAACAATTACCAGTCGGGAAATTCAAACGGCTGTACGTTTATTGTTACCTGGTGAACTTGCTAAGCACGCTGTAAGTGAAAGAACAAAAGCTGTTACCAAATACACTAGCTCCAAGTAAATGGTCAATAATGATCATTTGTTTATAACAATTCAATCGGCTCTTTTCAGAGCCACAAATTTAAATATTTATAAAATAATATTTTCAACATTTGATGCCATAATTACAAATAAATAAATAAAATAAACAACATTTCCAGATAACCTCCTATCCTTGTATTCTATATCATATTTTTAGGTAATTTCTAATAACAACAATTTCATAAATATATTAGCTAGCTCGATATAAGGTAATTAAATATATATATTTTTAATAATAATAACAATATTATTGTAATAATATGTTTTCTACTGTTATGCTACGAAAATATAGCAATTTGATTTTCTTGTTATTTTATTAAATTCAAAAATCTAATATTGTACACTTCAACATTAATATTATATAATAATAAAAATAAACTTTACAGATAAACCATTAAACATACCGCCAATTTTTGAATTTTCAAATATAATTTTTAAACTTACAACAATGCACCTAAAATTATTTTTCTTCATTGATTCAGAAACCAAATTTACATATTTATATTGTTTATAATAATTCATACATTTTTATATTATTATGTTACTATAGTAATTACAAATTGTTATATAAATAAATCAATCTATTTTTTATTAACTTTAAATTATTATTGTATTTCATAATAATAACAATTTTACAAAATAAACGTTACCCGACTAAACTTTAAACTGAATATTTCAGAAAACCACAGCATATTTCACATCATTCACATACGTTGCCAACCTACAAAACATTCATTTTTTTATTCCTTTATTTCTCTACGTTCTGTACGATAAACAGCTAAATTATTATAACAAATAGACTATATAAGCATACACTTTTCCAAAACTATACAAAGCAGCTATATAAAATATATATTCACCGGTAGAATCGAACTCAAACATTTTATTTCAAATAAAACGATTTACCGGCATCAGCTGCGCGAAGGCCCCACTTACTCCCCGTTAGCTTACATATAGCATTCAAATAAGATATTTAATCCTTTTTTTATTTAATTATATTTTGTGGCCCTGAAAAGGGCCTGTTGTCTTGTTAATATTGAGGCGGCATGCGTACGGAACGCACCCCAGTTGCTATGCTGACTGAACGAAGCGCTCCCCTACTACAGTCGAGAAAACACGTGTCCGAAGCAGTCCAATAGGAATCCACCCCTACGGCTGCTCGGGGTATAAAAGACCGGCCGTTCGAGTGTGAAAATCAGTAAGCTAGCCTTACCACTGCCGCAAGGTGGACATTAGGCTGCTTGCAAACCCTGCCGCAAGGCGGATATACTGCCGCAAGGCGGAGAACACTGCCGCAAGGCGGAGAGCACTGCCGCAAGGCGGGAAAACACTGCCGCAAGGTGGAAAACCAGTTTCAGGCACGACAACGACGAGAAGCTGGCTCCCGGTCCTCTCCATCGCCACCGGCCGAACGCGGCTAAGGCGCGCCGGAACCGTCGACGCCAGGTGGAAGCGGACTCGGCCCTCATCGCCGCACACGAGGCAGCAGTCGTGCCCCGAGCCATCTCGCCGCTGCCGCCTACACCACCAAAGGCCAGGCAGCGTCCAGTTGGCCGTTCCCCGGTCAAGCGACTCACCCGTCCGCCGACCTCACCGAGGAAGCGGAGCCCGAGGAAGTTGCCACCATCCAGGACCCCGGCCTACATCCTACGGCCCATAGACGTGCCAGTCGTCACCCCGCGGTCAGTCGATCGCACCCGAATTCACCCCCTTGATCCGCGTTTAGTATGGTTGTAAATATGTAAATATGTATATATGTAAATAAACACTGATCATAAAATAAAAAGTGAGACTTAATAACCACACCAAGTCCCACAAATTGGTGACCCCGACGTGATCAGTGTACAGAGAAAAATATATACATATTGAAACATGGACGGGGAACAGACTGACCCGGCTAATCATGTGCACCGCATTCAAATGAAGGTTCCTCCTTTCTGGCACCAGGACCCAGAGATCTGGTTCATGCAATTGGAGCATTCCTTCGCGCTTAGCGGTGTCACAGCGGACGACACTAAATTTAGCTATGTAGTAGCTAATTTGGAGGCGAAAATTTTTAATGATGTTAGAGATGTCGTCGCAAATCCACCGGCGCTTAACAAGTACGAAAAAATAAAAACAGAATTAATCCGTCGATTGTGTATAAGCCAAGAGCAAAAAACCAAACAACTTCTGGAGCACGAAAATCTCGGTGACCGCAAATCATCCCAGTTCCTTCGGCATCTTCAGGCATTAGCAGGAACCGTCATCCCCGAGAAGCTCTTGAAGTCGATATGGCTAAACCGGCTACCAGCACACGTCCAAGCTATACTCGCTACCCGCGAAGAAGACACATTGGACAAATTAACACACACGGCTGATGTTATAATGGAAACAAACTTCCACAGCAGCATAAGCGAGGTCAAATCAACCCCAGAACCTGCTCAGCCATGGCAAACTGCTATACAGCAATTAGAGGGAAATTTACGCACCCTTGCACTGGAGCTAAAAGGACAAATTTCAGAGATCACAACACAGCATAAGTCCGGAATGAAAAGTCCGCAACGCCAACGTTCACCATCCCGAACTCGTTACGAACTATGCTGGTACCACTACAAATTCAAAGACCGTGCCAGGAAATGTACACCTCCGTGCAACTTCAAGAAGACGGAAAACCCCAACAGTGAGCACTAACTGAATTTTCTAGTTGACACAGGTGCCGATCTTTGCGTCTTCCCAAAAAAACTCGTACATCGGAAATGTTCACCCACAACATACGATCTGTACACCGCCAACAACAGCGTCATTCATACATATGGAACTATTGCCTTAACACTCAATCTTAAATTAAGAAGAGATCTTTCGTGGCAATTTATCATAGCGGACGTCTCGAAACCTATCATTGGCGCGGATTTCTTATCCTACTACAATTTAATAGTCGACATCAGACACAAAAGACTGATAGACGGGTCAACGACGCTAGTCAGCCACGGGCAACCAGCGGAGGAGAAGGTAACACCCAAAATCGCTACTATCAACAACCCGACATACCAGAAAGTGTTACAAGAGTTCAAAGGGCTTACTAACCCAACGGGCCTGCCAACTATAGTGAAGCATGCGACACAGCATCACATTCACACGACACCAGGTCCGCCAGTTGCAAATAAGCCACGACGTCTTGCTCCTGACAAATACAAAATAGCGAAAAATGAATTTGACACTATGGTACGTCTCGGAATCGCTCAACCTTCAAAAAGCGCGTGGGCAGCGCCTCTGCACCTGGTTAGCAAGAAAAATAACGAATGGAGGCCATGCGGTGATTACAGAGCACTAAACAATCGAACCATCCCTGACAAATACCCGATTCCACACATCAGCGACTTTGCACACCAACTTCATGGCCGGGTAATATTTTCAAAAATCGACTTGGTCAGAGCATACCACCAGATACCCGTAGCACCCGACGATATTTCCAAGACAGCCATAACTACTCCATTTGGTCTGTTTGAATTTCCTTTCATGACGTTCGGACTCCGCAACGCAGCACAAACATTCCAGCGTTTTATGGACGAAGTTTTAAGAGGATTAGACTTCTGCTACGTGTACATAGATGACATCCTTGTCGCGTCGGCCTCCGAAGAGCAGCACCAGCAACACCTACACATGCTTTTCAACAGGTTACAAGAGTATGGAGTCATAATCAATCCTTCTAAATGCGTCTTCGGCGTCAAAGAAGTGAATTTTCTGGGATATCAAGTGTCCGAGAAAGGAATCAGTCCGCTACCAGCAAGAACAGCTGCAATACAATCATTCCCAAAGCCACAATCAGCCAAGCAATTGCGACGTTTCTTAGGCATGGTAAATTATTACCGTCAATGCCTACCAAGACTTGCAGAAAATCAGGCACCACTGGATGAAGTGCTAAAAAAAATTAAGAAAAATACGGAAATCAGCTGGACTGTATTAGCCGACAAGGCATTCGAAACGCTGAAAAGCCAGTTAACAGCAGCAGTACAGCTAAACCATCCAGATCCTACAGCGAGACTATCGTTAGTATGCGACGCATCAGACATCGCCGTAGGAGGAGTACTTCAGCAACGCTCAGAAACACAAGAATGGCAACCACTAGCATTCTTCTCATGTAAGCTGTCTAAAACGGAGCAGAAATATGCAGCGTACGATCGCGAACTCCTCGCAATTTACCTATCAATAAAAAAGTTTCGTCATCATTTGGAAGGTCGCGACTTTACAATATATACAGACCACAAACCGATCACGTATGCTTTCAAACAAAAACCTGAGAAATGCACACCCAGGCAATTCCGACATTTGGACTACATCAGTCAGTTTTCTAGGGATATTCGCTATATCAGCGGACAGGAAAACATAGTAGCTGATGCATTGTCACGCATTGAAGAGGTATCTACAACCATCAATGAAGAAGAGCTAGCACAGAGTCAAGCTAACGATAAAGACCTCGCAGCGTGCATAACAAAATCTAGTCTCAAACTGGAAAAAATAAAGACACCTGCAAATGTTGAATTGTACTGCGACACGTCTATGCCTAAACCACGGCTATATCTAACGCCAAAATTTCGCAAAACCGCATTCAACATGTTGCACAACCTGTCTCATCCTGGAATAAAGGCAACAACAAGATTAATATCGGAGAGATATGTTTGGCCCAGCATCAAGAAAGACTGCAAGGAATGGAGCCAGCAATGCTTATCTTGTCAACGTAACAAAATTACAAGGCATGTCATTACACCAGTCGGCTCGTTCAAAACACCTTCAACACGCTTTGAACATGTTCATGTCGACCTGGTAGGCCCACTACCCATTTCGGAAGTATACCGATATATATTTACATGTATCGACCGGTATACGAGATGGCCCGAAGCTATTCCACTCGCAGACATCGAAGCAGAAACTATCGCTCGAGCATTTTATGAAAACTGGATTACACGATTCGGTGTACCGCTACGAGTAACAACCGATCAAGGCCGACAATTCGAATCCCAGCTTTTCAAGCGACTCGGAGATATTCTTGGATACTCACGTATCCGAACAACCGCTTACAATCCAGCAGCCAACGGCATCGTGGAACGCTTCCATCGGCAACTAAAATCAGCACTTAGATGTCATGATAATCACCAGTGGACCAAGACATTACCAACGGTCATGTTGGGGATCCGAAACTCTTGGAAAAATGACCTCCAATCCACTGTCGCCGAGTTTGTGTACGGAGAACCACTCCGTCTACCTGGAGAGTATCTTTTGTCTCCGCTAAAAAGCAACGAATGTCAGCCAGCAGACTTTGTAACAGAACTTCGCCAGCATTTCCAAGAACACAAGCCGACACCTGGAACCAAGCACGATGAACGAAAGATCTTCATTTTCAAAGATCTCGCTACTTCCTCACACGTTTTCGTTCGCTACGATGGATACAAGCACCCTTTGCAGAACCCGTACGATGGACCTTATCCTGTAGTTACAAGAAATAAAAAACACTATGTAATCAACAAAAGAGGCCATCACATCACGGTATCCATCAACCGACTCAAACCAGCATACCAAGATACAGAGGTACAAGAGTCAGTTCAGCAACAAGCAACTCCATCAACAGCAGCATTACCGTTTCCAGAAACCACCAGAAGTGGAAGAATAACTCGCATGCCAGTACGATTTTTATCGTGATTACTAACATAATCACTGGCGGGGGGGTACTGTGGCGGCAAGCGTACGGAACGCACCCCAGTTGCTATGCTGACTGAACGAAGCGCTCCCCTACTACAGTCGAGAAAACACGTGTCCGAAGCAGTCCAATAGGAATCCACCCCTACGGCTGCTCGGGGTATAAAAGACCGGCCGTTCGAGGGTGAAAATCAGTAAGCTAGCCTTACCACTGCCGCAAGGTGGACATTAGGCTGCTTGCAAACCCTGCCGCAAGGCGGATACACTGCCGCAAGGCGGATACACTGCCGCAAGGCGGAGAACACTGCCGCAAGGCGGAGAGCACTGCCGCAAGGCGGGAAAACACTGCCGCAAGGTGGAAAACCAGTTTCAGGCACGACAACGACGAGAAGCTGGCTCCCGGTCCTCTCCATCGCCACCGGCCGAACGCAGCTAAGGCGCGCCGGAACCGTCGACGCCAGGTGGAAGCGGACTCGGCCCTCATCGCCGCACACGAGGCAGCAGTCGTGCCCCGAGCTATCTCGCCGCTGCCGCCTACACCACCAAAGGCCAGGCAGCGTCCAGTTGGCCGTTCCCCGGTCAAGCGACTCACCCGTCCGCCGACCTCACCGAGGAAGCGGAGCCCGAGGAAGTTGCCACCATCCAGGACCCCGGCCTACATCCTACGGCCCATAGACGTGCCAGTCGTCACCCCGCGGTCAGTCGATCGCACCCGAATTCACCCCCTTGATCCGCGTTTAGTATGGTTGTAAATATGTATATATGTAAATAAACACTGATCATAAAATAAAAAGTGAGACTTAATAACCACACCAAGTCCCACAATATTTATTAATAAATAAATATTATTTTTAACCACCAAAACCGTACAAAGTACGACCTTGACGTTTCAATGCGTATACAACATCCATAGCAGTAACTGTCTTCCGTTTAGCGTGTTCAGTGTATGTAACAGCATCTCGGATAACATTTTCCAAGAAAACTTTTAATACACCACGTGTTTCTTCATAGATTAAACCAGAAATACGTTTAACACCACCACGACGAGCTAAACGTCTAATTGCTGGCTTTGTAATACCCTGGATGTTATCACGTAAAACTTTACGATGACGTTTAGCGCCACCTTTTCCCAATCCTTTACCGCCTTTACCACCTTTACCACGACCAGTCATTTTACAAATTTAATGTAATACTACAATACTAACAACGTAAAGTTTTGAAGTAGAATGAAAATTTCTCTATATAAAATCTCTTATATATACAACGTCACAGTTGTACAATGGTGAGGAAAATTATGAGCCAATCATATGTTAGGTCTTCTGCGCATACATATAAACAAGATAAAAACCGTTTCAGCAACAGTCTGTAACTTTGCAGATGTGTGTTCAAAATTTTGGCAACGATGGCATTGTGTTGGCCCTGTTGGTTTTCGTTTTGTCTCTACTGTCACGATTACATGTAAGATTTCGCGAATTTTAAAAATTTGCCGGCCTTCTTCAGAACGTGACATTTTGACGACTACAAGATTTTTGTGTATGCCAATCCTGTGCGCGTTGATGACAGGTAGATTTTTTGATTTTATATCTTGTATTATTTCCTCGATGGTGACTGAAGTAGGTAGTCCGCGAATAACTGCTTGTATGGGAGTCTCAGATTTTAAATTGAATGTATAAAAGTTATTGCCTGTTGAAGTTAAATGGGCTTGTAGTTTTCTATAATCCTCAATAGAAGCTGGCTGCATTTTTATTGAGTCTTTAAGACATCTTGATGAGTTTATATTTATATTCAATTTTCTTGTGGCATTAATAACTGATGTCCATGAAGCCACGTTTTTTAGAAAAATCGGGGGCGGCGTTTTAGTACTGGTTGGAGTTGGCGCCGGGGCCGTGTCCATATCTTCAATAGTCAAATTTTCAAATTTATTGCTAGTTGAGATTTCGCTAACTGTTTCTGTTTTTGATTTTTTTGATTTATGCTGCACGGGAATGAATCTGTCATTTTCACTTGCGAGTTCTGTACTCGCAGAGGTTGATGATTTTTTTAATGACATTAGTGTTCGCAGCGGTTGATTGCTTTATAATAGGGTCATTAGCACTAATGTTCGTAGCGGTTGATTGATTTGTAATGGGGTCATTAGCACTAATGATATTTGTTGCGCTGGAGATTACTGTCGCGGGTGGCTTAGTGCTCGGGGATTTATCAGAAATAATATGGTCAGAAAGACTTACTGTGGCTCTTGGGCGAGTTGGCCTGGCTTTCAACTTCAATTTGTTCTGCAATGCTTTGATCTGGCTGGCTTGAAGATCAATGACGCGTTGTATTTCTTTTAGCAATCCTTTGCGGCGAAGGACAGCAACAGACTCGGCGATGGCGGCGTCGTTCTCGGCCATGGTTCACTTAACACTCCTGTCACAATGTTCACAATTTCACTTGGTTATACGCGGGGGCGGCCATACACGTCAAGACGCAGGTCGACGACAACCCCACGTACAGAAGCCTACTAGGACTACACCCCTGTGGTGGGGGCCCGATAGCGAACTACGCCTCCTGGCAGCCTAGCAAGCTTCGTTAACACAAGTTCAGAAGCACATGTATTTTTTAGACAAACACGAAATCACAAAAATTTATAACTTTGTCAAAAATGCCGTACTCATATACAGAGAGCACTCCCGGAGGTTGCGCTATCCCTTAGCCGGCGTAATTATCAGAGCAGGTAGATAATCCGAACTGTCTTGGAGATCAGATGCCGCTGCGGTGAAAACCACTCAACCGAGGAGTGTCAAAAGAAAAATAAAGTTGAACATAAACCCGTGTGTGCAAACTGTCAAGGCGAGCACACAGCCAATTACAAAGGCTGCAACTTCTCCCAGGCAGAAAAAGAAAAAGTTTCCAGAACTAGAGAAAATCGCTCATACGCACAGGCAGCCAAAACGAACACTAAGCAAACTCAACCCATTGCAGCTGATGACACGAAAAATAAAGCCACGATTAATGTAATCTCAGAAGAAACACCTTCCACCAGTAAAACACCGGTTAAGGTTACAATTAAAAGTAAGGTTAGAAACATCAAACCAAAGAATATTGTTAACAGCAAAAACAAAAAATCCGCTAATGTTACCGTCGATAAAACGGAATCAGAGACAACTGAAACGAATGAAACCCAATTTTAATTTCACAACAATAATTGAACTTCTTAAAAGCCTAAATATTGAATCAATTTGTAATACCATCACAAATTTTATTAACGGCTTAGATATCAAAAACCCAACTATCGAACTTGTGAAACTTGCCCTCCAGGCTCTACCATCTTTATTAAATTCAATAATTAATGGTAGTAAATAAAGTTAGAGCTGCCCACAATCTGAAGATTATTGCATGGAACGCCGATTCCATCAACGGCAAAGTCGAAGAGCTGGAAGAGCTAATTTTGCGACTAAAGGCTGACGTCGTCCTAATACAGGAAACATTCCTCAGTGAACATAATAAAACCCCGAACTTCCGTAATTACTGTACATACAGAAAAGATCGCGAAACTAGAGGAGGAGGAACAGCTGTTCTGGTCAAAAGAACTCTAGACCACGTACAACTCGACGTTCCAGAAACGGACAGCATTGAAGCCTGCGCAATTGGAATACAAGTGGAAAATATTGGCCTGGTCAAAATTATTTCTACTTACATTCCACCAGGATATAATCTGGAAGAAGAAGAGCTTGACGCCATCATACAACCCACCGACCGAACCCCGCTCATTCTTGCCGGAGATCTGAATGCAAAGCACGCAGCATGGAACAGTAGAGTGCAAAACACGAGGGGAAAACGGCTCTTCGAATACGTTACTGCTCGCCAACTCGAAATTGTAGGTCCAGAAGAACCCACCCACTTCTGCCCCACATCAGAAGACGTGCTGGACATCGCCATCCTCAAAAGGATAAACATGGACTACACTATCGAATCACTAACGGAGCTCTCTTCCAACCACAATCCGATAGTGTTAGATCTCACAAACCCAGGCTGTGCAACCCACTATCCACAAACGAAGAAAGCCACGAACTGGGATCTATACTCCCAACAGTTGGCAGACAACTTCGGCCCATTGCCTATTATTAAAAATGAGCAGGACTTAGAAGATGCCGTGAAGCAGCTTACGGCAAAAATTCAAGCTGCGATCGAGACAGCCAGCCGGGTAAGGAGAGTAAACACAGCATCCAATCCAGCTCTTCCAGCAGCCATTGTCCAACTCATCCGTGAGAGGAGGACGGCGAGAAGAACATGGCTCCGCAGCCAGGCTCCTTATGACAAGAGAAGCTACAACTCGCTCACAACCAAACTACGCGACGCTCTTCGTGTCCACAAAAATGCCCAGTGGACAGAAGCTCTTCAAGAAGCGGAAGATGATGACAAACGTCTCTGGCAAGTCAGCAAGTCGCTGAGACGCCAGAGACTTCCAGCCAAAGTCATTCACGGTCCCAACGGCTCGGCGTATTCTGCTTTGGACAAAGCAAATGCAATAGCCCAGAGCCTTGAACAGCAATTCACGCCTAATTACGACAACATTGACGGGAAATTCACTCGTGGAACAAACAAAAGAATCCGAGAAGAGCCGAGGGCCATGCCAGGAACATTTTACACCAACCCAGGAAAAATTGCAGCAATTTTGAAGACCACAAAATTGAGAAAAGCACCCGGGCCAGACAACATCCCAGGAGCAGCTCTGCGTGCTTTACCGCGCAAACCAGTTATAGCCATCACGAACATTGTGAACGCTATATTCCGTCTCCAGCACTTCCCAAATGCATGGAAGAAGGCAACAGTGGTGGCTATACCGAAACCTGGGAAGAAGCTCACCCAACCCGAGAACTACAGGCCAATCAGTTTGCTAAATCTCCTGGCAAAGGTTGCAGAGCGAGTCATCCTCTCGGAGCTCGAAGAGAAAACAACAGAGCTGAATATTCTGCCCAACGAGCAGTTCGGCTTCCGACGCGAGCATTCCACAACCCAGCAGCTCGTGAGAGTGGTGGAGTTCATAGAGAAGGGATTCAACCACGGCCTCTTCACCGGCGCCATATTCCTAGACGTAGCCAAGGCATTCGACAAACTGTGGCACCAAGGCCTCTTAGCCAAACTTATCGACTTTGGCTACCCCAAGGACTTAGTGATGGTGATCAAATCGTATCTGAAGAATCGGACGTTCCGAGTGCGATACCAGGGTGCCGTCTCCGAAGAACATACCGCCCGTGCAGGAGTGGCTCAGGGATCACTTCTCTCACCACTCCTCTTCAACATTTACACCAGCGACATGCCGAAGCCTGCAGCAACGACAACAGTACTAGCCCAGTACGCTGATGACACGGCCGCGCTCCACAGAGGTCGTGACTACATGGCGATCACCAAGTCCCTCCAGAAAGCTGCCACAAACATCGAAAAGTGGTGCACCAAGTGGAGGGTGGCAGTCAACCCAGAGAAGAGTACCGCAATACTCATCACCAGAAGGCGTTCCAAACCCCAAGGGCATATACGGATGTTTGACCGTCCCATTCCATGGCGGGACAAGGCGACCTATCTGGGCGTTACCATTGACGCTAGGCTCAACTTCTGCGAACACACCAGGATTGCAGCCAAGAAGGGGAGATGCACGTTCGCCCTCCTGATTCCGCTTCTCGGACGCACAAGCTTCCTGTCCCTAGCCAACAAGCTGCGATTGTACAAGACGACAATCAGAACACAAATCCTGTACGGAGCCGCCGCGTGGGGAAGAGCCTCACCAAGAAGCCTGAAGAAGCTGCAGATCCTCCAGAACAAGGTGTTGCGCTGCATCGAAAATGCGCATATATACATGCGCAACGACCTTATACACAAGGACTTGAACATTCAGACCGTCACTGAATACATCAGTAATGAAAAGAAGATTTTATACAAGCGTATGAAGAACCACCCGAACCCACTCATACGACAGGCTGTAGAGTCCAAACCCACTTTAAAATCTTGCAAAGTGATGTGATTATGGAAAAATAATTTCTGTGACGTAAAAGCATATAATCTACGAAGTAATAAAAATTGTGAAATAGGAGCAAGAGGATAAGCATCCAAAATCCTTAAATTGAATCAACTACGAGTCTGTAACTTGTATTGTTCGTTGTTACATACGTTATCATTTGAAAATGGCGCGTACTAAACAAACTGCACGTAAATCAACTGGTGGTAAAGCACCCCGTAAACAGCTTGCAACAAAGGCTGCACGTAAAAGTGCACCAGCAACCGTAGGTGTTAAGAAACCACATAGATATCGTCCAGGAACAGTAGCTTTGCGTGAAATTCGTCGTTACCAAAAGAGTACTGAACTCTTAATCCGTAAATTGTCATTCCAACGTCTTGTACGTGAAATCGCACAAGATTTCAAAACTGACTTACGTTTCCAAAGTTCAGCTGTAATGGCTTTACAAGAAGCAAGTGAAGCATATTTGGTCGGTTTGTTTGAAGATACTAATTTGTGCGCAATTCGCGCAAAACGTGTTACGATTATGCCAAAAGATATTCAATTGGCAAGACGTATTCGTGGAGAACGTGCCTAAATAACATATTATATTTTCTTCTTAATTATTATTATTAGGACAAAATATAAAACAAAACAATCGGTTCTTTTAAGAACCACCAAATATATAATTTAAAAAAAGAATTTTATTTATCTCATACTATAATGCTAATTTAATAAAAAAAAAGAAAATTCTTTTCACATATGATAGTATATATAAAAATATATTATATTTACATAAATGTCATATATTGATAAATAATTTATTTATAATAATTAATAATTATAATCGGTTCGGTAATTATAATCCAAAATGATATACGGATTATTTTACCTAATGTTCAGATTATGACACTTATGTACTAGTACTTTAAGGGTCATATTTATATCTAATAAAACTGTGTATTTGTCTGTGTGAGTTTGTATGTTTGTCTTATTTCCAGGTATAATTTAATTCTAATCAGGTATTATTTTAGAGATTTAAGGCCAATTCCTACTGTGATAGTAATAAGTAAAATCTGGTATTATGTCTTTACTAAATATATAGGTATAAAGAAAATGTTATTTTTTATTGTTTGCATAATGAAAAAGATAATCTTAATATAAATAATATATGGTGGTTCTTAGAAGAACCGTTTTTTAATATTTGATACAATATCATAATATAGTATTGTATCTATTTACTTCTTTTTTGGCGAAGCAGCCTTCTTCTTAAGATCTTTTGGTTTAGGTGACTTAGGCTTTTTTGTTGGTACCTTTGTTGTTTTCTTTACTTTTGATGGAGATTTAGGTTTGGCAACTTTAGCAGGAGATGATTTTTTCTTCTCCAAATTTGCACTCTTCCTAGACTTAACTGCTTTGCTTGCGTTGGTTTTTCTACCAGTCGCCGCTGCTGCAGTACTTTTCTTCTCTTTCTGGTCTGCTTTTGATTTCATTGACCTTGATGCTGCTGCAGATTTTTTCGGTTTTGAAGCAGCAACCACAGATTTCTTTGTAACTGCAGTTGATGCCAATTTAAACGAACCACTAGCTCCCTTACCTTTTGTCTGAACAAGTGCTCCAGACGCAACACTTGCTTTAATATATTTCTTTATGAATGGTGCAATCTTTTCAGCATCTACTTTATATGTTGCAGACATATATTTCTTAATTGCCTGAAGAGATGAGCCACCACGTTCCTTTAAATTTTGTATAGCATTATTTACCATAATTGCAGTTGAAGGATGAGTTGCCTTCGGACGATCCGTTTTGGTTTTTCTCTCCTTTTTCACAGTCGATTTGGGACTAGATTGAGGTTCAGCACTTGTTGTCGCAATATCAGCCATATTTAATACAAAATATGTATATATACGTTATGTGAATTAAATAATTGATGATAAAATAACCATCAAAATATATAAACAAAGTCAGCGCCAGTAATATGATGTCCTATGAAAATGTACCGAACGGCGCAGAAATCAACTTGTTCGCTTGCTAGCTACCTACATCGTGTACGAATTTTGTGCGTTCGTAAAAACTTTTATTATTTATAATTATTAAACTACAACATTATGATATATAAAAATATTTTATTTTAAGAATATATACTTTATATTATAAGTATATGATATCAGATTTGATATAATGTTATTAGAAAGTGAAAATTTTTGTAAGTTTTATGAATTCAATACGAATATGTGACCAAGTTGAATATGTTATTTCAATGTATTTATTAATATAAATTATTTATTATGTTCTACATAATCAATAATTATAAACAATACATCAATAAACAAATATACATATAGTTTGTTTATAAATATTCTCATATTTACAGGTAAATTTAATGAAAATATGAGTACCTTAGTTGTATAAATCGTTACTGTATACAAAATATTTCTTCTTCTACATATATATTTAGTTTTAAATATAAAATAGTTATTAAAATATGTAATGCCATTCGTTTATATTGTAAAATAAATTAAATTTTTTTTTATGTTTTTATGTGTATGTATGTATGTATATATGTATGTATGTATGTGTATATATATATATATATATATATATATATATATATATATATAAATTATGTAGACGCCCATCCCTTATTGCATCATTTTATGTAAGTTTCCACTCTGTAACATTAAACCCTACACAGCATAAACATCATACGACACAAAGGTAATAAATAGACCAACTCCACTAGAATCCGTTAGATTATGTAAGTCTGTAGAATAATTAACTTCATATTATTCTTGTTGTATCTTGTATGTAAAATAAAAACTTTTTAAATACATTAAATCATATTTCATTGATTTAATTGGCGCAGTCGGGTTGGATTGCTGAAAGATTTTACTTCGAAGACCTAATAAATTAGTGTCCAATTCGTTTAAAAGTGAAGTCGTCACTTTTAAGTGTTTATTCGGCATCCGAATCATCGTTCTCCAGAGTGTTATAAAAATCTGAAGTAAAAACAGATTTTACACTCAAAACATAAACGCAAGTGCAACAGACATCTACAAAAACTGCATAACCTCCGACGAAGAAAGGCTTAACATATCGTCGTTAATTCCGAGAGTTCCGAGAGGCCTGACCACCGAGAGTACATCGGCAGCAGACGGCACCTCCAGCTCCTACACCCGCTGAGTGAACATCAGTGACAACCAAACTTTCGTCTCCTGGACATCTGGACCATGAAGTTGGCCTTCATCAACTCAATCCTAGTGTTACTGTGAGTTATTATTGAAAAATTTATTATTACTATTTTTGAATTGCTGTACGAATCACTGAATAACAAATTAACGTAGCATCAATTATAATTTGCTTAACCCAATATTATTAAGAAACTTACTGTTATAATTACTGTAAAACAAAACACATATAACAATGCCAAACAACACAATTGTACAACCCGTTACACTTAACCCCTTACCCAAAATTCCTTCAGAAATCAAGGAATTCATAGAAATAATACCCGAGTACGATGGAAGTACGGGCACATCACCTCATTTTATAAATATGTGCGATGAAATTCTCGAAATAATCGACAAACAAAATTTATCAATCATTGTAATACGAATTATCTTACACACTATTAGAAAGAAAATTATTAAAGACGCAAACATAAAACTAGCGACAAATACATATCTAGATTGGAAATCCTTAAAAGACCTTTTAATTGAGGAGTACGGAGACAAGCGAAACGAAGTACACTTCCTCACAGAATTATCACACTTAGAACAGAAACATAATGAAGATATTTTTAGCTATTTCGATAAATATGAAGATATTTACAACAGACTCATTAGCTTATTAAAATTGAATTTTAGCAACAATTCAGAAAATATTATAATATTTATGTCTTCATATGCTTCACACAATTTCATAATAAACTGTAGAGAGCCATATAGAAGTCAGCTGGCTGCTCGAAATCCAAAATCTTTAAGTGATATTCAGAATTTAATCAAAAATGACTTCCAGTACATTCACACAAACATACACAAGCAGAACACTATCAAACCTAAGATAAACGTTCCAACACCTGTTTACAAACCTGTAACACAAAACCAAAATCCAAATTTAAATCCAAATCAATACCAACATCGATCACCAATGTTCCGCTATCCTCAACAACAACGAAACTTCCCGAATCAACCAATACATCCAAAACCGAGAGTAAATAATTATCCTCAGCCTATGTCCATCAGTACGAACACTTTTAGACCACAACAAAAAAGACAGAGACAGGACTTACAAATGCTAGACAGAAATGTCGAAGCCTTTGTTGAACCCAACAATGACAACGAATCATTTGAATATTATGACTATGAGCAAACACACGATGAACAAAACATTGAAGTAAATAACGAATTAGAGTCACAAACTGAAAATTTTCCCATAGATCTTTTAGAAGATTCGAAACCCTAGCAACCTACACTTCACGTCTACCATTTATCCAATTTAAAAATTGCCGTGTTTTAATAGACACTGGCTCCTCTGAAAATTTTATTAGTCAAAGTTTCGTTAACAAAAATAAAAACAAATTTAAAATTTTTGATGAATATTTTGAGATACAAACCGCAAACGCTGTTTCAAACGGTACTCAATTTACATTTGTTGAACTACTTAAGAAAAATTTAAAATGTTTCATTTTTGAATTTCATAAAGATTTTGATATTGTAATAGGAAATTCTGGCTTAAAATTATTAAATGCGAAAATTAATTATTCAGATGAATCTATTTTACTAGAAAAACGTAAATTTAAATTTAGCTATTTCCACAAAAACAAATTAGAAATGAATTGTCAAGAAATCTCAGAAAAATTAAATTTAAGAACTGATCATTTAAATAACATAGAAATCAAAGAATTAAATAAAGTTATTAAAGAATTCGAAGACTTGATTATTGACGACGACAAAAATTTAACTTTTACTAATGTCATAAAACATAAAATTAAGACAAGCGACGAAAATCCAGTTTATCAAAGATCATACAAATATCCAATTATTTAAAAGGAAGAAGTTGACAAACAAATTAATAAATTATTAGATCAAAAAATAATTAGACACTCATACTCTCCTTGGAGTAGTCCAATATGGATTGTTCCGAAAAAACAGGATGCTTCGGGTGAAAACAAATTCCGTGTGGTTATAGATTACCGTAAATTAAATTCTAAAACGATTGGTGACAAATTTCCGATACCTGACATCGCGGATATTTTGGACCAACTTGGTAAATGTAATTATTTCACTACAATTGATTTAAAAAGCGGCTTTCACCAAATTGAAATGGATTCTGACTCAATAGAAAAAACTGCCTTTTCAACTGATCAAGGACATTTTGAATTTCTTAGAATGCCTTTTGGTCTCAAAAACGCACCAAGTACATTTCAGAGACTAATGAATTTTGTTTTAAAAGACCTCATTAATAAAATATATTTCGTTTATTTAGATGATATAATAATATTAGGCACATCATTACAAGAACACACTCAAAATATCAAAATTGTTTTCCAAAGACTAAGAGAGGCAAATCTTAAATTACAACTCGATAAGAGCGAATTTCTTAGAAAAGAAGTCGCGTATCTCGGACACATGATTACCACCGAAGGCATTAAACCGAATCCAGATAAAATTGAAACTATTAAAAAATTTACTCTTCCAAAGACTCAAAAAGAAATCAAATCATTTTTAGGCTTTCTTGGTTATTACCGCAGATTTATAAAAGATTTTTCCAAATTAACTAAACCGTTTACCAAATGTTTAAAGAAAAATGCCAAAATTAATATTGAAGACAAAGAATACATTTCAAGTTTTGAAAAATGTAAATTATTACTTTCGAACGCACCAATATTACAGTATCCTGACTTTTCAAAACAATTCCGTCTAACGACCGACGCCTCAAATTATGCTTTGGGTGCAGTCCTATCCCAAAATATAGATGGAAAAGATCTTCCTATAGCTTACGCAAGCCGGACACTCAATGATCATGAAATAAATTATTCAACAACCGAAAAAGAACTACTTGCTATTATCTGGGCTACGCAACATTTTCATCCCTATTTATACGGTCACAAATTTAAATTAATTACAGATCACAAACCCCTTATTTGGCTAAACAGTTTAAAAGAACCAAATTTAAAACTTGTACGTTGGAAATTAAAATTATCACAATATAATTATGACATAGAATATCAAAAAGGCAAACAAAATTACGTTGCAGACTATTTGTCCAGAATTCCGAAACCTTTCGAGATGAATTATAAAACTTCAAATATTTTCGACCACAAAGAACCCATAATACATTGCATTTCCGAAGATTTTGAAATGGGTCAAGGCTTCGCAAAACAGATTAATGAAAAATATCATACTAAGAACGATTTAGATAAAATAAAAATAGTAAATAATATTGCCATACAAACATCACCTAGATTAATCATACATTTGATTACAAAAGAAAATTATTTTAATAAACCAACTTTAAAAAGCATCGAAAATAGTTTAAAACAATTAAGACATTACCTAATCGAAAATAATATTAATTCAATTAACATGCCAAAAATTGCATGTGGTTTAGATAAGCAAGATTGGTTAGACATAGAAAATTTACTAAGACAAATTTTTGAAAATACAAACATTCAAATTAATGTTTTTGCTTCAAACAAAATCGAGAACTACGCAAACTCCGTTATCGCTGAAAAAGACACGGACAGCTGTACTCAGCATTCTGATGACGAATCTCCTATCAACGGCCTTCATTACAAAGACACTTCAATAATTTTTGGTAAAAATCAAATTATTTTTAAAGAAACAAATTCGAAAAGCTCTGTAGAAATTAAAAAAATGTTTGGACACGAAAAACAAAGAATTTATATTTACCTAAACAAAACTAATTTTAAAAATACCCTATTAAAATTCATCAAAGAGTACCTCATACCTGGAATACATTATTATTGCATTGTTCCGGTACAATTTCAAAAAATGTTAAATTCAATTTTACAAATTTATTTCCAACCAGGCACTTATATTTTAACTAGTTGTAAAAATCAATTACAAGACGTAGAATTATCAGACGAACAAATTGATTTAGTAAAAAATTATCATTTAGGCAAAACGAACCATCGTGGCATAATTGAAACCTATCAGAAACTAAAACAACAGTATTATTGGCCAAACATGCAGCAAACTGTTTGTAAATTCATAAACAACTGTGATGTATGTCAGGAAAACAAATATGAAAGAAATCCCATAAAACTACCTATTATAAAAACACAAACAGCGAACAAGCCCCTCGAAATTATTCATATTGATATTTTATCATTAAAGAAAGAAAAATTCTTAACAATAATCGACAGTTTCTCCAAACATGCACAAATTTATCATTTGTCAGAAACCAACACCGTAACTATTATACAAAAATTAATAAAATATTTCTCCATTTTCGGCACTCCTAAATTAATAATATCAGATAATGGTTTACAATTTAATAACCAATTGATATATAACTTTTTATCAACTAAAAATATTCGTATTCATCTTATTAGTGTCAATAATCCAAAAAGTAATGGAAATATTGAAAGGTTCCATTCAACAATAATAGAACATGTTAGAATATTAGAACAAAATAAAGATTTTAACGATTTAACAATTAGTAATAAAGCCCGTTATGCTCTTCAAGCGTATAACCAGACTATTCACTCAGTTACAAAAAGTACACCAAATGACATACTTTTCGGCCATTATAATGAATTAAAAGAAGAAATTTCTCCTGAAATTGTTACTGACAATTATGTTCAGACTCACAAAGAAATTATGAAGAAAATTTACGATGAAACTAAATTGTTATTAGATAACAGTAAAAGGAAGTACGCTACGTCACAAGTAGATAGTATTAAATTACCTGATAAAGCATTCGAAGAACAAGCGAAAAGAAACACCGGTAAAGTCGAGAAACCCCGCTATAAGAAACAAAATATCAAAACATATGTAAAGGACAAAGCTCAAATAATAACTGACAAGAACAAAAAAATAAAAATTGACAAAATAAAACCTCACCGTCACTTTACAGACTCATACGAACAGCAACAACCATCATCCTCAAAGACGAAACACACAACCCCGGAATTAACGTCCTGAAGCTAGGGAATGCCCTAATTTCAACTAATAATAAGTACATTTATGTTAAGCTTAATTTAGATAGAATTAAAGAAACTTATAATAACCTTACATATTATTATAAACAATTAAAATTAGAATTAAATAATAAATATAAGATATATGTAGAAGACTTAAGTAATAGCTTTATTATGTTAGAAAACTTCTTGGACATTGTAAATAGTAAAATTCAAATTCTCCTATATGACAACAAAGAGAAACGTGGACTTATAAACGGAATAGGCTCTATAATAAAAAGTATCACTGGCAATTTAGATGCCACCGATCAAGAAAAATACGATAACGCCTTAAGACTAATTCACGAAAATGAAAACATCCTGAAAGACAATCTAAATCAATTAATTACTTTTAATAAAAATATTTCGGAATATTTCAATAAACAAGTAGAGAAAATTAACGTTAATAACAAAATTATTCAAAATAAAATTAATGAAATGCATATTGTTTTAGGAAAAATAATAGATACGAACGATAAACTTTATATAGAAAATATAATAACACAACTAACATTTGCAGCCACAAATTTGATAAGTATTCTTAACGAAATTGAAACTACCTTCGCTTTTTGCGAAACAAACACTTTATATTTTGGTATTTTATCGAGAGACGACGTTAAAAGAGAAATTAACAAATTATTACCAAACAGTCTAAAACACCTTGTAATCAAAAATTGGCAAAACCAACAATTAGTTAAAACATATTGTAAATATGAAAAATTCACATTGGACATAATAATAGACATCCCTATTCCTCTTGTACAAAACGAACTTCTACAAATCACCCCCATTCCTACTTTACACGACAACACTTATGTTACATTAGATATAACCCCTGGCTATTACACTAAATCTAATACACACATTAATAATTTAAATAAATGTACTTTAGTAGAAGATAAGCTTTATATTTGTAACAATGAAAATTCCCTACCAAATAAATGTGTAGAAAATTTGTATTTTAATAGAAATAGTAATTACTGTGAATATATTAAAGTAATTAACCACAATGAAATCATTCCAATACCTAACTCAAATATTGCATATCTCTTTTTACCAAATAAAGAAGTAATAAATATCGAATGTGATCACGAAATTCAAGATAAAGAAATTTCCGGAATTTACTCTATAAAAGACTGTTTAATAAACAAACAAAAAATGTTTAAAAATATTAAGTATGATAAAATTATTAACATAAATATCGGGCAAAATAAAAATAAAATAATTCTTAATAAAACATTGAATATAAAAAATCTAGAACCAGTTAAAATTCCAAGTCAACAAATAACACACTTAAATGAAATTAATAACTTTGAGTCACATTCAATATTTTTCAATATAATTTTATGTGTTGTAACCATAGTTGTAATCATGTTATTATTTTATAAAATTTATGTAATAATTAAGAAAAGAAATTTAAACAAATCAAATAAGAATAAATTAACCATTGAAACAATACCTATTGAACATCCAACAGGTATTCTTTCATCTTAGGGGGGAGGAATTATGTAGACGCCCATCCCTTATTGCATCATTTTATGTAAGTTTCCACTTTGTAACATTAAACCCTACACAGCATAAACATCATACGACACAAAGGTAATAAATAGGCCAACTCCACTAGAATCCGTTAGATTATGTAAGTCTGTAGAATAATTAACTTCATATTATTCTTGTTGTATCTTGTATGTAAAATAAAAACTTTTTAAAAACATTAAATCATATTTCATTGATTTAATTTATATATATATATATATATATATATATATATATATATATATATGTATGTATGTATATTTGTATATATGTATGTGTGAGTGTGACTGTTTTATTTGAATTAGGAGTTTTAGAAAAATACTTATTTAAGTATATAATATCGTATAAACATAATCGGATTATCTTTTACTTAGTACTTAGTAAAAGTTAATCTGACTTAAATTACAGGTATGTACTAGCTTACTACGCACCCTGCAGTGACCGAAAAATAGTTCTCGATACAGTAAAGTTAAATTATAAAAAAAATGTTAACAGCACGCGGTGTTCCCAGGCGGTCACCCATCCAAGTATTAACCGCGCCCGATGTTGCTTATCTGATGAGATCGGACGAGATCATGAGTATTCAACATGGTATGGCCGTTAACGTAAATAAATCTTTTCACTTTAGAATATAACAAAAATATATAAGTATATACTCGTATAATATTTAAAAATAATATACCATAACTACAGTAACGAATGAAAAATATCATTGCTACCTAGCAACGAATAATAAAATCATTATTGTATATTGAACAGTTATTTTACTATAGCAACGAACATAAAAAATTATTGTTACTTATTAAACAATTAAGTTACTATAGCAACGAATGAAAAAAATTCATTATTACTTATTAAACAATTAATTTACTATAGCTACAAATAAAGAAATAATTGTTACATATTAAACAATATTTTTGTTATAGCAACATATAAAAAAAAACATTGTTACATATTAAACAATTAATTTTTTAGGGCAACCAATAAGAAAAATCAATGTTACATATTGAACAATTATTTTACCATAGCAACAAATAAAAAAAAAACTTTTACATAGCAATAACGAATGAAAAAAGTAATTGTTACATATTGAATAATTATTTTACTATAGTAACCAAGAAGAAAATCTTTGCTACATATTAAAGAATTAATTTACTATAGCAACCAATAAAGATATTATTGTTAAATATTGAACAATTATTTTACTATAGCAACCAATAAAAAAAAATAATTGTTACATATTGAATACGAAACTTGTGTATAATGCAGAAATAATAACTTAACATAATTGTTTATAAAGATATATGCAGCGTGTATTTAATTTTTTATTGTTAAAAAGGAATATAACTACATTTACTATTACTTTTAAATTTTTAGGTAAAATTATTTATACGAAACTGGTGTATAATATGTGAAGAAAACAATTTACGATTAATACTACTTGCTAGATTGAAACATGTAAGTATATTTTTTATTGTTATTATTATTGCAAAAATGATATGATATTCTTTTTTTTTAATAAATAATTTGTGGTCCTGAAAAGGACCGTTATTTATAATTGTTTAAAAAGAATTTACGTAGATTTTTCAGTTTTCTTTGGTAATAATACAGCCTGAATATTAGGCAGTACACCACCCTGTCCAATTGTAACACCAGACAATAATTTATTTAATTCTTCGTCATTACGGATGGCCAATTGCAAATGTCGTGGAATAATTCTTGTCTTCTTGTTATCACGTGCAGCCTTGCCAGCAAGCTCAAGAACTTCAGCCAAGTATTCCATAACGGCCGCTAAATAAACAGGATCTCCGGCACCAACACGTTCAGCGTAATTACCTTTACGCAAAAGTTTATGAATACGACCAACTGGAAATGTAATCCAGCATGATTGGAACGGCTCTTTGCCTTTCCCTTAACTTTACCGCCTTTACCGCGACCAGACATGATGAAGAAAATATATAATATGTAAGTTAACAAACAAACGTACGTTCACAGTGAACGGTTTAGAATGTAATGTCGACCAAAAGTCTGTTCTGTTCAAATTAGAGGATTTTTAGCCTTTGGCTTTCTTGTTCCTGAATAATTTTATTTTTATTTATGTGTTTTTTCCCTTTTCATTATAAACAATTTGTTTATAACATGTTCATGGTTTATGTAGCTATTATTAGCTTTTTCAATGTTGCGTATTATTGTTTACTGCGACAATATGTTTTTTGGGCGAGCGTACTTCGTTGGAAGTTGCTCGTTGAAGTTTGCTGCTTGTCTGATCAGCGGGTTTTCGTGCATTTCCATCTTGCGAAAGAGTTTGCTTGCATTTTTCACAACGAACTCCTCGATAGTTGGGACTTGGAGGTCGCGGTGGATGACGTCATTTCTCGTGTATCGAGGAGCGTCCACGATACAGCGCAAGATTCGGTTCTGCATGGTTTGCAGCTTCTTCTTCTGGTTTTTAGAAGCGGTGCTCCAAGCTTCTGCAGCATACAGTAATTGTGGCCTGATGACTGTTTTGTACAGCCGTATTTTATTTCTCAGGCTTAAGACGCTTTTCCGGCCCAGCAGCGGGATCATTTGTAGATAGGTGTATTTGGCTTTATGGACCGTTTTTTGGATATGTTCATGGAAATTCAGTCGTTTGTCCATTGTGATTCCCAGGTACATCACCTTGTCGCGCCATGGGATTGGCCTGTCGAAAATCCAAATTTGTTCGCTGGGTACCAGTCTTCTCCGCGTAAACAGGATTGCAGAGCTTTTCTCAGGGTTTACTTCCACTCGCCATTTGGCGCACCACTCTTCAACGTTGTGAACTGCCAGTTGTAGCCTTTTGGTGATAAGTTTTGCATTCGTGCTGCGATGCATAATAGCCGTATCGTCGGCATAAAGCGCTACTTGCGTGCCGTTGTCGGGCCTAGGTAGATCACTCGTAAATATGTTGAAGAGTAGCGGCGAAAGTAGCGAGCCCTGTGCAACTCCCGCTGTGGTGGCGTGTTCTTCAGAGATCTCTCCCTGATAACGTACACAAAACTTTCTTCCTTTGAGGTAGGAAGCTATAGTCTTGGTAAGTTGCAGCGGGAAGTGCAGGTCCAGCATCTTGACAAGGAGGCCCTGGTACCAAACCTTGTCAAAAGCCTTGGCGACGTCGAGAAACACTGCTCCCGTCGCCATTTTCTTATTCATGCCGTCGGCGATGAGATCTGCTACACGGACGAGTTGTTGGGTGGTGGAATGCCCTGCTCTAAAACCGAAGTGCTCGTTCGGGATCACATTTAGCTCTTCTGCGGCTTTTTGGAGTTGGGTTAGCATAACTCGTTCCGCAACTTTTGCCAAGAGGTTCAGCAAGCTGATTGGCCGGTAATTCTGCGGGAACATCAGATCCTTTCCCGGTTTTGGTATAGCCACGACTGTGACTTTCTTCCATGCATTAGGAAAGTAAGCAAGTCTCAACATCGCATTGATGATGTTTGTGAGACTCACTACAGCTTTTCTATGTAGGGTTCGGAGGGCTGGACCGGGGATGCCATCCGGTCCTGCAGCTTTCTTAAGCTTCGTCTGGCTCAGAATCAGTTGTACTTCTGCTGGTGTTGTGAAGCTGATGTTGCTGATGTCCTGCGTGGATAATTCCCGGCGTACTCGTTTGTGGATATTTGATACGAAGTCCAAATCAGCTTGCTCATAGCTTGGTGAACATTGTAACTCGAGATTAAGAGCAATTGCTTCCGCTTTCTCTTTAGCAGAGTACACAAGTCCGTTTTGACCGTGGATTGCTCTGGCTGGTGCTCGTTGTGCGCGTAGCCCCTTTGAGATTCTCCAGAGTCTCGTGTCATCGTCATCGGCTTCTTCTAGGGCAGCTTTCCAGTGTTCGTTTTTCTGCTCCCGAATCGCGTCCCTCAGTCTGGTGGAGAGCCTGTTGTACGCGACTTTGTCCGCCGGGTTGAGTGTCCGCTGCCAAGTGCGTCGTGCCTGTCGTCTCTCCTGGATAAGTTGCAGAACTTGTGGCGGGAGAGCTGGCGTGATAAATTTCCTTGGTTTCTTTGTTGTTGATGCCTCAGACATTGCCGTTTGAATTTTTCCTGTCAGGTTCTCTACTGCTACTTCTAACTCGGTTGAGTTTTTAATGTTTGGGACCTGTCCAAAATTTTCTTCCAACTTCCTTGTGAACAACTTTCAGTTTATTCTGGTTCTTGTTTCAGTTGTCTGGAGCGTATCATTTGTAGACCTGACATCGACGATGTTCGGGTTGTGTCTTGAGGACAAGTCGTTCACCGTGGCGATTTCAACTTTACGTTTCAAGTTTTTGATGACAGCAATGTCTAAAACATCAGGTGTTTGGCCAGCTATCCCATTTTAGTGAGTAGGTTCTTTTGGTGCAATTACTTGGAGTTGCTGTTGGAGCGCAAACTTGTACAGTATTCTTCCGTTTTTGTTTTGGGCCCGACTGTGCCAGGCTCCATGCTTCGCATTTAGATCACCAGCAAGGATAATTGGTGAGGCATCCTGGTTAATGACAGCATCCAGCTCTGCTTCTAGAAGTTGGCGGTGTGGTGGATTGTATGCGGCTACGAGCCTTACTAGGCCTGTGCCTTCCAATTGGATTCCAACCGCACACGTTTCGAGGTGTTGTAGAGTTGGAGTATCAAGCTCAACATGATCCAGAGTACGCCGTACAAGCACTGCAGTGCCTCCGCCTCTGGTTGGTCGATCCTTTCTGTAGAGTTGGAAGTTTCTGAGCTTGGGCGAACGAATGTGTTCGCTCAGGAAAGTTTCACACAATAATATGACGTCGGCTCGGTGTCTGAAGACAAATTCTTCCAGTTCTTCTATTCTGTTCTGCAGTCCGTCGGCATTCCAGGCAACGATTCTCAAATTTTTTGCAGCTTTGGGTCTAGTTACCATTCTTAAATGCTTGAATAAGAGATGGTAGCGACTGCAGTGCTAGTTTTAACAGTTCTATAGCTGGATGAGCTATGTTGAGTGTATTAATGGCACTCAGGACAGTTTGGCAGATGGACTCTACGTTAATATTTTTCAGTAGCTCAATGAGCATGTTGTTGGTGGGTGTTGAGCTCGTGTTGTTGGTGCTCTGGCTGGTTTGGCTGGGTTGTTGATTATTTCGCTGCTTGCTGTACTCGCTGTTACTTGGCTGTAGCTGGTGTTCGCTGGTTTGTTGCTTTTTGTCCTGCTGCTAGCTGTAGTCGCTGCTACTTGACTGTAGCTAGTTGTTGCAGTTGCAGCTGTAGATGGTTTGGTTGTACTTGCAGCTGTAGACGGTGTGGTTGTTGGAATCGGAGTGGTTGTTGATGAATGTTGTTTCGGAGCAACGTTTGCGGTTGACGGTCGGATAGGATTTACGACGGTGGCATAGCTCCTACCTTCCTTCCTCATCTCCAGAACTGCTTTATATTTGGAGCAGCCTCTGTAGTTCGCAGTGTGTTCTCCGCCACAGTTTGCACACTTTGGTTTATGTGTCTCCTTGTCTTTTTTGTCGCAACTGCGCGACTCATGGTTACTCAACGTAACCAAAGGTCCGACAAGCGCAACAAACGCGAGCAGCGGTGATGGAATTCACCAGGTTACACAGATACTAAACGCATCCAGTGGCCTGGGAAAACACAACACAGCGGGAAGTACGCAGGTAGGCTAGACTCGCTTGACCACGCAGCTAAGCCGCGAGCGTTGACCCAACGCTAACGACCTAACAGGTAGAAGGATTACACGTCCGCACTGTACAGAAGCGCAGAGCGAACTTGTGTCGACCAAAACGTTGGAGTTGGTGTTTATATAAGGTAGGCAAATGTAAGTATCCAATAGGAATGCAGTAAGAATTTTGTATGCGCTTATAGCACACATTCGTATGCTGAGCATAGGAAGTTTAGCCGGAGTCGGTACGATCTCGTCCATATAAGCAGGTGACGCTGCCCCAGCGGGCAACAGTTGTGCTTGACACGTTGACTGTGCTGGTTGTTTGTGTCTTGTGAAAGAAAAATGCCTGCTAAAACAAGTGGTAAAGCAGCTAAGAAAGCTGGCAAAGCTCAAAAGAACATCTCGAAAGATGACAAGAAGAAGAAACGGCGCAGGAAGGAAAGTTATGCAATGTACATTTACAAACTATTGAAACAAGTACATCCCGATACTGGTATCTCCAGTAAAGCGATGAGCATTATGAACAGTTTTGTAAATGACATTTTCGAACGTATTGCGGCCGAAGCTTCTCGTTTAGCTCACTACAATAAACGTTCAACAATTACCAGTCGGGAAATTCAAACGGCTGTACGTTTATTGTTACCTGGTGAACTTGCTAAGCACGCTGTAAGTGAAGGAACAAAAGCTGTTACCAAATACACTAGCTCCAAGTAAATGGTCAATAATGATCATTTCTTTATAACAATTCAATCGGGTCTTGTCAGAGCCACAAATTTAAATATTTATAAAAGAATATTTTCAACATTTGATGCCATAATTACAAATAAATAAATAAAATAAACAACATTTCCAGATAACCTCCTATCCTTGTATTCTATATCATATTTTTAGGTAATTTCTAATAACAACAATTTCATAAATATACTAGCTAGTTTGATGTAAGGTAATTAAATATATATTTTTTTAATAATAATAACAATATTATTGTAATAATATGTTTTCTATTGTTATGTTACGAAAATATAGCAATTTAATTTTCTTGTTATTTTATTAAATTCAAAAATCTAATATTGTACACTTCAACATTAATATTATATAATAATAAAAATAAACTTTACAGATAAACCATTAAACATACCGCCAATTTTTGAATTTTCAAATATAATTTTTAAACTTACAACAAGGCACCTAAAATTATTTTTCTTCATTGATTCAGAAACCAAATTTACATATTTATATTGTTTATAATAATTCATACATTTTTATATTATTATGTTACTATAGTAATAACAAATTGTTATATAAATAAGTCAAACTATTTTTTATTAACTTTAAATTATTATCGTATTTCATAATAATAACAATTTTACAAAATAAACGTTACCCGACTAAACTTTAAACTGAATATTTCAGAAAACCACAGCATATTTCTTATCATTCACATACGTTTCCCACCTACAAAACATTCATTTTTCTTTTATTCCTTTATTTCTCTACGTTCTGTACGATAAACAGCTAAATTATTATAACAAATGGACTATATAAGCATACACTATTCCAAAACTATACAAAGCAGCTATATAAAATATATATTCACCGATAGAATCGAACTCAAACATTATATTTCAAATAAAACGATTTACCGGCATCAGCTGCGCGAAGGCCCCACTTACTCCCCGTTAGCTTACATATAGCATTCGAATAAGATATTTAATCCTCTCTTTATTTAATTATATTTTGTGGCCCTGAAAAGGGCCTGTTTTCTTGTTAATATTTATTAATAAATAAATATTATTTTTAACCACCAAAACCGTACAAAGTACGACCTTGACGTTTCAATGCGTATACAACATCCATAGCAGTAACTGTCTTCCTTTTAGCGTGTTCAGTGTATGTAACAGCATCTCGGATAACATTTTCCAAGAAAACTTTTAATACACCACGTGTTTCTTCATAGATTAAACCAGAAATACGTTTAACACCACCACGACGAGCTAAACGTCTAATTGCTGGCTTTGTAATACCCTGGATGTTATCACGTAAAACTTTACGATGACGTTTAGCGCCACCTTTTCCCAATCCTTTACCGCCTTTACCACGACCAGTCATTTTACAAATTTAATGTAAAATTCAATACTAACAACGTAAAGTTTTGTAGTAGAATGAAAATATCTCTATATGAAATCTCTTATATATACAACGTCACAGTTGTAAATGGTGGGGAAAATTATGAGCCAATCATATGTTAGGTCTTCTGCGCATACATATAAACAAGATAAAAACCGTTTCAGCAACAGTCTGTAACTTGTATTGTTCGTTGTTACATACGTTATCATTTGAAAATGGCGCGTACTAAACAAACTGCACGTAAATCAACTAGTGGTAAAGCACCCCGTAAACAGCTTGCAACAAAGGCTGGACGTAAAAGTGCACCAGCAACCGGAACAGTAGCTTTGCGTGAAATTCGTCGTTACCAAAAGAGTACTGAACTCTTAATCCGTAAATTGCCATTCCAACGTCTTGTACGTGAAATCGCACAAGATTTCAAAACTGACTTACGTTTCCAAAGTTCAGCTGTAATGGCTTTACAAGAAGCAAGTGAAGCATATTTGGTCGGTTTGTTTGAAGATACTAATTTGTGCGCAATTCACGCAAAACGTGTTACGATTATGCCAAAAGATATTCAATTGGCAAGACGTATTCGTGGAGAACGTGCCTAAATAACATATTATATTTTCTTCTTAATTATTATTATTAGGACAAAATATAAAACAAAACAATCGGTTCTTTTAAGAACCACCAAATATATAATTTAAAAAAAGAATTTTATTTATCTCATACTATAATGCTAATTTAATAAAAAAAAAGAAAATTCTTTTCACATATGATAGTATATATAAAAATATATTATATTTACATAAATGTCATATATTGATAAATAATTTATTTATAATAATTAATAATTATAATCGGTTCGGTAATTATAATCCAAAATGATATACGGATTATTTTACCTAATGTTCAGATTATGACACTTATGTACTAGTACTTTAAGGGTCATATTTATATCTAATAAAACTGTGTATTTGTGTGTGTGCCTGTTTGTATGTTGGTCTTATTTCCAGGTATAATTTAATCCTAATCTGGTTTTATTTTAGAGATTTACTTTACTTTTCTTCTCTTTTTGGTCTGCTTTTGATTTCGTTGACCTTGATGCTGCTGCAGATTTTTTCGGTTTTGAAGCAGCAACAACAGATTTCTTTGTAACTGCAGTTGATGCCAATTTAAACGAACCACTAGCTCCCTTACCTTTTGTCTGAACAAGTGCTCCAGACGCAACACTTGCTTTAATATATTTCTTTATGAATGGTGCAATCTTTTCAGCATCTACTTTATATGTTGCAGACATATATTTCTTAATTGCCTGAAGAGATGAGCCACCACGTTCCTTTAAATTTTGTATAGCATTATTTACCATAATTGCAGTTGAAGGATGAGTTGCCTTCGGACGATCCGTTTTGGTTTTTCTCTCCTTTTTCACAGTCGATTTGGGACTGGATTGAGGTTCAGCACTTGTTGTCGCAATATCAGCCATATTTAGTACAAAATATGTATATATACGTTATGTGAATTAAATAATTGATGATAAAATAACCATCAAAATATATAAACAAAGTCAGCGTAGTAGTAGTAATCAAAGTAAATTGGGTACCCACACTGTTTAGGGGTCCCTCTTCAGTGATCTGCTTTCATAATTTATTATTGGTTTTTAAGTTGCTCGTTTTTTTTTTTTAATTTTTCTTGCTATTTGACTGTTTTTTTTTATTTTAGATTTTACTTAGTCCTGCCTTTTTTTTTTTGTTGTTTTATCTTCTCAGTGCTATGGGAGTCTGCTCCAGTGCTTCCAACACTTCATCTGGAGGATCCGCTATTTGTCCCAGTAGAACAGCTGGTGGGTACAAGTATTTGCATATAGGTTTTCTTCTTGTACGGGGCACTGTGAGGATAAGGTTGCGGAGAGGGTTTGTGGGATTAAGGGTTTTACAGGCGAATTTGGATTGGCGGGAAGTTATACGCTGGGCTATGGGGACCGTGTTGGCCAGCTGGTGTATCTAGTCTGTCGGAAACCATGGGGGCTGCCGGCATATACGCCTCAGCACTCCTCTCTAGGTGGCGTTGAGGGGTGACATCACATGGTCCTTGACGTTGGCGAAAACGATGGCGAAGTGCTCCACAGCTGGCCGTACGAAGGTCTTGAACGTGTGGACCAAGACTCGCTGACTGCATCTGTGCAACTTCCCCGCGAGACAGTAGACCAGGTTGGCTCTAGTTCGCAGGGTCCGCTGGCATGCTTGCACCATGGGGCTCCAGTTGAGTGTCCGGGTGATGGTGGCGCCAAGGTACTTGGCGGTTGGAGTCGGTGTGATGCGGGCGTCCCACAAGTCAATGTGCAGTCGCTCATCGCGGTGTCGCTTGGAGTGGTGGCGATGGCGAAATAGCACTAGCTGCGACTTTGTGGGATTGGCCCGTAGTCTCCACTGGCGCATCCAGGCCTCCAGGGAACTGACCTGCCGCTGCAACTGTACTTGCGCCTGGTCGACACTGCGTCCGGTGGCCGTGTAGACGGTGTCGTCATCGTACTGAAGCAGCCCGGCGCTTGGACTTTCAGGCTGCGGGATGTCGGCGCAGTAGAGGTTGTAGAGAATAGGCGACATGACTGAACCCTGGGGTGTTCCAACTCTGGGGACGAACACTCTGGACTTGGAGCTACCCACGGTGACGAGCGATCTGCGGTTCACGAGGAAGTTGCGGATCATCCGAACCATTGGAGTTGGTAGCCCAAGGAGGATCACTTTGTACAGCAATCCCTCATGCCAAACCTTGTCGAAGGCTTTGTCGACGTCAAGGAAAAGGCCCAATTGACAAAGGCCGTTGTTGATGGCATGAGAGATGCTTGTCGTCAGGTGGAAAAGACATTGGTTGGTTGATCCTCCTCTTCTGAATCCTCTTTGGCTCGGAGGGATGATGTTGTTTATGTCAGCGAACTCTTCCACACGTTCAAAGACTAAACGGTCTAGTAGCTTTCCCATTGTATTAAGGAGACTGATGGGTCTGTAGGAGAGGATGTTGGAGGGATTTTTGCCGGGTTTAGGGATCATAGTGATGTGGGATATTTTCCAGCGGGAAGGGAAGTGCCCCAGCTTCAGGCATGCAGTGTAAATTAGGGTCAAGAAGGTGATGGCTTTAGCTGGGAAGTGCTTGAGTGTTTTGGCGGTGATGCCGTCTTCTTCCGGACTTTTGTTCGGCATTCTGGTGATCAGACGTTTTACGTCCTCCTCTGACACTTCAGGAAACCAGACTCTGTCCGGGTCATCTTGCGGCCACTCTCGGTAGTCCTCGGTGTTGCGCAGAGGTGCCATATTAATTTGGCCGATGTCTTCAGTGACCTCCTCGAAGAATTCTTCATCAAATTTGTCGTCTTGCGGGATTTGTTGGGCTCCGTGGTGTGGACGCTGTCTGCAGTCCGCAGAGGGTGGTTACAGCGGCGCTGTTGTCCAGTTATGCACTTGAACTTCTTCCAAAATTTGCTTCCATCCCTGTAGTCCAAGCTTGAACAGGTTGCAGCCCATTTCCTTTCTTTGTGCATGATCAGTTCTCGGTGGATGCGCGCGTTCCAGTAGTTCCATTCCCGTTTGGCAATGGGGTCGTGGTTGGCCTTGATGGTGCGGTATAACTGGCGCTTGTACCTGATCATGCACAGGATTCTGTAAGGAATGACTCTGTTTCGTTGGACTACTTTGGTGGGGATGGAAGTTTGGATGGCGTTCTGGACGACTGTAGTTACCCTTTCGACTGCATTCTCGACCTCTTCCACGGTCTTCGGAGGGGCTGGGTCTTCTGGCAGGGCTGACGTGATGGATTCAGAGAAGGCTTCCCAGTTCGCTCGACGATAATCGACGATGGTTCTTCGAGGCGGTGGTGGTGGTGAGGGGTCCAGGAAGAACGCGTCACAAAGCAGTGGAACGTGGTTGCTTGTGACGCACTCTCCGATGAACCCCGTGTGGCCGACGTGTCCTATGGCATCTCTGCTGAGGATGATGTGATCTGGGATGGATGATCCTTGGTGTCCGAGGAACGTAAAGTTGTCATTATCTTGCCGATGCAGGTCTAACTCGTCCAGAATCTGGAGCAACTCTCGGCCTTTGGTGGTCGTTGCAGTGTCGCCAAACAGGGTACTCCTCTCGCGTTAATGTCGCCCATCAGAATGGTTTTAGGTATGTTGGCGACGTACTGGAAGACCTCGACAGGTAGGTCATCTCCTGGTGGCACATACAGGGCCACGATGGTGAAGTATACTCCTTTTTGTATTTCAATTTTGGCGACGACAGCATGGTATGGCTCTAGTTCGGGAACTGCTTCTTCCTGGGCAAATATGTTGTTCCGTGTTGCGAGAGCAACACCGCCTGAACGGATACCCCTCGGTTTGTTATAAATAGTCTGGCATCCTTTCACTGTGATAGGTGCTTCTGTTTTCGTTTCTGTGATGGCAAGAACCGCAACGTTATCCACGTTCATCATTTGCTCCACCAGGGTTTTCTTACGTCGCCACCCGTCCACATTGATGGTTCCAATCCTTCTCTCGCGTGCAGCCATTAGAAGATTCAAATTAATCTGCAGAAGTTGATGTGTCTTTTTTTTACACTAGTGTTTGTGAGCGGGCGACGACCTGGGAGAAGTTCCTTTTATGGCACCCAATGTGGATACCATTCCCCGAGTATGACACCACCATCCTGGTGTCAAAGAAGTGCAGGGCGGCTTTCGACAGGATGTTTTGGAGCCGTACGCGCTGCTCAGGCATGGCGTTTAACAGGGCTGTAGTTAGGAAGCGCAGCATGTCGTTGACTTGAACTGGATTTGAGGCTTCTTTCTCTTCGGCAACGTCAACGCAGCTCAGGGGGGCTGTGGCCTCAACGCTCACGGGTTTCTTTGGGCGTTCTGGGCAGTTGAAGTAGGTGGTCGTATGTTTGCCTTCACAGTTGCCGCATTTGGTTTCTGATTTAAAGTCACATTTTCTGGTGAGATGATTGTTTCCGCAGCGTCCACATTTGAGCTGGGAAGCGCAGGATTCTGAGGGGGCGTGAAAGGCCATGCAGCGCTGGCATTGTAGAGGCTGCGGGGGGGGTAGGATGGGAAGGTTCAACGCGGTGATGGTGGAAGAAAAGGGAGAAACCGTGTTGCAGGAGATTATCAATCACGGTTTTATCTTCTGTCACCACTCGAATTAGCCGAGTGTCTTGGTTAGTGGCTCTGCTGCGGATGCGCCAGACCTTTTTGAACGAAAGGCCCAGCTCTTCTATACGGTTTTCTACTTCTTCGGTGGTGACGTCGTAGTCTACTCCCGTGATGACGCAGGAATAGGAAACTTTGCGTTGGTAAGGGATGCGGGGGGAGCGGGAAGGATTGTCTACGGAAACAATCTGTATGCTTGGGTCCCTGGCCAGTTCGCGCAGCTTCCTAAGTTTAAGCGTCAATTGCGGGTCCTTTCCTCTGACTAAAACCATGCCTGACCTTAACGTGGTAACGTTGTGTATGTCCGTGTGTGTTCTTGCCAGCAGGGGGAACAAGCTCTTGGCAGTTCGTAAATGGGACGGCAGGTTCGAAATCCTTGCAATGTAGAGGGTTGGGTTTGGCCTTGGAGCATGCTGGATCGGGCTTCGATGACAGACAGTTCTCGGGGTGTCAGGAGAGTCTGGCAACGCTGGGGTGTCATATGAAGATCTCCTTCTCCTAACGAAGCCCTCGTCATCGAGTGTTGGCGATTGGTTTACCATGTTGAGTGATTCTTCACTCACTTCTTTATATATATATATATATATATATATATATATATATATATATATATATATATATATGTGTATGTACCACTTAATTTAAAGTAAATAAATTTAAAAGATAAAGAAAGGCAGTGATTTAAAATTACAGATAATTTTAAAAGTCAACAAGAGTTGTGATATTTAAAATCAAATCTGATTTTAAAAGTCAGTAAAAGGGCATATAATTATTTATAAAATTACAGAGTGATTTTAAGTCGTAAATATGTTAAAATAGCGATTGTATTTTCGTCAAAGATTTTTTGTTGTTTTATTTGCGTGTCGTTTTTTATATTTATTCGTATTAATATTTTTATTATTATTTTTTTTTCCTTTTTTATTGTAGTTGTTATTTCAGGTGGACGGCACAGCTAAAACTATAAATAATACATGTACTAAAATTAATTTATTTTTATTTGTTTATTTCGTTGTTTATTTTATATTTTTATTCTTTTCTTTCTTGCTTTTATTATTATTATTTTGTTAAAATTGCAAATTGTGTCAACAGGGTAGTTTGGATCAGTAGGTAACGTATCGGACTCCAAAACCAGTGGTCGTCGGTTCGAATCGCTCGACTGACAAATTTTAAAGTTTATTTTTTTATTTTTTATTTATTTATTTTTACTATTTATATTTATTTATTTATTTGTTTATTTTCTATTTATTTTATTTTTTTATTTATTATTTTTATTTGGTTTTATGAGTTTTGTTATTAAATATATTTTTGTAAAAGTTTTTTATATTTGTTTAGTTTTATAATTTAAATATTGCGCATTTAAACTAGTTTATTAACTTAATACTCTTATTATTATAGTTATTTGTGTGAAATAATATTATTATTTTATTTATTTTTAGTGTTTTTAACAACTTTTTGTTCTTTATTTCCGGCTTTGACAGCCGGAGCACCTGTTTTTTAGTTTTTCACTTTTTTCACTTTTATTAAACTGATTTTTATAAAACTTTTTCACTGCACATACACATTTAACTATTGCACACACATTAAAACACTTTTCCACATTTAAAACGCAATATTTCCACATGAAAACATGAGTTGAAGACGGAGCACATGTACACACGACTTTCACAGGTAAAGGATGATGACTCACCACAAAGTCAGCGCCAGTAATATGATGTCCTATGAAAATGTACCGAACGGTGCAGAAATCAACTTGTTCGGTTGCTAGCTACATCGTGTACGAATTTTGTGCGTTCGTAAAAATTTTATTATTTATAATTATTAAACTACAACATTATGATATATAAAAATATTTTATTTTAAGAATATATACTTCATATTATAGGTATATGAGTATATGATATCAGATTTGATATAATGTTATTAGAAAGTGAAAATTTTTTTAAGTTTTATGAATCCAATACGAATATGTGACCTAGTTGAATATGTTATTTCAATGTATTTATTAATATAAATTATTTATTATGTTCTACATAATCAATAATTATAAACAATACATCAATAAACAAATATACATATAGTTTGTTTATAAATATTCTCATATTTACAGGTAAATTTAATGAAAATATGAGTACCATAGTAGTATAAATCGTTACTGTATACAAAATATTTCTTCTTCTACATATATATTTAGTTTTAAATATAAAATAGTTATTAAAATATGTAATGCTATTCGTATATATTGTAAAATAAATTAAATAAAAAAAAAAACAATCATATCAATTTATATAATAGGTGATATCATAAATTAAATAAAATTTTATATTTTTATGTGTATGTATGTATGTATGTATGTATGTATGTATATATATATATATATATGTATGTATGTATGTGTGAGTGTGACTGTTTTATTTGAATTAGGAGTTTTACAAAAATACTTATTTAAGTATATAATATCGTATAAACATAATCGGATTATCTTTTACTTAGTACTTAGTAAAAGTTAATCTGACTTAAATTACAGGTATGTACTAGCTTACTAAGCACCCTGCTGTGACCGAAAAATAGTTCTCGATACAGTAAGTTAAATTATAAAAAAAATGTTAACAGCACGCGGAGTTCCCAGGCGATCACCCATTCAAGTACTAACCGCGCCCGATGTTGCTTATCTGATGAGATCGGACGAGATCAGTTTAGAATTCTTTTATTCATATTTTGGTAATACACTAATCTTAACATATCTCCGCTCTCATGTTCGCCTACTCATCCGCCAGCTTTTTACAAACCGTAAAGCCAATGGCAACCGTATCACAGGGATTTGGTGATTGCCATTGCTTACGGTCAGGGTGTGACGTCAGAGCGCCGGCCATGGAGAGGGATGAGGTTATTTTATATTGTTCTTAACTCTAGTTTTCCCTAGCCTACCTGGCTTTACAAACTATTTTATTCTAAATTTTACTACTGTTTTAAATAATTAAATGACATATGACAGATGAGATGAGGCTATGAGTTTAATAAGTTTAGTTTTTATTTACAAGAAAAATTAGTAAGGAAAAAACCTGCTCTACAAAAATTGCCTTATATCTAAGCTTATAACTAATGAGTGACATTATGGTATTTTATACAATGAATTTATGATTTTTTTATTTACAAATGTACATGTTTCGAATTTATGCTATGATTATGATGTATTGTGAGTATTTTATGAGCTTATAATAAATGTTTGTTGATATGGAAATTTTACAGTGATGTCATGTGTATATTTATATTTAACTACGTGTTTGTGTAATATAAGATGATTTTAATGTTTGTGCATGATGACATTATTTTATTAAATGTTTTTGATGATATTTACAATGGTTTCATGATTATTTACAGTGATTTGATGATGTTTGAATACGTTGGTTATTATGAATGAGTTTTTGATTATGTGCGTATGTTATTATTATTTTAATGTTAGTTATAATTTATGATTACAGATGGTATGATTCAATGGATGATGTGAATGTGAGAAAAGTGTGTAGTTTGTCCTCTGCACTGGTGGCAGTGGCTAATGCTTTATTTAGATCTTTTATTGCTCTGGTTAAATTTTTAACATTTATTAATGTGTTCAACTTTTTCATTTCTGATACAAGTTCTGATACACTGCCACTGTCACCAGTGCTCGTGTCGTGTTAGATTGCTTGTTGTTGTTCTATATTGAGGGCTGGGTTGGCTGCTATCTGATAGGGGGTTGTGGCTGGGTAGGCAGCATGCTGGCTAGGGGTTGTGGCTGGGTAGGCAGCATGCTGGCTGGGGGCAGTGGGGGCAGGGTAGGCCGCTTGCTGGCTGGGGGTCAAGGCGAAGCTCCTGCCTCGCTGCGGTAGCGCCGGGAAGTCGCGCGCGTCCCACGAGACGCTCGCTGGTTGGTGTTGTTGCTGTAATCTCCGGATGCCCCACGCACTTGTTTTTGGTGGCGGTGCTGGTGTGAATTTTTTAACAGAAGTTTTATTTTTGTTTTGACGCTCATTTCTCATCTTTATTTTGTAAGTGTAGACCGGACAGTCCACACTATTCGCTGGGTGCTCGCCTGTGCAGTTGGCACATTTTGCCGGCGTGTCACGTGGTTTGTGCACGCCGACGTAAGATGTGCCTCTGCATATTTGAGACACCGCGGGTCTCGATGGCAGTTCGATGTGTCGTGATTCCACTTCTGACATCGGTGGCATTGTGTCAGTTGCTTTTTAATCACATGTTGTTCCCATTCAATCCTCATATATTGGATACATCTAACGTCACGCTGCAGTCTGGCCAAAGTCACATCTGCAGCTGTAACAATTAGGAATAATGGCCTGTGTTTGGTACTCATTCTGTATGCCTTAAGTGCTTTTATATTTTGTTCTTTTAATTCGTTTAATATTTCCTCCGGGTCTGGGTTTGAATCCAAGCCTTGAAGAACGAAGGCGTGTGTCTTATCTCTAGCGTCTGTATATGTATGGTGTGACGTGTTAGTATCTTTTAATAAATTTAAAAAAAATTTCTTTTCTTCTATCTCATCTGGATAAATATTAATATTATTTTTAGTACATTTTGTTGAAATAAAATGTAATTTTTATTCAAATTCTTGTTAAATCCCTGGAATCTAGAGTTATTGCGCTTCTAGTCACATGCGAATCTGCTAGAGAAATGTGGTTGAAACTACATTCGATATTTGAACAGCAAACAAAGCAAGCTGCTCATACTGTCCAAGCAGAGTTTTTTGGATTCAATATGGCTCCAAATGATGGCATGGTGTCGCATATTGCGAAATTCGAAGGACTGATTCTTAGAATGCAACAGTTAAATGTGAAACCAGACGAGTCATCTTTAATGGTTAAATTACTGGATACACTACCAGAAGAATACGAAAGTCTTCGACAAGCATGGTGGGCAAGACCAGAAGAACAGCAAACACTTGCGAACTTGATTGGCGTACTGACATCAGAAGAAAACAGAAGATTACAAAGAACTGTGAAACAAGGGGAATTAGTAGCTCTGATGGCTGCTAAAACCAAAAGTCAAAGTGATAAACACTTAAAGAATGAAAAGAAATTTTCAAGTGACAAGAAAAATATTACTTTTAAGTGTTATGGCTGTGGTGGCTTAGGCCATATCAAAAGAAATTGTCCTTCTAAGCAAATTAAGAAGAAAAGTAAAGGAAATTTATCGAATGATGAAAAACAAGAACAGGCATTTATCAGTGAAATTTTAAATGTCGAAATTGACAGTGACATATGGATTGTTGATTCCGGCGCTACAGATCACGTGACAAGTCATAGAGAATGGTATTCATCGTTCCAGAAATTTACTACACCTGTCAAGATCCACATTGGTAATAACTCAACTATGGATGCATTAGGAAAAGGAACAATTAAATTTGAGGCTGCTGTTGATGGAAAATGGTTGCCTTGTTTTATGGAAAATGTTCTTTATGTTCCACAAGCAAGAAGAAATTTGTTTTCCGTAACATCTTCTCTTGATAAAGGTCTGGAGTTTAAGTCATCAAAATTCACTTGTGAATTCAGTAAAGATGGTGTCATAAAAGCACGTGGAATACGAGTTGGACAATTATTTCGAATGGTAATTCGAATGAAAGAAGAAAAATCATCAAATGAAGTAAATTTGACATCAAAACATTCACTGCAAATTTGGCATGAACGATTCAGTCATCAGAATAAACGTCATGTACAACAAATTTTAAAACAAAATGAAATTGACGTAGTGAGTAATGACGAGTTTTGCGGAGCCTGCGTTGAAGGCAAGCAGCACAGAAGTACATTTCAGTTACTTCAGCAGCGTGCAAATGCATGTGGTGAAGTTATTCACGCTGATATCTGTGGTCCCATGGAGAATACTTCGCTGGGAGGAGCAAAATATTTTCTTTGTTTTACATGTGATTTCTCCAAGTTCAGAATGGTTTACTTCCTCAAAGAAAAGTCAGAATCTGTTGAGAAGATAAAAGATATGTTAGAATTAATGAGAAATCAATGTGGAAGACATGTTGGGACATTCTTCTGTGATGGAGGCTTAGAATTTAATAACGGTAACGAGAAGAACCTATTGAGTTCGAAAGGTACGAAACTTGTTATTAGTAATCCATACATTCCGGAGCAAAACGGTTGTGCTGAAAGAAGTAACCGAACAATTGTAGAACTGGCTCGTACAATGCTTGTAGCAAAAGATCTACCAAAATGTCTATGGGCAGAAGCAGTGAACACTGCAGTGTATGTACTAAATCGTACGGGGCCAAGCAATACAATTGGAAAAACACCATATGAAATATTTACAGGGAAGAAAACACATCTGGAAAATTTCCATATCTTCGGTACTGGATGTTATGTACATGTACCGAATGTGCATAGAAAAAATTGAGATGCGAAAGGACAACACGGCGTATTTGTTGGATACTCCGATTATATAGACGGCTTTCGTGTCTGGACGAAGAATGGAAATCAGATTGTAAGAAGTAAAAATGTCATATTTGAACCAGAGACTGCAGGGAAGACTATGGCAATAATTCAATTAGACAAGAACAGCGACGAATCAAACAAAGAAGATAGTAACAATGTTAATTTCATAGAAAATAACTCTCAATTACTAGAACCAAGAAGCAACGAAGAAAATTCTACAGATACAAGACTAAGAAATCGTGCAAATATCAAGGTACCAGAAAGACTAATAGAGACTATGCTAGCTGAAGTAGATGAGCCCACTTGCTACAGAGAAGCTGTAAACTCAAAAGACTACAAGTTCTGGCAATCAGCAATGGAAGAAGAAATGGCTTCGTTAAAAGAAAATTGTACATGGAAGATAGTTAAGCTGCCAGAAAATAGAAAAGCGATTTCCAACAAGTGGTTATATCGCATCAAACGGAAACCTGATGGCACAATTAGTCGTTATAAAGCACGACTGGTTATTCGTGGATTTAGTCAACAGAAAGGAGTTGATTATAACGAGACATTTAGTCCTGTCGCACGTTTTGACACGATACGAACAGTCTTGAGTATCGCAGCAAAGTCTCATTTAGAAATTGCACAATTTGACGTCAAAACAGCTTTTCTAAATGGGAATTTAGAAGAAGAAATCTTCATGGAACAGCCTGAAGGGTTTGAAGATGGTACAGACTGCGTCTGTAAGCTTCAAAAGAGTTTGTATGGACTGAAGCAGAGTCCACGATGCTGGAATCATTGATTTAAGGAAGTATTGTTGAGCTTTGGTTTACAAGAAAGTAAAGCAGATCCTTGTTTGTTTTATAGGAATCTAGATGGTAAGAAATTAATTACTGTTTTGTATGTTGACGATGGCCTTGTTTTTGCAAACAAAAGAAGTGACATTGACATGTTTCTTCAGCAATTGAAAATGAAATTTCAAATAACTGTAGAGCCATTTGGATACTTTTTGAATATACAAATTAAACGTCAAGATGATGGTTCTATTTTCATCAATCAAGAAACTTATGCTAAAGGTGTATTACGACGTTTCAATATGAGTGATTTAAATTCAGTATCGACCCCAATACAGCAATACATACAAGAAGAAGACGGTGAAATAACCAATGCCCCATACCGAGAAGCTGTAGGTAGTTGAATGTATTTGGCTGTTGCTACACGGCCAGACATTTCTTTTGCTGTCAATTATGCATCACAGTTTCTGGAAAAGTCTCAAGAACAACATTGGAGCCTAGTAAAAAGGATTATGAAGTATATAAGTGGTTCAGCATCAATGGGTATTCTTTATAGTGCCAAAGATAATGAGCTGATAGGTTATAGTGACGCAGTTTTGCAAGTGATCCAACGTCAAGAAGATCTGTCAGTGGAATTATATTTAAATATAGTGGTGGTGCCATCACATGGGCAAGTAAACGACAGCAGTGTGTATCACTGTCAACCACAGAGGCTGAATATGTGGCTGCAAGCGAGGCAGCAAAAGAAGCGATTTGGCTACACAGACTCTTCACAGAAATTTCACCCTTGAAGAAAGTACCAATGATTTTAATGGATAATGCTAGTGCTCTCAAGCTGGCAAAGAATCCTGTTTTCCACAAAAGAACAAAGCACATAGATATTCGTTTCCATTTCGTCAGGGAGCAGTTGCAAGTTGGACAATTGGAAATATCGCATGGGTCATCTGAAAATCAACTTGCTGATATCTTGACAAAACCAATTCCACGTGTTCAATTTCTAAAACTTTGTAATATGCTAGGAATTGTCTCAATGTTAAAATAAAACTAAAGTTTTAGGGGAAGTGTTGAAATAAAATGTTATTTTTATTTTAACATGTCCAACTTTAATGTATTAATATAAAAAGAATAGTGTGCTATATAAACATTGTATTATGTTTTGAATGTTTTTGAATATATCGTTATCTGTCAGACTTGAGTTTTCTTATATGTTAATTAGACCATATTGACATTGTATATACCTCATTCATTCTACACTGGGATTACGGAATTTCAATATATTTGATACTAAATCCTTTTTTAAGATTAGTTGAAAGTGTCTGTATAAGGTTTTTGTGCTGTAACGTCCTTCCTTCCATTATTATTGGCGCAGGGGCTTTTCTTCTGGTAGCCATTGTGGTGGCCATTGTTGTGGGCGGGGCTTCGGTATCGCTGCCCTCGTCGTCTGTCGCTATGTCCGAATCAGGAATCTCGGAGAGTGCCTCGTACGCGTTCCCTGTCCTGATTGGCTCGGGATTTGGCGGTTGCGCTTGACGCATGCACTTGTTGCGCATCTTGCGGGTGTTGTCGGCCATGCTGGATGAGCCAGGAGTGGGACTGGTTGAGCGCGCGCTGTTTTCCTGGTTCGGACTCTCGCTGGCTTGTCGCTTCTTCTGGTCCATAGATGGCGTTGTTAAATCGACACCTGTTTTATCGGCTTCTAGTAGCAACTTTAAATTTCTCAGACACTCGTAGTTGTCGTTTGACACGTTGGCGCTATTGTCACCCACGTGTTTTCTTTCTTCTGTTTTACTCGAGTTTTTTGACGTTTATCACTTTTATTGTAACTTGGGCTACTGGACACACTTTCACTGACACTTTTTTGATTTATTATTTTGTCTAACTTTCTTGAAATGTTTTTCACATGTTTGTTTAACACACTTTCAATTTCACACTCACTTTCACTTGTACTTTTGTTGTTTTTATTTTTATTTGTAACCACTCTTTTACTTTTCACTCGTTTTCTCGTTGCACTATCACTCGCTCTTTCACTTGCATTTTTACTTTGATTCACACTTGCACTTACACTTTTCTTACTTTTATTTTCACTTTCACTCACCGCAATTTTACTAAATACATTTTCAGTCACTGTCTTTTCACTCACATGTTTTCCACTTTTGTTTTGAGACATGAAAAATTAAAAACTTTTTGTTATTTTTAGATAATTTAAGTTTTTATCTGGAGCACTGCTAAACATGCATTTTCGCTACGAACTCGCGCATGCGCATGGACGAGACCATGAGTATTCAACATGGTATGGCCGTTAACGTAAATAAATCTTTTCACTTTAGAATATAACAAAAATATATAAGTATATATAATATTTAAAAATAATATACCATTACTACAGTAACGAATGAAAAATATCATTGTTACCTACCAACGAATAATAAAATCATTATTGCATATTGAACAATTATTTTACTATAGCAACGAACATAAAAAATTATTGTTACTTATTAAACAATTAAGTTACTATAGCAACGAATGAAAAAAAATTCATTATCACTTATTAAACAATTAATTTACTATAGCAACAAATAAAGAAATAATTGTTACATATTAAACAATATTTTTGTTATAGCAACATATAAAAAAAACATTGTTACATATTAAACAATTAATTTTTTAGGGCAACCAATAAGAAAAATCAATGTTACATATTGAACAAATATTTTTTTTAAAGCAACCAATAAAAAAACAATTGTTACATATAGAACAATTATTTTACCATAGAAACAAATAAAAAAAACTGTTACATAGCAATAACGAATGAAAAAAGTAATTGTTACATATTGAACAATTATTTTACTATAGTAACCAATAAGAAAATCTTTGTTACATATTAAAGAATTAATTTACTATAGCAACCAACAAAAATATTATTGTTAAATATTGAACAATTATTTTACTATAGCAACCAATAAAAAAATCATTGTTACATATTGAAGAATTAATTTACTATAGCAACGAAACAAAATAGTCATTGTTTCATATTGAACAATAAGTTTATTATTCTCTGACTAATATAACAAAATATAATAATATTTTTACAAATATATTTTGAACAAAATTGACAAAAGTAAAAAAAATATTTAATTACATTTTATGTTAAACTATAAGCACTTATATTTTATTTTATTATGAATATTGTATTATTAAACATATTAAAATTATTATATTTAAATATATCATTTAATTTAATATTTATATTCATATACATAAATTTTTATACTAATGTGTGTAAACCAGTATTTGTATTGTATTGTATGTATATGAGGGTTTTTTAAGCGTTTTGCCGCTTTTTGTCAACGCGACCTAGAAGATCTATTGTGACACAGCCCTTACTTAGTCTTCCGGAAGTAGATCCAGATTTTTGATGAAGCCGATTAGGCCTCAAGTACCTGAAGTACTTGTTTCGTGACATGTTTTACTTGCATTTTAGTGATGCAGGTTGTCAGCCTACAGTCTCTGCAAGGCCAGCACACACCGAGCCGTTGTGCGGCAACCCATCCAATTGGACAGGGCGGGCTATGTTGCTTATCTACACGATCAGACAAGACACGCCACGACCACACAACCGTACTGACTGACTGTAAACCAGTATAAAGCAGTTTATAATTCGTGAAATATTTTGGGTAAAGAATAGAAAATAAAAATATTATTTTTAAAAATTTACCGCCCGCCACGACGACACTCGGTTAGGTAGGTAATTGTTTTTTGTAATTTAACTTGTATTATCGTTAACACGATAGATGGCATATGTGTCTACTATTTGCTGTTTTGTGAATATAATTTATAAACAAAAGAGTCTCATTTGTAAACTTTATAATTATCAAGTAGAAATATACAAAGTATAAAATTATTAGTTATATATAACATTTTGATTTTAGGTAAGTGAAATTATAGTATTATATTTTTAGATATTTATAATATTTGTATATTAAAAGTAAAAGATTTGTTAGGTTAGAATTTATAAATTTGAAATGTCAAAATGCAGAAATATTAACTTGACATAAGTGTTTATATAGATATATAGCGTGTATTTAATTTTGTATTGATGAATATATGTACATTTACTAATATTTAAAAAATTTTTGGTAAAATTATTTATACGAAACTTGTGTATAATGCAGATATAATAACTTAACATAATTGTTTATAAAGATATATGCAGCGTGTATTTAATTTTTTATTGTTAAAAAGGAATATAACTATATTTACTATTACTTTTAAATTTTTAGGTAAAAGTATTTATACGAAACTTGTGTATAATATGTGAAGAAAACAATTTACGATTAATACTACTTGCTAGATTGAAACATGTAAGTATATTTTTTATTGTTATTATTATTGCAAAAATGATATGATATTCTTTTTTTTTAATAAATAATTTGTGGTCCTGAAAAGGACCGTTGTTTATAATTGTTTAAAAAGAATTTATGTAGATTTTTCAGTTTTCTTTGGTAATAATACAGCCTGAATATTAGGCAGTACACCACCCTGTGCAATTGTAACACCAGACAATAATTTATTTAATTCTTCGTCATTACGGATGGCCAATTGCAAATGTAGTGGAATAATTCTTTTCTTCTTGTTATCACGTGCAGCATTGCCAGAAAGCTCAAGAACTTCAGCAGCCAAGTATTCCATAACGGCCGCTAAATAAACAGGAGCTCCGGCACCAACACGTTCAGCGTAATTACCTTTACGCAAAAGTCTATGAATACGACCAACTGGAAATTGTAATCCAGCACGATTGGTACGGCTCTTTTTCTTTCCCTTAACTTTACCGCCTTTACCGCGACCAGACATGATGAAGAAAATATAGTATGTAAGTTAACAAACAAACGTACGTTCACAGTGAACGGTTTAGAATGTAATGTCGACCAAAACGTTGGAGTTGGTGTTTATATAAGGTAGGCAAATGTAAATATTCAATAGGAATGCAGTAAGAATTTTGTATGCGCTTATAGCACACATTCGTATGCTGAGCATAGGAAGTTTAGCCGGAGTCGGTACGATCTCGTCCATATAAGCAGGTGACGCTGCCCCAGCGGGCAACAGTTGTGTTTGACACGTTGACTGTGCTGGTTTTTTGTGTCTTGTAAAAGAAAAATGCCTCCTAAAACAAGTGGTAAAGCAGCTAAGAAAGCTGGCAAAGCTCAAAAGAACATCTCGAAAGATGACAAGAAGAAGAAACGGCGCAGGAAGGAAAGTTATGCAATGTACATTTACAAACTATTGAAACAAGTACATCCCGATACTGGTATCTCCAGTAAAGCGATGAGCATTATGAACAGTTTTGTAAATGACATTTTCGAACGTATTGCGGCCGAAGCTTCTCGTTTAGCTCACTACAATAAACGTTCAACAATTACCAGTCGGGAAATTCAAACGGCTGTACGTTTATTGTTACCTGGTGAACTTGCTAAGCACGTTGTAAGTGAAGGAACAAAAGCTGTTACCAAATACACTAGCTCCAAGTAAATGGTCAATAATGATCATTTGTTTATAACAACTCAATCGGCTCTTTTCAGAGCCACAAATTTAAATATTTATAAAAGAATATTTTCAACATTTGATGCCAGAATTACAAATAAATAAATAAAATAAACAACATTTCCAGATAACCTCCTATCCTTGTATTCTATATCATATTTTTAGGTAATTTTTAATAACAACAATTTCATAAATATATTAGCTAGCTCAATGTAAGGTAATTAAATATATATTTTTTTAATAATAATAACAATATTATTGTAATAATATGTTTTCTACTGTTATGCTACGAAAATATAGCAATTTGATTTTCTTGTTATTTTATTAAATTCAAAAATCTAATATTGTACACTTTAACATTAATATTATATAATAATAAAAATAAACTTTACAGATAAACCATTAAACATAACGCCAAATTTTAAATTTTCAAATATAATTTTTAAACTTACAACAAGGCACCTAAAATTATTTTTCTTCATTGATTCAGAAACCAAATTTACATATTTATATTGTTTATAATAATTCATACATTTTTATATTATTATGTTACTATAGTAATAAAAAATTGTTATATAAATAAATCAAACTATTTTTTATTAACTTTAAATTATTATCGTATTTCATAATAATAACAATTTTACAAAATAAACGTTACCCGACTAAACTTTAAACTGAATATTTCAGAAAACCACAGCATATTTCATATCATTCACATACGTTTCCAACCTACAAAACATTCATTTTTCTTTTATTCCTTTATTTCTCTACGTTCTGTACGATAAACAGCTAAATTATTATAACAAATGGACTATATAAGCATACACTTTTCCAAAACTATACAAAGCAGCTATATAAAATATATATTCACCGATAGAATCGAACTCAAACATTTTATTTCAAATAAAACGATTTACCGGCATCAGCTGCGCGAAGGCTCCACTTACTCCCCGTTAGCTTACATATAGCATTCAAATAAGATATTTAATCCTTTTTTTATTTAATTATATTTTGTGGCCCTGAAAAGAGCCTGTTGTCTTGTTAATATTTATTAATAAATAATACATATAAGTAGTATAGCTAGACACGTTCTGCGGCATTTGAGGTTATGTTTCACTCTCGATGACCGTGGTCATCCACATCGACCATTCTTCAGCTGAAGACATCCGGTGTGTTAGTTCTTCACGTACTTCTTGCACAACCCTTTCGAATTCGCACCCCGTTTCATTTCACCCTGTTTTCGACCTCGATGACCGTGTTCATCCTCACCCACCATTCTTCTTCGCCCGCACTTCTTGCACAACCCTTTCGAATTCATCCACCCTGTATGCTCTGCCCCTATGGCATGCACTCTCCACTTTAGTTGGTAGTGTCCATGGGGTGCACACTCCACTTCAGTTAGGAGTGCCCGTAGGGTACACTCTCCACTTCAGTTAGGAGTGCTCGTGGGGGTGCACTCTCCACTTCAGTTAGGAGTGCCCGTGGGGAGCACTCTCCACTTCAGTTAGGAGTGCCCGTGGGGTGCACTCTCTACTTTAGTTATGAGTGCTCATGTGGTGCACTCTCCACTTCAGTTATGAGTGTCTTTGTGGGGTGCACTCTTTACTTCAGTTAGGCGTGTCTTTTGTGGGGTGCACTCTCCACTTCGCTCCACTTTAGTTGACAGTGCCCACTCGCCACTTTAGTTAAGAATCTGGATCCGGGATCCGGGATCTATTTCATCGTGAAATATGAATTTTTGATCTGGGTTCTGGGTCTGGAATCTGGAATATAAATTTTTATGATTTTTGATCTAGGTCTGGGATCTGGATCTGGGATCTGGATCTGGAATATGAATTTTTATGATTTTTGATCTGTGTCCGGGATCTGGGTCTGGAATCTGGAATATGAATTTTTATGATTTTTGATCTGGGATCTGGATCTGGGATCTGGATCTGGGATCTGGGTTCTGGATTGACGTGAGGTGAGTAATTAATATATTTTATCTTTGTTATTAATTTATTGAACTCCCATGGGTATGTATTTTACATCTTTTATATTTATTTACAAAAATTATATTACAAATATGTTAAAAACAACAATTACAATTATTCATATTTGTACACAAAACAAAATTAATACTACTCTTTATACGAGTTATTTTATTTAATATATTTTTGAAAATAGAGTACGTTTTATAAAAGTAAAATCTGCTCAGATACATGTGGAAGTAAGAGCACACAGTTAAGTCAGGTAAATAATAAACACATATTTTATTTATGTTAATATTTATTACAAATTATTTTTAATTGTATTTAATTTAGTTTTTTTATAAATGTAAGACAGTTACATCTGCAGTAACAAAATGAATTACATATTCTACATGCGATTCCATCAACTTCATGTAGTGGTTTACGGAAACATTGCAATTCACAACAATATTGGTTGTAAACAATTGCAGTAGAGTTAGTGGCGGCGGCGATGGCGGTTGTGTTGTTTAACATATTATTTATGAATTCACATGAATAATTATATTTCTTATGTTCTTCTAAAGGATCATCTCCCTCTGTCCAATTATACAGTTCAACAGTACAGAATGCACAACGAGTGATGTCAATAAAGCCTACGTAATAGAAACCAGCCTTTGCTAAATTGATCGGACTTATGAATTTATTTGGCCAAGTGTTAAATGTTTTCAAGCGTGTTTCTTCATTTACCATGGACTACATGAAACAAAAAAAAATATTTTAGAAAATGAGAAGAGAAATTGCAAAATATACTTACCCCATGGTCGATTTTGTTTACGATCTGCATATGCATAATCTAAATGAACTGTAAACTGAGTTTGGTATTTACAAAATGTTTGATTTCATACAGAACATTTTATACTAGTGTGTTAATCAGTTGAGAAAAAATAATTAACCATATTTTTATTTTATAAATACATTATCAAAACCATGAATTCCTGTATACAAGTTAATTATGAACACGTGTTAATCAGAGGAAAAAATAATGAACCACAGAAGTTGATATTTTATAAAATTGTGAAAACCATGAATTCTTGTATACTAGTGTGTTAATCAGTTGAGAAGGTATATGTTTCTTTATTATATCAATAAAAGACAATAATTGTAAATAAAGCATTTTATTAACTAAATATAAACATTAAAAATATATTCCTAAAATATAATATAGTTAATTATGTTTAATATCTCGGACTTAATAAACATGAGAAAAATATATTTGGATGCCTGAATCCGAGTATAAAGTTATAACAGTTATTTAGTAAAACATATTAGTATACAGGAATACATAAAATAAATAAAAAAAAATTATCCGTATAATTACGATTGGTTTTTTATTCCTTGCAATCTTCTTCTCTCATTATCACGAAATGCTCTTTGAACAGTCCTGGAAGCATTTGTTGGGGGTGGAATTAACACAAATTTATTTTTTATAACTGATGTGGGGTTATATGTCGGCTCATCACAGTCATCCCAGTTCTCTTGGGATTCTATCTTGTAATTTTGAAACGGGTGCATCGGCGGATTATACGTACTCGTAGGTTCTGTATCCCAATTTCCCCTGGATTTCACGTAGTATGGTTGATCAGGATGTAGCGGCATAGGGGGCTGTGTTTCTATCGGTTCTGATAATGATTCTATATCCCAGTTCTCCATCGATTCAACATAGTACGGCTGAACGGGTTGTAGCATTAGTGTAGTAGAAGACAGTGTTTGTATCAGCTCTGAAGATTCTGTATTCCAATTCTCCGTTGATTCAACATAGTATGGCTGAACTGGGTGTAGCATTCGTGTAGTAGAAGACAGAGTTTGTATCGGCTCTGAAGATTCTGTGTCCCAATTCTCCGTTGATTCAACGTAGTATGCTTGAACAGGATGCAGAGCACTTAACTGTTCGTTGTACAAATTCGTCGTGTAAAATGTTGAATGTAGCTCAGATTGGATTAACTGATCCATCTAGTAAACATAAATATTTAAATTAAAGTTTTATTAAATAACTTAAATAAATAAAAAAAATCTACTTACAGTTGTCACACACGCACACATACAATCAGAAATTTTAAAACTGTAATGAGTAATGGGAGGAGAAAGTCTGCGCTTTTTAAGCAAACAATATCTTCTGCGGTTGGTGTTATCAGAGGCACAAAGTGGTGGAATAAACTCGTATTAAGTCCTTTGTAACTTTTTTTTTACTTCAATATGGTTCTTAGCAATGAGTAAAATTTTTAAACAAGGTTGTATTTAAAAAAAAAATGACAAACAGTTAATGGGAAAGAATTATATAATACTAAGTTTAAAACAAATTAAATATAAATCATTATTCAACGTATAGTAATTTAAAAGCATCTGTATGTGTAAGGTTTAATCGAACAATCAAAATAAATATGTGGTGTCATTTTAATTATCAAGGATCTCATAACTGGTTAAGGATACTATCAAAATTAATTAATAAATACAACAATAAAGTACATAGAACAACACATATGAAACTTGTTGATGTTACTAAGAAAGTTAAGAAATATTTATTAAAATATATTAATAATATGAAGATTTGTTTACAGAGGTAAATACAAAGAAGGTGATTTTGTAAGAATTAGTAAACATAAACATATATTTCAAAAAGAGTATGAACGTAACTGGGCAACAGAAATTTTTGTAATCGATAAAGTTCATTACTAACAAATTAAGAGATCTACAAAATAATCAAATTGAATGTGGGTTTAAGTTAAAGTTAGTCATTTCAAAAATGAGTGTCAACAAGTTTCAACAATATTCTGAACTAACGTATACTGCGTTATCTTTAGACTTACAAAGCAAATTTTGAGCACATATAAATAATTTAAATAAAATTAAAAATATTATTGGGTTAGAAAACATATATACAACATATTTTAATAATAACATATTCACAATTAGACAGTTCTCCTTTGGTAAATAATAAAATAAAAGAAGAAGTTCAAAAATCAAATCAATTGACTTAGAATCAAATTAATACTAACATGGAAATGATTATCAAAAATTTAGCTACAGAAAATAATAATAAAAAAAAAAATAGTAGAAGTTCAAAATCAAATCAATGGAATTGAAGACATTTTTAAAACTAACATGCACATGATTAACAAAATATATAAATGATTAAAAAAATTCTAAACCAAATCAATGAATTTGCAAACACTATGAAAGTAACATGCACATGATTAATAAAAATGAACACTAAATCAAAGAAATTTTTGTAATCGATAAAGTTCATAACTTACAAATTAAGAGATCTACAAAATAATCCAATTCAATGTGGGTTTAAGTTAAAGTTAGTCATTTCAAAAATTAGTGTCAACAAGTTTCAACAATATTCTGAACTAACGTATACTGCGTTATCTTTAGACTTAGAAAGCAAATTTTCAGCACATATAAATAATTTATATAAAAATAAAAATATTATTGGGTTAGAAAACATATATATACAACAAATTTTAATAATAACATACTTACGATTAGACAGTTATCTTTGGTAAATAATAAAATAAAAGAAGAAGTTCAAAAATCAAATCAATGGACTTGGAATCAAATTGAAACTAACTTGGAAACGATTATCAAAAATATAGCTACAGAAAAAAAAATAATAGATGTTTAAAATCAAATCAATGGAATTGAAGACATTTTTAAAACTAACATGCACATGATTAACAAATATATAAATGATTTAAAAGAAAAATTTCAAAACCAAATCAATGGAGTTGAAAACACTATAATAGTAACATGCACATGATTAACAAAAATGAACACCAAATCAAAAAAAGAAATTCAAAGTCAAATCAATGAAATTACAGATATTTTAAAAACTAACTAACAAAATATTAATAAAACTATACATGAACTAATTAAAAAAGATATTCAAAATCAAATTAATGAAATTAGAAATATTTTAGAAACTAAAATACCTAAAATTAAAGACGCTACTAACTTTATTAAAAAGGAAGATATTCAAAAAATATTAAGAAATAAATTGTATATATATATATATATATATATATATATATATATATATATATATATATATTATTATTTTGTAAAAATATTACATACAAACAAATATTGTGTTGAGAACAACGACTCCACTTCATCTATCTCCAACGTGTTGAAACGTTTCGGTAGAAACGTTATGAAATCTCCCATGTCCAGTAGTATTGAGCGCCCAAATTTTGTAAACACATAGCGAGCTTCTTTAATGAAGTATGGTGTATTTTCTTCTAAGTCTTTTATTTTTATAATATTTTTGCTTGGATATTGTCCAAGGAGATTTAGCTTTTCAACAGCCGTAGCAGAATCCATTATTTCTAAATGAAAAAAACAATTTTATAAAATACAAAATTTAATATAAATATGTAAATATTACTTACCGTTTTTTGTTTATAGTAACTGAAGGAATCAGCAACGACAACGATAACAGTTCAGTTTTTGTTAATATAATGAAATGTTTGCATTATGTACACATTTTATATTAATTTATGGTAATCAGTAGAGAAAAATAACCATATTTTTTCTATAAATACTTTATCAAAACCATAAATTTCTGTTTACAAGTTAGTTGTGAACACGTGTTAATTAGATGAAAAAAACCTAATGAACCGTAAATTTCTAATATTTTTAACAAGCTGCAAATATCTATAGGTAATATTTAATAATTTCTTTTACGTTTGTTTTTTTTATTATACGTTCATTTTGTTCACATTTTCTTTTGCGATTTTTTGTTTTATTACAATTGTTTTTTATATTTATTATTTTTGTAAAGTCTTCCATATAATGTTTTAATTAATCTATTTTTACTAGAATTAGTTTTATTTCTTCTCATATATGTTTAAACGTTTTATTTACCATTGTATTATTACTATTATTCTATATAAAGTTGGGGTATCCCTTTAGTTATACAATACATTTCTTTTCTTCTTTTTTCTTTAATCATTGTTATAATTGTGTAACAGAAACTATAGAATTATATTAGCTTCACGCAATTGTTCTATTGCGACTGGCAAGTTAGTATGTGACACCGTAAAGCGTAAATACAGGAAATAAGTTTAGACATCGACAAAATATTTCGCTTGCGTCAACTTAGGTTTCAACTTATTATTTTTATAATACTTTATGTTTATAGATTTTTTTTACAATAATTTATACATTCAACTCCAAAATTTATGGTATCTGTCAGATGACAAGACCAAAAAAAAAAAAATGCGATTTTTCCCGGTGTTGAGCGCTCGCGTCGCAACAGCAACTGTCACCACTGACATGCTCGGTCTCAATAATTGATAAAATTTCATTTTCATGTCCTGTGTGACCAGTTTTTTTGGAAGCAATTAACAATTATTGTATTCTTTCAACAAAAATATTGGGGTTTATCCCAATAAATATATTCATGATAATTGGGTTTAATTCTCATATATTTTAGTAAAATACCATATCCTGTAGTAGTGTCTAAGCGAATAACTTCTACTTTTCTCGCCTACACCGCCTGCTTCAATGGCGGGTTTAATAATATCTCTGTATTTTTTACTTCAATTATTGTTTAGTTTATTTAACTTATTATAACCATATCTGTGTGCATTTGTACTTAGAACTATGTCAATGTAATTTTTTTGATCTTCTTCTGTATAATTTTTATATATATATATATTTTTTTTTTGAAAAGTATCTCATATAGACTAGGTGTACCTTCATACCATTTATCATTTATCTTTAAATCGTTATTGTCAATTTCAACCTTTGAATTTCCATTTGAAGTCTGATGAATCTCTATCATTAGAAGTTAAGTAGAATTAAAAACATTCTGCAGTAATGTTACCCAGCGAATCTGTCAAATCTTCACGTGTTACAACAGATTTTTACAAAGAATCTTGAATAAATTTTATGGATAATTCTTCGCCATCTGTTTCCACATTAATTTTACTGCCAAGTACAAATAGTGTTGTTTTTGGTATTTGAAAGGTGTAAATGTAGAATAAAATGTGTGTTTATTTTTACTTCCTTGTACAAAATAAAGGAAGTATTGTAATCGAGAAAAATTTCGATTTTCAGATTTTAACGGAAATACACGTTTTGACTAGTTTAGGCGTGACGTTTGTACGTAGGTATATCTCGCATTACTTAAAATATTACTAAGCATATAAAATTGAAATTTTGTATATTCAACTGCTATGACATCTAGTTGTATCCCTCCCTTTTGTTCTACAATCAGCTGTGTCAAAAAGGGTACTTTGCTCGTAGTGTTTTTGAATTTTTGTCATAACTCAAAAACGATTAGTCGTAGAATGTTGACATGGTTACAATTAACCTGATCACAAGAATAATGTAATTTTGATTATTTCACACATGTCATTTTCATCCAATCAGAATGCTTCATTTGAGAGTCGTACGTAGTTTTTCATTGAAGAAATTTGATAAAATTTTACTAGCGTATTCATGGTTACATTTTGTTGATAACAAAAATTTTATGTTTGAACTGTTGTCATTCGGGAAATAATCAAGCAAGTATAATTCGAGCTATGAATTTAATTGACCAAATTTATGAATAATTGTTGAGTAGTAACAGGCAAACGAGTGTCAAAAAATGAATTTAGATTATGACAACGAAGCTGGAGTGATTTAAGAGTCATTTTTGACCCGAATTGTCGTTAATTCGCAGGAATTATTCATAAATTTTATCAATAAATTTATAGCTCTTATTATATTACTTATGAAAAAACTTAATAAAAATTATAATTTAGCTGGCTTTTAATTTTAGTGGGAAACATTTAATTTATTATTAATAAAATGACATTGACAAATGTTAGAATATCTGTGAAATATGTACCAAGTAAATGAATACAACATATCTTTCTTTACAATATTTGAACGATGTAAATAATTTTATGTAGCGCAATAGAGAATAGTGAGAAACATTTTAATAAAATTTTCAAAAATGATCCATTTCGAAGGAAAGTTCAAAGGAATGAAACGAATGGATGTTGAAGAGCGATTAGCACTTTTAAGCGAAATAAGTTTGAAAAAAAATGTGTATAATTTAACATAGAAGGAAGTCATAAGTCATGTGGTACCCCCAAGAGATTTTTTTTTATATTTATTATGGCTTGTCTGTTTTTAATATTTTCGGAAATCAATATATGATGATCTTCTAGAATTTATTGGTGTATTATTTTAATTTTGAGCCTTCAGACATTGAATAAACACACTTGAAGATTTGTTAAAAAAAGTATCCAGTGTGTGATAATTTGAAAAAATTAATTTCGAAATAACCGTCAAAATATTTTTGAATTAGTTTGTGAATACTATTTATTGAAATTGGTACCATTACATATTATTTCCACCATAAAAGGTTTTTATAGCGAATCTTCTCAATAGTAAATATTTTTATGATATTAAAGATAGACATCAAATTTTCGATTATGTTTTAAACAAATCATGGTTAAACATGATTTCACGGTTAAGTGTTGTAAAATTTTGAACAAATTAATAAAAGTTACAGTTAAAAAATGAATAAGTTTGTTATAAAATTAATAAAATAAATAATTTCCTTTAGATTTTTGTAATTATAAACGCTTGAAATTATATTAGGGGACAACAATCTATGAAAAAAAAAAAACGATTTTCTCATGTTAAATTATTATGCTCTCAAGAATTTACCTGGTATATGTACCCCACTATTGCTTGTTTGAAATAAATAAAACAAATAAACAAAATTTAAACATAAATATAGTTTTTTTTTTATTACAATATATACAAATATGTACATAAAAATGATTGTTTTTATTACAACATATACATATATAATGTTATTATTATTCTTCACTATCAGTCAGAATGTGGTGGTGTCATATCAAAGTCATCGTAGCATTTCATAACGTGCAAACAATTTATACAATCTTTATGAGTTCCAGTCACACGGCATAACACTACACATTTATTATAAATATATGGTAGCTCTTCTTCTTCAACAAAATAATTACATTTATATCGGAATGTATTTAATATCCAACTTTTATGAGATGTTTTGAATAGTATGTCTATATCCCATGGTTGTGGTAAAATTTTAAAAACATCATCTAAATAATCACAATGTTTGTTTGAATGAGTTTTATATTGATAATATTTTAGATCAGTTTTCGATCTTATATAATCTAATTTAAATCTATACACTTGTCCTCGATAAAATTCAATGTAGAATTTTAAAAAATCACATATCCCATTTTCATCTTCAATACGTAAATCAATTAGTTCATTATGAATAGGTTCTTTATATTTTATACGTAGAACAATTGTACTGTCTCTAGTTGTAAATATTGCCTTATCATTATTTACATATAATCCAGAAATAGTTTCAAAAATCAATTTTTTTATATCAGCACTATTCTTAATAGTACAAATATACAAAAACATTTTTATACAAACAAAATATATTTAATATGTCCCTACTATTATTTATTTATGGATGTTGATCAGATGTATAGTCTGAAAAAAAAAATTAAATTAAAATAATAAGAATAAGTAATAAGAATTTTAAATTATATTTACTTCGTGATTTGGTTTGTTGTATGATTTAATTTACATTCTAGTTGTTGTGGATTGCTACGTGTTGGTTTCAAACTGTCTATATATATAGTTAGTTGTGAACACATGTTAATCAGAGAAAAAAATAATGAACCACAGTGATATTTTATAAAATTATCAAAACCACGAATTCCTGTTTACAACTTAGTTTGATAAAGAGCAAAAAATCATCATGAATTCTTTTAGGTGATTTTTTTTACGGGTTCATCCTCATTTTTACTTCTCTGTACAAGTGTGCACTCTCCACTTTAGTTGGCAGTGCCTACCCCACTCTCCACTTTAGTTAAGAATCTGGATCCGGGATCCGTGATCTATTTAGTCGCGCGCGTGAAATACCGGATCCAGATTCTTAATTAAAGTGGAGAGTGGGGTAGGCACTGCCAACTAAAGTGGAGAGTGCACACTTGTACAGAGAAGTAAAATTGAGGATGAACCTGTAAAAAAAAATCACCTAAAAGAATTCATGATAATTTTTTGCTCTTTATCAAACTAAGTTGTAAACAGGAATTCGTGGTTTTGATAATTTTATAAAATATCACTGTGGTTCATTATTTTTTTCTCTGATTAACATGTGTTCACAACTAACTATATATATAGACAGTTTGAAACCAACACGTAGCAATCCACAACAACTAGAATGTAAATTAAATCATACAACAAACCAAATCACGAAGTAAATATAATTTAAAATTCTTATTACTTATTCTTATTATTTTAATTTTATTATTTTTTTTTTCAGAGTATACATTTGATCAACATCCATAAATAAATAATAGTACGGAGATATTAAATATATTTTGTTTGTATAAAAATGTTTTTGTATATTTGTACTATTAGGAATAGTGCTGATATAAAAAAATTGATTTTTGAAACTATTTCTGGATTATATGTAAATAATGATAAGGCAATATTTACAACTAGAGACAGTACAATTGTTCTACGTATAAAATATAAAGAACCTATTCATAATGAACTAATTGATTTACGTATTGAAGATGAAAATGGGATATGTGATTTTTTTAAAATTCTACATTGAATTTTATCGAGGACAAGTGTATAGATTTAAATTAGATTATATAAGACCGAAAACTGATCTAAAATATTATCAATATAAAACTCATTCAAACTAACATTGTGATTATTTAGATGATGTTTTTAAAATTTTACCACAACCATGGGACATAGACATACTATTCAAAACATCTCATAAAAGTTGGATATTAAATACATTCCGATATAAATGTAATTATTTTGTTGAAGAAGAAGAGCTACCATATATTTATAATAAATGTGTAGTGTTATGCCGTGTGACTGGAACTCATAAAGATTGTATAAATTGTTTGCACGTTATGAAATGCTACAATGACTTTGATATGACACCACCACATTCTGACTGATAGTGAAGAATAATAATAACATTATATATGTATATGTTGTAATAAAAACAATCATTTTTATGTACATATTTGTATATATTGTAATAAAAAAAACTATATTTATGTTTAAATTTTGTTTATTTGTTTTATTTATTTCAAACAAGCAATAGTGGGGTACATATACCAGGTAAATTCTTGAGAGCATAATAATTTAACATGAGAAAATCGTTTTTTTTTTTTTCATAGATTGTTGTCCCCTAATATAATTTCAAGCGTTTATAATTACAAAAATCTAAAGGAAATTATTTATTTTATTAATTTTATAACAAACTTATTCATTTTTTAACTGTAACTTTTATTAATTTGTTCAAAATTTTACAACACTTAACCGTGAAATCATGTTTAACCATGATTTGTTTAAAACATAATCGAAAATTTGATGTCTATCTTTAATATCATAAAAATATTTACTATTGAGAAGATTCGCTATAAAAACCTTTTATGGTGGAAATAATATGTAATGGTACCAATTTCAATAAATAGTATTCACAAACTAATTCAAAAATATTTTGACGGTTATTTCGAAATTAATTTTTTTAAATTATCACACACTGGATACTTTTTTTAACAAATCTTCAAGTGTGTTTATTCAATGTCTGAAGGCTCAAAATTAAAATAATACACCAATAAATTCTAGAAGATCATCATATATTGATTCCCGAAAATATTAAAAACAGACAAGCCATAATAAATATAAAAAAAATCTCTTGGGGGTACCACATGACTTATGACTTCCTTCTATGTTAAATTATACACATTTTTTTTCAAACTTATTTCGCTTAAAAGTGCTAATCGCTCTTCAACATCCATTCGTTTCATTCCTTTGAACTTTCCTTCGAAATGGATCATTTTTGAAAATTTTATTAAAATGTTTCTCACTATTCTCTATTGCGCTACATAAAATTATTTACATCGTTCAAATATTGTAAAGAAAGATATGTTGTATTCATTTACTTGGTACATATTTCACAGATATTCTAACATTTGTCAATGTCATTTTATTAATAATAAATTAAATGTTTCCCACTAAAATTAAAAGCCAGCTAAATTATAATTTTTATTAAGTTTTTTCATAAGTAATATAATAAGAGCTATAAATTTATTGATAAAATTTATGAATAATTCCTGCGAATTAACGACAATTCGGGTCAAAAATGACTCTTAAATCACTCCAGCTTCGTTGTCATAATCTAAATTCATTTTTTGACACTCGTTTGCCTGTTACTACTCAACAATTATTCATAAATTTGGTCAATTAAATTCATAGCTCGAATTATACTTGCTTGATTATTTCCCGAATGACAACAGTTCAAACATAAAATTTTTGTTATCAACAAAATGTAACCATGAATACGCTAGTAAAATTTTATCAAATTTCTTCAATGAAAAACTACGTACGACTCTCAAATGAAGCATTCTGATTGGATGAAAATGACATGTGTGAAATAATCAAAATTACATTATTGTTGTGATCAGGTTAATTGTAACCATGTCAACATTCTACGACTAATCGTTTTTGAGTTATGACAAAAATTCAAAAACACTACGAGCAAAGTACCCTTTTTGACACAGGTGATTGTAGAACAAAAGGGAGGGATACAACTAGATGTCATAGCAGTTGAATATACAAAATTTCAATTTTATATGCTTAGTAATATTTTAAGTTATGCGAGATACATACCTACGTACAAACGTCACGCCTAAACTAGTCAAAACGTGTATTTCCGTTAAAATCTGAAAATCGAAATTTTTCTCGATTACAATACTTCCTTTATTTTGTACAAGGAAGTAAAAATAAACACACATTTTATTCTACATTTACACCTTTCAAATACCAAAAACAACACTATTTGTACTTGGCAGTAAAATTAATGTGGAAACAGATGGCGAAGAATTATCCATAAAATTTATTCAAGATTCTTTGTAAAAATCTGTTGTAACACATGAAGATTTGACAGATTCGCTGGGTAACATTACTGCAGAATGTTTTTAATTCTACTTAACTTCTAATGATAGAGATTCATCAGACTTCAAATGGAAATTCAAAGGTTGAAATTGACAATAACGATTTAAAGATAAATGATAAATGGTATGAAGGTACACCTAGTCTATATGAGATACTTTTCAAAAAAAAAATATATATATATAAAAATTATACAGAAGAAGATCAAAAAAATTACATTGACATAGTTCTAAGTACAAATGCACACAGATATGGTTATAATAAGTTAAATAAACTAAACAATAATTGAAGTAAAAAATACAGAGATATTATTAAACCCGCCATTGAAGCAGGCGGTGTAGGCGAGAAAAGTAGAAGTTATTCGCTTAGACACTACTACAGGATATGGTATTTTACTAAAATATATGAGAATTAAACCCAATTATCATGAATATATTTATTGGGATAAACCCCAATATTTTTGTTGAAAGAATACAATAATTGTTAATTGCTTCCAAAAAAACTGGTCACACAGGACATGAAAATGAAATTTTATCAATTATTGAGACCGAGCATGTCAGTGGTGACAGTTGCTGTTGCGACGCGAGCGCTCAACACCGGGAAAAATCGCATTTTTTTTTTTTTGGTCTTGTCATCTGACAGATACCATAAATTTTGGAGTTGAATGTATAAATTATTGTAAAAAAAATCTATAAACATAAAGTATTATAAAAATAATAAGTTGAAACCTAAGTTGACGCAAGCGAAATATTTTGTCGATGTCTAAACTTATTTCCTGTATTTACGCTTTACGGTGTCACATACTAACTTGCCAGTCGCAATAGAACAATTGCGTGAAGCTAATATAATTCTATAGTTTCTGTTACACAATTATAACAATGATTAAAGAAAAAAGAAGAAAAGAAATGTATTGTATAACTAAAGGGATACCCCAACTTTATATAGAATAATAGTAATAATACAATGGTAAATAAAACGTTTAAACATATATGAGAAGAAATAAAACTAATTCTAGTAAAAATAGATTAATTAAAACATTATATGGAAGACTTTACAAAAATAATAAATATAAAAAACAATTGTAATAAAACAAAAAATCGCAAAAGAAAATGTGAACAAAATGAACGTATAATAAAAAAAACAAACGTAAAAGAAATTATTAAATATTACCTATAGATATTTGCAGCTTGTTAAAAATATTAGAAATTTACGGTTCATTAGGTTTTTTTCATCTAATTAACACGTGTTCACAACTAACTTGTAAACAGAAATTTATGGTTTTGATAAAGTATTTATAGAAAAAATATGGTTATTTTTCTCTACTGATTACCATAAATTAATATAAAATGTGTACATAATGCAAACATTTCATTATATTAACAAAAACTGAACTGTTATCGTTGTCGTTGCTGATTCCTTCAGTTACTATAAACAAAAAACGGTAAGTAATATTTACATATTTATATTAAATTTTGTATTTTATAAAATTGTTTTTTTCATTTAGAAATAATGGATTCTGCTACGGCTGTTGAAAAGCTAAATCTCCTTGGACAATATCCAAGCAAAAATATTATAAAAATAAAAGACTTAGAAGAAAATACACCATACTTCATTAAAGAAGCTCGCTATGTGTTTACAAAATTTGGGCGCTCAATACTACTGGACATGGGAGATTTCATAACGTTTCTACCGAAACGTTTCAACACGTTGGAGATAGATGAAGTGGAGTCGTTGTTCTCAACACAATATTTGTTTGTATGTAATATTTTTACAAAATAATAATATATATATATATATATATATATATATATATATATATATATATATATATATACAATTTATTTCTTAATATTTTTTGAATATCTTCCTTTTTAATAAAGTTAGTAGCGTCTTTAATTTTAGGTATTTTAGTTTCTAAAATATTTCTAATTTCATTAATTTGATTTTGAATATCTTTTTTAATTAGTTCATGTATAGTTTTATTAATATTTTGTTAGTTAGTTTTTAAAATATCTGTAATTTCATTGATTTGACTTTGAATTTCTTTTTTTGATTTGGTGTTCATTTTTGTTAATCATGTGCATGTTACTATTATAGTGTTTTCAACTCCATTGATTTGGTTTTGAAATTTTTCTTTTAAATCATTTATATATTTGTTAATCATGTGCATGTTAGTTTTAAAAATGTCTTCAATTCCATTGATTTGATTTTAAACATCTATTATTTTTTTTTCTGTAGCTATATTTTTGATAATCGTTTCCAAGTTAGTTTCAATTTGATTCCAAGTCCATTGATTTGATTTTTGAACTTCTTCTTTTATTTTATTATTTACCAAAGATAACTGTCTAATCGTAAGTATGTTATTATTAAAATTTGTTGTATATATATGTTTTCTAACCCAATAATATTTTTATTTTTATATAAATTATTTATATGTGCTGAAAATTTGCTTTCTAAGTCTAAAGATAACGCAGTATACGTTAGTTCAGAATATTGTTGAAACTTGTTGACACTAATTTTTGAAATGACTAACTTTAACTTAAACCCACATTGAATTGGATTATTTTGTAGATCTCTTAATTTGTAAGTTATGAACTTTATCGATTACAAAAATTTCTTTGATTTAGTGTTCATTTTTATTAATCATGTGCATGTTACTTTCATAGTGTTTGCAAATTCATTGATTTGGTTTAGAATATTTTTAATCATTTATATATTTTGTTAATCATGTGCATGTTAGTTTTAAAAATGTCTTCAATTCCATTGATTTGATTTTGAACTTCTACTATTTTTTTTTTATTATTATTTTCTGTAGCTAAATTTTTGATAATCATTTCCATGTTAGTTTTAATTTGATTCTAAGTCAATTGATTTGATTTTTGAACTTCTTCTTTTATTTTATTATTTACCAAAGGAGAACTGTCTAATTGTGAATATGTTATTATTAAAATATGTTGTATATATGTTTTCTAACCCAATAATATTTTTAATTTTATTTAAATTATTTATATGTGCTCAAAATTTGCTTTGTAAGTCTAAAGATAACGCAGTATACGTTAGTTCAGAATATTGTTGAAACTTGTTGACACTCATTTTTGAAATGACTAACTTTAACTTAAACCCACATTCAATTTGATTATTTTGTAGATCTCTTAATTTGTTAGTAATGAACTTTATCGATTACAAAAATTTCTGTTGCCCAGTTACGTTCATACTCTTTTTGAAATATATGTTTATGTTTACTAATTCTTACAAAATCACCTTCTTTGTATTTACCTCTTTAAACAAATCTTCATATTATTAATATATTTTAATAAATATTTCTTAACTTTCTTAGTAACATCAACAAGTTTCATATGTGTTGTTCTATGTACTTTATTGTTGTATTTATTAATTAATTTTGATAGTATCCTTAACCAGTTATGAGATCCTTGATAATTAAAATGACACCACATATTTATTTTGATTGTTCGATTAAACCTTACACATACAGATGCTTTTAAATTACTATACGTTGAATAATGATTTATATTTAATTTGTTTTAAACTTAGTATTATATAATTCTTTCCCATTAACTGTTTGTCATTTTTTTTTTAAATACAACCTTGTTTAAAAATTTTACTCATTGCTAAGAACCATATTGAAGTAAAAAAAAAGTTACAAAGGACTTAATACGAGTTTATTCCACCACTTTGTGCCTCTGATAACACCAACCGCAGAAGATATTGTTTGCTTAAAAAGCGCAGACTTTCTCCTCCCATTACTCATTACAGTTTTAAAATTTCTGATTGTATGTGTGCGTGTGTGACAACTGTAAGTAGATTTTTTTTATTTATTTAAGTTATTTAATAAAACTTTAATTTAAATATTTATGTTTACTAGATGGATCAGTTAATCCAATCTGAGCTACATTCAACATTTTACACGACGAATTTGTACAACGAACAGTTAAGTGCTCTGCATCCTGTTCAAGCATACTACGTTGAATCAACGGAGAATTGGGACACAGAATCTTCAGAGCCGATACAAACTCTGTCTTCTACTACACGAATGCTACACCCAGTTCAGCCATACTATGTTGAATCAACGGAGAATTGGAATACAGAATCTTCAGAGCTGATACAAACACTGTCTTCTACTACACTAATGCTACAACCCGTTCAGCCGTACTATGTTGAATCGATGGAGAACTGGGATATAGAATCATTATCAGAACCGATAGAAACACAGCCCCCTATGCCGCTACATCCTGATCAACCATACTACGTGAAATCCAGGGGAAATTGGGATACAGAACCTACGAGTACGTATAATCCGCCGATGCACCCGTTTCAAAATTACAAGATAGAATCCCAAGAGAACTGGGATGACTGTGATGAGCCGACATATAACCCCACATCAGTTATAAAAAATAAATTTGTGTTAATTCCACCCCCAACAAATGCTTCCAGGACTGTTCAAAGAGCATTTCGTGATAATGAGAGAAGAAGATTGCAAGGAATAAAAAACCAATCGTAATTATACGGATAATTTTTTTTTATTTATTTTATGTATTCCTGTATACTAATATGTTTTACTAAATAACTGTTATAACTTTATACTCGGATTCAGGCATCCAAATATATTTTTCTCATGTTTATTAAGTCCGAGATATTAAACATAATTAACTATATTATATTTTAGGAATATATTTTTAATGTTTATATTTAGTTAATAAAATGCTTTATTTACAATTATTGTCTTTTATTGATATAATAAAGAAACATATACCTTCTCAACTGATTAACACACTAGTATACAAGAATTCATGGTTTTCACAATTTTATAAAATATCAACTTCTGTGGTTCATTATTTTTTCCTCTGATTAACACGTGTTCATAATTAACTTGTATACAGGAATTCATGGTTTTGATAATGTATTTATAAAATAAAAATATGGTTAATTATTTTTTCTCAACTGATTAACACACTAGTATAAAATGTTCTGTATGAAATCAAACATTTTGTAAATACCAAACTCAGTTTACAGTTCATTTAGATTATGCATATGCAGATCGTAAACAAAATCGACCATGGGGTAAGTATATTTTGCAATTTCTCTTCTCATTTTCTAAAATATTTTTTTTTGTTTCATGTAGTCCATGGTAAATGAAGAAACACGCTTGAAAACATTTAACACTTGGCCAAATAAATTCATAAGTCCGATCAATTTAGCAAAGGCTGGTTTCTATTACGTAGGCTTTATTGACATCACTCGTTGTGCATTCTGTACTGTTGAACTGTATAATTGGACAGAGGGAGATGATCCTTTAGAAGAACATAAGAAATATAATTATTCATGTGAATTCATAAATAATATGTTAAACAACACAACCGCCATCGCCGCCGCCACTAACTCTACTGCAATTGTTTACAACCAATATTGTTGTGAATTGCAATGTTTCCGTAAACCACTACATGAAGTTGATGGAATCGCATGTAGAATATGTAATTCATTTTGTTACTGCAGATGTAACTGTCTTACATTTATAAAAAAACTAAATTAAATACAATTAAAAATAATTTGTAATAAATATTAACATAAATAAAATATGTGTTTATTATTTACCTGACTTAACTGTGTGCTCTTACTTCCACATGTATCTGAGCAGATTTTACTTTTATAAAACGTACTCTATTTTCAAAAATATATTAAATAAAATAACTCGTATAAAGAGTAGTATTAATTTTGTTTTGTGTACAAATATGAATAATTGTAATTGTTGTTTTTAACATATTTGTAATATAATTTTTGTAAATAAATATAAAAGATGTAAAATACATACCCATGGGAGTTCAATAAATTAATAACAAAGATAAAATATATTAATTACTCACCTCACGTCAATCCAGAACCCAGATCCCAGATCCAGATCCCAGATCCAGATCCCAGATCAAAAATCATAAAAATTCATATTCCAGATTCCAGACCCAGATCCCGGACACAGATCAAAAATCATAAAAATTCATATTCCAGATCCAGATCCCAGATCCAGATCCCAGACCTAGATCAAAAATCATAAAAATTCATATTCCAGATTCCAGACCCAGAACCCAGATCAAAAATTCATATTTCACGATGAAATAGATCCCGGATCCCGGATCCAGATTCTTAACTAAAGTGGCGAGTGGGCACTGTCAACTAAAGTGGAGCGAAGTGGAGAGTGCACCCCACAAAAGACACGCCTAACTGAAGTAAAGAGTGCACCCCACAAAGACACTCATAACTGAAGTGGAGAGTGCACCACATGAGCACTCATAACTAAAGTAGAGAGTGCACCCCACGGGCACTCCTAACTGAAGTGGAGAGTGCTCCCCACGGGCACTCCTAACTGAAGTGGAGAGTGCACCCCCACGAGCACTCCTAACTGAAGTGGAGAGTGTACCCTACGGGCACTCCTAACTGAAGTGGAGTGTGCACCCCATGAACACTACCAACTAAAGTGGAGAGTGCATGCCATAGGGGCAGAGCATACAGGGTGGATGAATTCGAAAGGGTTGTGCAAGAAGTGCGGGCGAAGAAGAATGGTGGGTGAGGATGAACACGGTCATCGAGGTCGAAAACAGGGTGAAATGAAACGGGGTGCGAATTCGAGAGGGTTGTGCAAGAAGTGCGGGCGAAGAAGAATGGTAGGTGAGGATGACCACGGTCATCGAGGTCGAAAACAGGGTGAAATGAAACGGGGTGCGAATTCGAAAGGGTTGTGCAAGAAGTACGTGAAGAACTAACACACCGGATGTCTTCAGCTGAAGAATGGTCGATGTGGATGACCACGGTCATCGAGAGTGAAACATAACCTCAAATGCCGCAGAACGTGTCTAGCTATACTACTCATATAATATGTAAGTTAACAAACAAACGTACGATCACAGTGAACGGTTTAGAATGTAATGTCGACCAAAAAAAGTATTCCTGTGACTTTTTTAATGTACCAAGCCTTTTGGCTTTAAACACTTTTATCATGTTTTTAATTTTGATACTTGATTTATTTTTTATTTTATTTTTTGGGTACTTTATTTTTTAAATTATTTTTATTAATTCCTTGTTTTTTTTTTTAATATATTTTTGTTTCAAAAATTCTTCTTTTATATATATTTATGTATATATATATACATATATATATATATATATACATATATATATATATATATATATATATATTCATCTCTTTTTTTTTGTTAATTTGTTAAATAAACAAAATCTTCTTGGGGCGCCCATATTTTAGACGTATATATATATATATATATATATATATATATATATATATATATATATTCATCTCTTTTTTTTTGTTGATTTGTTAAATAAACAAAATCTGCTTGGGGCGCCCATATTTTAGACTGTTAGCTGGATCGTAATCTATACTGCATTCTCTAATAATTTTGTTCTGGTGTTCTGCCACTCCTTGGAAGAATTTTTCAGCTAGCCTCTTGATTTGTTGTTCGATCGTGCAGAGTTGTAGATCTTCGTGCAAATCTGCATTTCTGACGTACCACGGAGCATTTGTGATCATTCTGCAGCACTTGTTCTGTACAACTTGCAATTTTTTCGTAACAGGTTTGCCTCTGTACCCCCATACTGGTGCTGCATATGTCAGTATTGGCCTTATGCACGATTTATAAATCAACAACTTATTGTTTAAGGACAACCGGCTTCTGCGGTTTACCATAGGGTACAACTTGCTGATTGCAATGTTACATTTTGCTTTTGCAGCCTCGGCATTCTTCCTCCTTAGCCGTTTGTCTAATACTACTCCGAGGTACTTTGTTTTATCCACCCATGGAATACGTTCCCCAAACAGTTCTATCTCCTCACTGATTGTTTTCGTTCGTTTCGTGAACTGTACGGCCGCGCTTTTGTTTGCATTGACGTCTATGCGCCATTTGGCGAACCAGTCTTCCATCTTGTTGACGGCTTCTTGCAACTTCTTGTACACCAACTTTGGCTGTGTAGATCTGGCCATCACTGCAGTCTCGTCTGCGTACTGCGCCAGAGTTGTGCCATCATGTGTTGGGAAGTCTTGCGTGAATATGTTAAATAGCGTTGGAGATAGTAAACTGCCTTGCGGGGTTCCGGCTGTGCATATTTTGATATTTGATCTATCTTGCTCCAACTTGATGCGGAAGCTTCTGTTGGTAAGATAGCTTGCAATAATTCTTATGATCCATCGAGGTGTGTTTAGCAACAGCATCTTATACAGGAGGCCTTCGTGCCAGACTTTATCGAAGGCTTTAGATATGTCTAGGAATATTGCTGCTGTGAGTTGTCGCTGGTTGAACCCCTTTGTGATAAATTCTGTTACTCATAACAGTTGATGGCAAGTGCTGTGGGCTGTGCGAAAGCCGTGCTGGTGATCCGGAACTATAGAATTTTCTTCCAACCAGGACTGCAGTCGGATTAAAATTATTTTTTCAAAGACTTTTCCCACAGTTGACAGAAGGCTGATTGGCCGGTAGTTTTGCGGGAAAGTGTTGCATGAGCCGGGTTTGGGGATCATGCAGACGTCTGCTTCCTTCCAAGGCTCGGGTAAGTGTCGTAGTTGACGTGCTGCGTTGCAGAGATTAGTTAGTGCAACTATTCCCTTACGTTTTAGATGTTTTAACGCCTTGTTTGGAATCCCATCTGGTCCTGGTGCTTTCCGAATGTTTAAGTTTTTGATGACATCTGCTATCTCCGCTGGGCAGGTGTGTTTTGGAGTAGTTGTGTCTTTTTCTCGTAGTCGTTTGCAGACTTCTCGTTCAATAGCTTCAACATCATCCAGATCGCAGTGCGTGTAGCTGGGGTTGCACTGCATTTCCAATTGCTCAGCGAACACTTCTGCTTTTTCTTGGTTGCTGTACACAATACCAGTAGGGCCGTGTAGTGGTGGTATTGCTGTTTTTTTCTTGCTTAGTGCTTTGGTAACGTTCCACACTGGATTGTCCTCGGGGTCCAGGGTTTCCAATTTTGTTTGCCAGCGTTCGTTCCTAAGGTCATTAAGTGCCGTTCGGATTTCTCGCACAAGTATGTTCATTCGTCTTCTGGCGTCGTCGTCTCTGTATCTTTGCCACAATCTCCTGGCTCTATTTTTTTCTTTTATTAGTTCTCTAATATTGTCGGGAACTTCAAATGCTGCCATTGGTTTTTTTACTGTTTTCGTGGCTGCTTGTAGTGATGTTTGTATAGTATTTGTGAAGTTTTCTACTTCTCTCTCGAGGTCGAATGTTGTTTTTATTATTTGGTTGCATTTTACGTTTTCTTCCATCAGCTCCTCGAATTTCGGCCAACAGATCCGAGTGGCTTGGATTTCACGGACGCTGATGTCCTCGCCGTTGATCCAAGCGATCAATGGATCGTGATCGGAGCTATTGTCTGTAACTGTAGACAGCTCAATGTGTTGCTGCACATCCTTTGCCAAGAGGATGTCCAGCACATCAGGTAAGTGTCCGCATCGGTGGAAGAATGTCGGTTTGTTGGGTCCATACACCGCTACATTGTTTCTGCTGACGTATTCTTGTAGGATTCTTCCGTTGGTGGAAGTTAAACGTAGTGGCCCTCTCGTTGTTTGGATCACCACTGAATTTCCCTCGATGTTGGTGGTGTTTGCCGGTCCAGCATCGTAATGTTGGATATTATTCTGAATGTAAATAGCCGTTCCACCCCCGCGGCCTGCTCTGTCCGATCTATACAGCTGGTAGCCTTGAATTCTTGGATTCTGGCTGCTGTTGAGGTGTGTCTCGTTCACTAAGAGCATATTTATGTTATGTTCACTTATGAATGCACTAACTTCGTCTCGAGCTGCCTGCAGTCCTTCTGCGTTCCAGAACGCGATCTTGAGAGAGTCTGGTTGTATTCTCTGTCTAGCCATTGAGAATTCTTGATACTGAAGTAATTACGATGCTGATTTTTTCCCAAGTGTTCTCAGCTGTCGTAATTTTTTTGCGGTTTCGTCAAGGACTTGTACAGCTTTTTCCAGGTTAAAGCTGCCGAGAAGCGGTAGTAGGGCTGCCATCGCTGTCGCTGGTTGATGGCTAGCAGCTGGTGGAACTGCATGAGCTGCTAGGCCTTGTGCTGTTGGTGGTGCGGCTGTTGGTGGAGCAGCTGCTGGTGGTTGGGCTGCTGGTGATCCGGCTGCTGCTGCAGCGAACGTTAAATTTTGATTTATTCTTCGCGCAGTAACTTTCGGATGTTTTTTCGGAAATTTCGCACATCCCCTGTAGTTAGCTGGGTGTTTCTCATTGCAGTTGGCGCATGTTGCTTCTTCGGATCTGTCCTTTAGACATTCATATGAGAAGTACTCTTGTGCGCACTTCACAAACTTCGGAATGGCATTGCAGCATCGGGCGGAATGTCCAAATCGTTGACAACGGTAGCATTGTCCTATCTCTCCGGTTCTTCTTAGCGGCTCTATTGAGACTATCAAGTTCAGAATTTCCCTGATTTGAAATATTTCCCGGCCGCCTGGTTTTCTCAGCTGTACTAGCATCATCGGGAGAACTTTTTTTGTCCGCTTTGATGTCATGCGGTTAATTTTCTCCACTGGTAACTGTTTTTCTAAAAGCTCTTGTTTTACTTCTTCTTCCGTAATGTCGATTGGCAAGTTTTTTACGACGGCCTTCACAAGCTTGTCTTCAGCAAGGGCGTACGATTCCATTCGATTTTTTGCAGAGGCAATGGGTATTCCTTCTGCAAGAAGTTCTTGGCGGATGCTCGTCCATCCTTCTTTGGTTCGTATGTGTATTGGTTGTGGTTTTGATGGCTTCGGCTCAGCTAGCGTAGTGTCCATTGTTTCTGTTTCAATGGTTTTGTCATCGGCTTCATCTTCTTTATCGGATAAAATTGCAAAGCGGTTTGAAGTAGCTGTTGTTGGTGGTGTGGTTTGCTTCTCGTTGGTCAGTTTGTTTCGCGGGGCTGTTTTGCTGGTTGTAGCATTGGAAACCCTTGATATTGGTTGGTTGGACGTCTTGCTTGTTTTGCTGGTTGCCATCTTTGCAGGTTCTGGTTTAGTTTTTAAAATCGGTTTTATGCACGACGTGTCGGTTCTGGAGTTGGTAGCCTGGCTTGCGGCAATTGCTTTGTCTCGCTGGAGTCGCATTTCTTCGTTTTCTTGTCGTATCTTCTTTATTTCAGCCTTGAAGTCGTCGATTTGGCGGAGCGCGGCGGCCAGAGTCTTCTCAATTTTTTCCATATCAGTCTTCTTAATGGCGTTGTCCACTTGCTTCTTGACGATGTTACTCTCGAGCAGCAACAGCTCACTGTCAGCACTGGTGTCACTGTCTGAGCTGTTTAATTTCGGGCGTTTGTTAACCATCGTAGCACTGTCACTAATATTGGGGCGGCCATACACGTTGTAAATGCAGGTCAACGCAACCCTAATTTCACTAATCCGACGCGGTTGACTCGACGTGAGAGCAACACAGACACAGGCCTAGGTGGTGCAGAGGGCCGAGCCAACAGTGCACATCGACACCTAGTCTATGAAAATGAGAATCTCTACGGAGAAAGTAGAATACGCTAGCGACGTTTAGTTGTACCCCTGTGCGGAGGGCCCGACAGAGACTCCCGGAGGTTGCTCTGCCCCTGAGACCAACTAAATGACAATAACTTTTAAACGAAAACGTAAAAAAGTTATTGCTAATTGCGCTAATGTGTAAGAATTCGCAGGTATAACTCTGCAGCTGTACCCCTGTGTGGGGGCTCGATAGCGGCTCCCGGAGGCTACGCTATCCCTTGGCCAGTGCAGGTCAAACTCAGCGGGGTTCTTCACTGTTCGGCTTGTGAGAGCGAACTAATGTCAATGTCAATTTGCCCGCTGGGGCAGCGTCACCTGCTTATATGGACGAGATCGTACCGACTCCGGCTAAACTTCCTATGCTCAGCATACGCATGTGTGCTATAAGCGCATACAAAATTTTTACTGAATTCCTATTGGATACTTACATTTGCCTACCTTATATAAACACCAACTCCAACGTTTTGGTTATATATTTTCTTCATCATGTCTGGTCGCGGTAAAGGCGGTAAAGTTAAGGGAAAGGCAAAGAGCCGTTCCAATCGTGCTGGATTACAATTTCCAGTTGGTCGTATTCATAGACTTTTGCGTAAAGGTAATTACGCTGAACGTGTTGGTGCCGGAGCTCCTGTTTATTTAGCGGCCGTTATGGAATACTTGGCTGCTGAAGTTCTTGAGCTTGCTGGCAATGCTCACGTGATAACAAGAAGACAAGAATTATTCCACGACATTTGCAATTGGCCATCCGTAATGACGAAGAATTAAATAAATTATTGTCTGGTGTTACAATTGCACAGGGTGGTGTACTGCCTAATATTCAGGCTGTATTATTACCAAAGAAAACTGAAAAATTTACGTAAATTTTTTTTAAACAATTATAAACAACGGTCCTTTTCAGGACCACAAATTATTTATTAAAAAAAAAGAATATCATATCATTTTTGCAATAATAATAACAATAAAAAATATACTTACATGTTTCAATCTAGCAAGTAGTATTAATCGTAAATTGTTTTCTTCACATATTATACACCAGTTTCGTATAAATAATTTTACCTAAAAATTTTAAAGTAATAGTAAATGTAGTTATATTCCTTTTTAACAATAAAAAATTAAATACACGCTGCATATATCTTTATAAACAATTATGTTTAGTTATTATTTCTGCATTATACACAAGTTTCGTATAAATAATTTTACCAAAAAATTTTTATATATATATATAGTCAGTCATCCTTCTACCCTCAGGTGTAGGATGTATACATTTTTACTTAATCTTATTTTTATTTACTTAATTTTAATGTCCAATAATTTCACATATGCACTAATTTTGCCCATTGTTTCTTGTCCTTTGCGATTCTTCTTGCTTCTTGCATCGAGATGTTTCTTTTCGTCAGTATCTTCTTTATTACGTTATCCCATGTGTCCTTTGGTCTTCCCCTTCCCCTTTTCGGTGTAACGTTGGTCATCCACACTTGGCGTACCGGTCTACTTTCGTTCATTCGTATCATGTGTCCCCACCAGGCTAGTTGTCTTGTTTCTATGAAATCTAGTATTGGTTTGCATTGCAGTTCTTCCCTGATAGCTTCATTCCTTACTCTATCTAGCATTGTTACTCCTTTAACTCTTCTTAGGTATTTCATCTCTAGATAGATTTTTTATTCCCATTTATGTTCTTGAGTTTTTTGGATCGTGATTCGGTTCTGTCTCTGTTTTTGTTTTTTCCAATTTATTAGTATTCTCATTCCATACATATTTTTCTCCGTCTATAATTAGATGTTGGTACTTAATTTTTACTTGTTTGTTGGCTTGTTTCTCGTTATATGCTAATTTCCTAATTGTTTTTTGTATGTCTTGTTCCCTTTTTGTCATATCATTATTTATATAAACTTTACTGTATACGCCTCTATTTAATTTTGATTTATTTTTAAAGATTTCAATCTTTTTTTCCAAGCTTTCTATTTCTGCCATGACTATGTGATCCTTAATCTTTACTGCTTTCATTACTTTAGCGTTAACCTGCATTTGTAAAAACATAAAGCTTTCTAGTTTTTTTATGATCTCTGTCTCATTATTTTCGACTATTTTTAATCCGCTAATTATTATGTTATGTCTTCTACTTGCTTTGTCTATCCTTTCCAGCCTGTTGTTCATTTGATCTAGATGATCCACCCGTTTTTTAAGATGTTCTATTTCCTTCTTCATAACAATATTTTCTTCCATAACCTTACTTATTGCATCTTTGTATTCTTGGTTTTCTCTGCGTACTTCTTTAATTTCCTGTAACAAAGTGTTCATTAGTTCTTTCATGTCTGCCATGTCGTTGGACTTATCTGTTTTTGTGGGGGTCCTTATTGTTTTTTTGCTCCTTTTAAAAAATCCGTCCTGTTGCCCTTCACGTTTGCGTTTACTGTCTGATTCGCTGTCTGATTCACGTGTAGACATAATACGTTGCCTAACTTAAGGCGCAAAGTCGCTACGTTGACGGCGATAGAAGATACGCCCAGATCGACTCTTCAGAAGCTAACTTCTCTCCTGTCACGTAGCACTTACTTGCTTTATCTCTATTTATTTCTTATCTCCGGTCAACGCCTCTTATGATAATAACTGGCGATGCAGTATTGTTGTTGATACACACGGAGAATCAGCTGTTCGTACTAAATTGCTCGTGGTATACCCTTTTAGAGTTAAAAACCACGGAGCTCACACACGTGCATACTTCTCTGTCAACAACTTCACTTATGCAGTGCAAAATTTTTAAATATTAGTAAATGTACATATATTCATCAATACAAAATTAAATACACGCTATATATCTACATAAACACTTATTTCAAGTTAATATTTCTGCATTTTGACATTTCAAAATTATAAATTCTAACCTAACAAATCTTTTACTTTTAATATACAAATATTATAAATATCTAAAAATATAATACTATAATTTCACTTACATAAAATCAAAATGTTATATATAACTAATAAGTTTATACTTTGTATATTACTACTTGATAATTATAAAGTTTACAAATGAGACTCTTTTGTTTATAAATTATATTCACAAAACAGCAAATAGTAGACACATATGCCATCTATCGTGTTAACGATAATACAAGTTAAATTTCAAAAAACAATTACCTACCTAACAGAGTGTCGTCGTGGCGGGCGGTAAATTTTTAAAAATAATAATTTTATTTTCTATTCTTTACCCAAAATATTTCACGAATTATAAACTGCTTTATACTGGTTTACAGTCAACCAGTACGGTTGTGTGGTCGTGGCGTGTCTTGTCTGATCGTGTAGATAAGCAACATAGCCCGCCCTGTCCAATTGGATGGGTTGCCGCACAACGGCTCGGTGTGTGCTGGCCTTGCAGAGACTGTAGGCTGACAACCTGCATCACTAAAATGCAAGTAAAACATGTCACGAAACAAGTACTTCAGGTACTTGAGGCCTAATCGGCTACATCAAAAATCTGGATCTACTTCCGGAAAACTAAGTAAGGGCTGTGTCACAATAGATCTTCTAGGTCGCGTTGACAAAAAGCGACAAAACGCTTAAAAAACCCTCATATACATACAATACAAGACAAATACTGGTTTACACACATTAGTATAAAAATTTATGTATATGAATATAAATATTAAATTAAATGATATATTTAAATATAATAATTTTAATATGTTTAATAATACAATATTCATAATAAAATAAAATATAAGTGCTTATAGTTTAACATAAAATGTAATTAAATATTTTTTTTACTTTTGTCAATTTTGTTCAAAATATATTTGTAAAAATATTATTATATTTTGTTATATTAGTCAGAGAATAATAATCTTATTGTTCAATATGAAACAATGACTATTTTGTTTCGTTGCTATAGTAAATTAATTCTTCAATATGTAACAATGATTTTTTTTATTGGTTGCTGTAGTAAAATAATTGTTCAATATTTAACAATAATATCTTTATTGGTTGCTATAGTAAATTAGTTCTTTAATATGTAACAAAGATTTTCTTATTGGTTACTATAGTAAAATAATTGTTCAATATGTAACAATTACTTTTTTCATTCGTTATTGCTATGTAACAGTTTTTTTTTATTTGTTGCTATGGTAAAATAATTGTTCTATATGTAACAATTGTTTTTTTTATTGGTTGATTTAAAAAAAAATAATTGTTCAATATGTAACATTGATTTTTCTTATTGGTTGCCCTAAAAAATTAATTGTTTAATATGTAACAATGTTTTTTTTATATGTTGCTATAACAAAAATATTGTTTAATATGTAACAATTATTTCTTTATTTGTTGCTATAGTAAATTAATTGTTTAATAAATAATAATGATTTTTTTTCATTCGTTGCTATAGTAACTTAATTGTTTAATAAGTAACAATAATTTTTTATGTTCGTTGCTATAGTACAATAATTGTTCAATATGCTATAATGATTTTATTATTTGTTGCTAGGTAGCAATGATATTTTTCATTCGTTACTGTAGTTATGGTATATTATTTTTAAATATTATATATACTTATATATTTTTGTTATATTCTAAAGTGAAAAGATTTATTTACGTTAACGGCCGTACCATGTTGAATACTCATGATCTCGTCCGATCTCATCAGATAAGCAACATCGGGCGCGGTTAGAACTTGGATGGGTGACCGCCTGGGAACACCGCGTGCTGTTAACATTTTTTTTATAATTTAACTTTACTGTATCGAGAACTATTTTGCGGTCACAGCAGGGTGCGTAGTAAGCTAGTACATACCTGTAATTTAAGTCAGATTAACTTTTACTAAGTACTAAGTAAAAGATAATCCGATTATGTTTATACGATATTATATACTTAAATAAGTATTTTTGTAAAACTCCTAATTCAAATAAAACAGTCACACTCACACTTACATACATACATTGATATATACATACATACATACATAGATATATACATACTTACATACATACATATATATATATATATATATATATATATATATATATATATATATATACTTACATACATACATACATACATACACATAAAAATATAAAATTTTATTTAATTTATTTTACAATATAAACGAATAGCATTACATATTTTAATAACTATTTTATATTTAAAACTAAATATATATGTAGAAGAAGAAATATTTTGTATACTGTAACGATTTATATTACTAAGGTACTCATATTTTCATTAAATTTATCTGTAAATATGAGAATATTTATAAACAAACTATATGTATATTTGTTTATAGATGTATTGTTTATAATTATTGATTATGTAGAACATAATAAATAATTTATATTAATAAATACATTGAAATAACATATTCAACTTGGTCACATATTCGTATTGAATTCATAAAACTTACAAAAATTTTCACTTTCTAATAACATTATATCAAATCTGATATCATATACCTATAATATGAAGTATATATTCTTAAAATAAAATATTTTTATATATCATAATGTTGTAGTTTAATAATTATAAATAATAAAAGTTTTTACGAACGCACAAAATTCGTACACGATGTAGCTAGCAAGCGAACAAGTTGATTTCTGCGCCGTTCGGTACATTTTCATAGGACATCATATTACTGGCGCTGACTTTGTTTATATATTTTGATGGTTATTTTATCATCAATTATTTAATTCACATAACGTATATATACATATTTTGTATTAAATATGGCTGATATTGCGACAACAAGTGCTTAACCTCAATCCAGTCCCAAATCGACTGTGAAAAAGGAGAGAAAAACCAAAACGGATCGTCCGAAGGCAACTCATCCTTCAACTGCAATTATGGTAAATAATGCTATACAAAATTTAAAGGAACGTGGTGGCTCATCTCTTCAGGCAATTAAGAAATATATGTCTGCAACATATAAAGTAGATGCTGAAAAGATTGCACCAATCATAAAGAAATATATTAAAGCAAGTGTTGCGTCCGGAGCACTTGTTCAGACAAAAGGTAAGGGAGCTAGTGGTTCGTTTAAATTGGCATCAACTGCAGTTACAAAGAAATCTGTTGTTGCTGCTTCAAAACCGAAAAAATCTGCAGCAGCATCAAGGTCAACGAAATCAAAAGCAGACCAGAAAGAGAAGAAAAGTACTGCAGCAGCGGCGACTGGTAGAAAAACCAACGCAAGCAAAGCAGTTAAGTCTAGGAAGAGTGTAAATTTGGAGAAGAAAATATCATCTCCTGCTAAAGTTGCCAAACCTAAATCTCCATCAAAAGTGAAGAAAACAACAAAGGCACCAACAAAAAAGCCTAAGTCACCTAAACCAAAAACAACTAAACCAAAAGTTGTTAAGAAGAAGGCTGCTTCGCCAAAAAAGAAGTAAATAGATACAATACTATATTATGATATTGTATCAAATATTAAAAAACGGTTCTTCTAAGAACCACCATATATTATTTATATTAAGATTATCTTTTTCATTATGCAAACAATAAAAAATAACATTTTCTTGATACCTATATATATATATATATATATATATATATATATATATATATATATATATATATATACATAATACCATATTTTACTTATTACTATCACAGTAGGAATTGGTCTTAAATCTCTAAAATAATACCAGATTAGGATTAAATTATACCTGGAAATAAGACAAACATACAAACACACACACACAAATACACAGTTTTATTAGATATAAATATGACCCTTAAAGTACTAGTACATAAGTATCATAATCTGAACATTAGGTAAAATAATCCGTATATCATTTTGGATTATAATTAACGAACCGATTATAATTATTAATTATTATAAATAAATTATTTATTAATATATGACATTTATGTAAATATAATATATTTTTATATATACTATCATATGTGAAAACAATTTTCTTTTTTTTTTTTTATTAAATTAGCATTCTAGTATGAGACAAATAAAATTAATTTTTTAAATTATATATTTGGTGGTTCTTAAAAGAACCGATTGTTTTGTTTTATATTTTGTTCTAATAATAATAATTAAGAACAAAATATAATATGTTATTTAGGCACGTTCTCCACGAATACGTCTTGCCAATTGAATATCTTTTGGCATAATCGTAACACGTTTTGAGTGAATTGCGCACAAATTAGTATCTTCAAACAAACCGACCAAATATGCTTCACTTGCTTCTTGTAAAGCCATTACAGCTGAACTTTGGAAACGTAAGTCGGTTTTGAAATCTTGTGCGATTTCACGTACAAGACGTTGGAATGGCAATTTACGGATTAAGAGTTCAGTACTCTTTTGGTAACGACGAATTTCACGCAAAGCTACTGTTCCTGGACGATATCTATGTGGTTTCTTAACACCTCCGGTTGCTGGTGCACTTTTACGTGCAGCCTTTGTTGCAAGCTGTTTACGGGGTGCTTTACCACCAGTTGATTTACGTGCAGTTTGTTTAGTACGCGCCATTTTCAAATGATAACGTATGTAACAACGAACAATACAAGTTACAGACTGTTGCTGAAACGGTTTTTATCTTGTTTATATGTATGCGCAGAAGACCTAACATATGATTGGCTCATAATTTTCCCCACCATTGTACAACTGTGACGTTGTATATATAAGAGATTTTATATAGAGAAATTTTCATTCTACTACAAAACTTTACGTTGTTAGTAGTGTAGTATTACATTAAATTTGTAAAATGACTGGTCGTGGTAAAGGCGGTAAAGGATTGGGAAAAGGTGGCGCTAAACGACATCGTAAAGTTTTACGTGATAACATCCAGGGTATTACAAAGCCAGCAATTAGACGTTTAGCTCGTCGTGGTGGTGGTAAACGTATTTCTGGTTTAATCTATGAAGAAACATGTGGTGTATTAAAAGTTTTCTTGGAAAATGTTATCCGAGATGCTGTTACATACACTGAACACGCTAATAGGAAGACAGTTACTGCTATGGATGTTGTATACGCATTGAAACGTCAAGGTCGTACTTTGTACGGTTTTGGTGGTTAAAAATAATATTTATTTATTAATAAATATTAACAATACAACAGGCCCTTTTCAGGGCCACAAAATATAATTAAATAAAAAAAGGATTAAATATCTTATTTGAATGCTATATGTAAGCTAACAGGGAGTAAGTGGGGCCTTCGCGCAGCTGATGCCGGTAAATCGTTTTATTTGAAATAAAATGTTTGAGTTCGATTCTATCGGTGAATATATATTTTATATAGCTGCTTTGTATAGTTTTGGAAAAGTGTATGCTTATATAGTCCATTTGTTATAATAATTTAGCTGTTTATCGTACAGAACGTAGAGAAATAAAGGAATAAAAGAAAAATGAATGTTTTGTAGGTTGAAAACGTATGTGAATGATATGAAATATGCTGTGGTTTTCTGAAATATTCAGTTTAAAGTTTAGTCGGGTAACGTTTATTTTGTAAAATTGTTATTATTATGAAATACGATAATAATTTAAAGTTAATAAAAAATAGTTTGACTTATTTATATAACAATTTGTTATTACTATAGTAACATAATAATATAAAAATGTATGAATTATTATAAACAATATAAATATGTAAATTTGGTTTCTGAATCAATGAAGAAAAATAATTTTAGGTGCCTTGTTGTAAGTTTAAAAATTATATTTGAAAATTCAAAAATTGGCGGTATGTTTAATGGTTTATCTGTAAAGTTTATTTTTATTATTATATAATATTAATGTTGAAGTGTACAATATTAGATTTTTGAATTTAATAAAATAACAAGAAAATCAAATTGCTATATTTTCGTAGCATAACAGTAGAAAACATATTATTACAATAATATTGTTATTATTATTAAAAAATATATATTTTTAATTACCTTACATCGAGCTATCTAATATATTTATGAAATTGTTGTTATTAGAAATTACCTAAAAATATGATACAGAATACAAGAATAGGAGGTTATCTGGAAATTTGTAATTATGGCATCAAATGTTGAAAATATTCTTTTATAAATATTTAAATTTGTGGCTCTGAAAAGAGCCGATTGAATTGTTATAAACAAATGATCATTATTGACCATTTACTTGGAGCTAGTGTATTTGGTAACAGCTTTTGTTCCTTTACTTACAGCGTGCTTAGCAAGTTTAACAGGTAACAATAAACGTACAGCCGTTTGAATTTCCCGACTGGTAATTGTTGAACGTTTATTGTAGTGAGCTAAACGAGAAGCTTCGGCCGCAATACGTTCGAAAATGTCATTTACAAAACTGTTCATAATGCTCATCGCTTTACTGGAGATACCAGTATCGGGATGTACTTGTTTCAATACTTTATAAATGTACATTGCATAACTTTCCTTCCTGCGCCGTTTCTTCTTCTTGTCATCTTTCGAGATGTTCTTTTGAGCTTTGCCAGCTTTCTTAGCTGCTTTACCACTTGTTTTAGGAGGCATTTTTCTTTCACAAGACACAAACAACCAGCACAGTCAACGTGTCAAGCACAACTGTTGCCCGCTGGGGCAGCGTCACCTGCTTATATGGACGAGATCGTACCAACTCCGGCTAAACTTTCTATGCTCAGCATACGAATGTGTGCTATAAGCGCATACAAAATTCTTACTGCATTCCTATTGGATACTTACATTTGCCTACCTTATATAAACACCAACTCCAACGTTTTGGTCGAACGGCACACCAGTTTCGGCGACCACCAAACCAATGCCAACGGCCGTCAATTCCTCAACACGTTGCAGAGGCTGCCAACCCAGAGGATTTTTGGTGACTCCCCAACCTTCATCCACTCCAGCAATAATGGAACGTCGATCATTGACCACATCACAGCCTCGGACTGCCTGCTGCCACACCTCGCCGACGCTACCTTTATAAGTACAAGTGTCGCGTCCGATCACTTGCCCGTTTTGGTGGACGCCTTCTTCTTGGAGCCACCGTTACCGACACCACGCTACAAGCTCGTAGCGGTCACCAAGAACGTCAACTGGGAAGAATTCCACTCCAGGGTCGAAGAAGAACTCCCAGCCGTTCCTGAAGTGCTGCCCACCATCGAGGACGCGGAAACGGCCCTTCGCTCGCTTACCACTGCGATCCAGACAGAAAAAGCAGCCACGACTCCCATGAAGACGGTGAGGCAGGACAAACCTGCACTACCCGCCCACATCGTTCAACTCATCCGGGACAAGCGTCGTGTGTACCGCGAGTACGTGAGAACACACGACGCGGCTGTCAAGACGCAGTGGAACCGTATGAATGCCATGGTGCGCCGGGCCGTTTCCCAACACCGCCAGCAGGCCTGGACCGAAGCCTGCGCCGACCTAGACCCCAGGAATGGAGCCGCCTTCTGGTCATCCTTTAAAAGGCTGACCGGCCGGCAACGTCGCTCAACGCAGGCCCTCAGGACGCCCGATGGCTTCTCCACGACTCCCGAGGATAAGGCTGCCGTTTTTTCGGGGCTTCTGGAGTAAGTCCACCAAGAGCCAGACCACCCATCCTTTTCGGAGGATTTCCTAGTGGAAACAAACCGTTTGACGGCAGCGTACCTGGACAATCCCGTCGTGCGTGATCCCAATCTCACCATCTCCGAGGACGACGTGATGGCGGCGATCTCAAAGAAGAAGGGATGATCTGCTTCAGGAAGCGATGGCATCACCTTTGCCACACTCAAACACCTTCCCGATAAAGCCATAACCTTTCTTACACTCATCCTTAACACCTGCCTATTTTTCACTCACTTTCCTTCTTGTTGGAAATCTGCCCAAGTCATTATGATCCCTAAACCTCATAAAAATCCTTCTGATCCATCCTTATACCGTCCCATCTTGCTCCTATGTTCCATGGGAAAGGTGTTTGAGACAGTGTTCGCCGCCAAACTTCAGGACATCGTCGAGGAACGGGATCTTCTGCCGGCCACGCAACTCGGCTTCAGAAGCCGACATTCCGTCCAGGACGCCCATCTTCGTCTAGCCACGAGCATCTCTAACAGCTCCAACAACAAGAAATCGGTTGCAGCCATTTTCTTGGACATAGAGCGCGCCTTTGATAAGGTGTGGCACGCCGGGCTCATTAGGAAGCTGCGATCACTTCAGTTCCCGGACCAGCTGGTGCACACAGTGGGCGCCTTTCTCCGAGGACACCAAGCCAGGGTGAAAGTTCAGGGTGCGCTTTCCGACGCCTTCGCTCGCCACGCCGGCCTTCCACAAGGCAGCGTCCTTTCTCCGCTTCTGTTTCTGCTGTACAGCAGCGACATCCCGCAGCCAGGAAAGTGCAGCAACGTGCTGCAGCAGCTGTTTGCCGACGATACTGTCTGCTGGGCAACCACTGCAGATCCCAGAGTCGCCGCCCGCCAACTGCAGAAGCACATTCAGAAGCTGGAGAAATGGATGAGCATCTGGCGCATCAAGGTCAACCCACTGAAGAGCCAGTTGGTCCATTTCAAACATTGCCACCAGAAGCCCGGCCACTCCATCCACCTCACCATCGGCGGGTCAAGGATAGAGCCACAGAAGAGTGCTACGTACTTGGGGATCGTCTTCAACCAGAACTCCAACTGGTCTGAGGACATCCACAAATGCGCCGTCACCATGCGGCAACGGTCGGCGCTGTCTAACTGCCTGCGGTCCAGGATGCAGGGCTGCAGCTCCAGGGTGTTAATGATTACTTACAAATCATTCACCCGCCTGGTCGCCGACTTCCGCGCTGTGGTATATGCTGCAGCTAACCCTAACAGCCTGAAGCCGCTGACCACCCTGGACCGTCGTTTCCTGTGTCGAGCCCACGACCTGCCCTGGAGATACCCGTCGGACCAATTCTACAACACAACGGGGGCAACACCGATCGTAGAACGTTTGGTCCAGCTCCAAGCACGATTCACGGCCAGGACTGTTCTGGAGAACAGATTTAGTGTTTCCACACTGTCTACACCTCCCCCTCGACACCGTCGCCGACCCAAGCGGAAGTACCGTCATCCCCCTGCTGCTCTCCTTAGTGTCGCCCCATGCGAACTTCCCCCAGTCCTCCGAGAAGTTCTTGAAAATACTCCTGTGAGTATGAAATAATTTATAATATGCATCTGTACATGTTGGAAATTTTACTGTAAACCTACATATGTACATTAACCATTTTTTTTTATCTCATTATTTTGTGTCGTTTCATCAATTGTATTTGTTGTTGTTTTTTTTTTTTGTACTTTCATAATAATCGATTGTTAGTGCTGAAGAAGACATGTTGTCTTAAACAGCACCCATTATTTACAAAACGTTGTCTTACTATTATATTGTTCTACCATTATTTAAATAAACATTTTTGACTTGACTTGACTTGACGTTGTGGTCGACATTACATTCTAAACCGTTCACTGTGAACGTTTGTTTGTTAACTTACATATTATATATTTTCTTCATCATGTCTGGTCGCGGTAAAAGCGGTAAAGTTAAGGGAAAGGCAAAGAGCCGTTCCAATCGTGCTGGATTACAATTTCCAGTTGGTCGTATTCATAGACTTTTGCGTAAAGGTAATTACGCTGAACGTGTTGGTGCCGGAGCTCCTGTTTATTTAGCGGCCGTTATGGAATACTTGGCTGCTGAAGTTCTTGAGCTTGCTGGCAATGCTGCACGTGATAACAAGAAGACAAGAATTATTCCACGACATTTGCAATTGGCCATCCGTAATGACGAAGAATTAAATAAATTATTGTCTGGTGTTACAATTGCACAGAGTCGTGTACTGCATAATATTCAGGCTGTATTATTACCAAAGAAAACTGAAAAATCTACGTAAATTCTTTTTAAACAATTATAAACAACGGTCCTTTTCAGGACCACAAATTATTTATTAAAAAAAAAATAATATCATATCATTTTTGCAATAATGATAACAATAAAAAATATACTTACATGTTTCAATCTAGCAAGTAGTATTAATCGTAAATTGTTTTCTTCACATATTATACACCAGTTTCGTATAAATAATTTTACCTAATGTAACGACCACGTGTGTGCCTTCGGAAATTTTATTAATTTTCTGTTTATGGTGCACCGTGTTCGTTGCACTCGCTGACTCGTGGCTGGCGAGTTTCCGCACACGTAAATTCTAGTAGAATCGCGGAAACTTACCGGCCGAAAATTGTTAACGTGGTCAAATGAACCAGCTTGCAAAGACTGTGCGTTTCCAGCAGAGATGATTCTCGATTCGGTCGTGGAAGCGAACAGTCGCACGTTCTCAAATTGTATTCATATCGTAGATTCTGTTATTAATTAAACTTTAATTATATTTATATTTTTATCAACTTGTTTCGTTCTTTCGTGTGTGCACCCATTATCCCATTCTGCAGCAGTGTGTCTACCCAGGCAGCGTAGTGACACAGGTAAGTATAAATTTCATTATTCTTTCTGTGGTTGTCCGGGTAATAGTTCAATACGTCAACTACAGTGCGGTTCACTACCCAAACGCACTGACTGTTACAATTGGCGCAGTCGGTAGGATCTAGTAAAAAAAAAATATTTGTTATTACTACATAAGCAAACGATCGATTGAATTAGTTTGACACAAAACCAAAATGGTAAATCACACGGACGTAGTGACTCCAACCACGACTACGACGACTGTTCTTAATCCGCTTACTTCCACGACGGTGGTATATTCAACCACTACGACTACGACAACAGTAGAGAATCCGACCGCTCCTCCAGTTACAATGCCCTATTATTATCCTTACGAATATTTAACGCAACCTGGCCCGTCCCGTGTCACGCCACCAGAACTTCATATGGCACCTTTTTCATATCACCTCCCAAATTATAAACCAAATATTGGTCTACCTACAGAACAACCGATACAAACCAGTTCTCCACAAGCGAGACAAGCATTTACTGACCCGACGTCTATATCAGCCCTTAAAACGATTGATACTTATTCCGGTGGTCCTGATCTGGAAGCCATTCTAGATAATGTAGCGACGGTAGCCGAATGTTATAGATGGACCGATAGTCAGGTGGTTACGGCCATAAAATTGAAATTAAAAGGGGAACCTCAAAATTGCTTTTATTCACTTCCGGTAGATAAACGGCCAAATTCAATTATTAGTATTCGTGAATGGTTAGTTAAATTATTTGGAAAGAAAACCGATTTTGCAATAGCCAAAAAGGAATTCTTCAAAATTTTCCGTAGAAAAGATGAACCACTGCAAAAATTCGCATTACGTTTGGAAATTGCAGCCGCAAAACTGTTTCCTGTGTCAGATGGCAGCGATTTGACGAGCTTACGAAATCGAATAAAACGCGAGACGATGATGATTAAACAATTTTTCGAGGGCCTGGATACTAAATTAGCAAATGAAGTTAGTAGAATTCGGCAATTTGAAACTGTTGAGGAGGCATTACCGTACGCGGAGCATTGCGAGGAGGTCTTAGCGCGTCTTTATCGTGAAACGAAAGCCGACGCACATAAAGCACATGTCCGCGCGTTGAGTTCGTCTCAAAATAATAAAGGCACACGGGTTGCATCAGTAGTTACACCTTCGGAATCCCACCGTAAAATAACACCAAAGAAGAACACAGTGTTACGCACGGATCAGCGATACCACAATATGAGAGGTCGTTGCTTTAACTGTGGTAGTACTGACCACATATCGAAAAAGTGTCCTCAACCTAAGCAGATATTATGTTACAACTGCGTTAAAGTCGGTCACCCTGCGGATGATAAATCGTGTCCTTTAAACACCAAACCTGTCTCGACGGCGACCCAACGTCAGACAGTTTAGAAGAACACCGCTTTATTGTTCCACGGGTCGCAGATTCTAACACAGATAAGACTAAATTTCTCAGTTTGGAAATAAATAAATCAGACCGTACGTTTTTAATAGATTCCGGTGCCGCCGTATCGCTATTAAAACGAAGTGTAGTTGACGAGTTAAATTTATCTATCACACCCTCGAACGATATATTAGTAGACGTTTCTGGAAACCAAATGAGTAGCTACGGGGTTACTAATGTAGAATTGACCGTGGGTTCCAGTAATCTAATACATCGTTTTGTAGTTTGTCCCGATGAGCTGCATTTACCAGCTGACGGACTGATCGGAATAGATTTTTTAATCCGCCATAAAGTAACCATTGACTTTGGGAAAAATCGATTTAAGATTTATAATCAGGTCTTATCTATGTTAGATCATATAACACGGAACAATTACAGCTCAGGCGAGAACGTGTGTGCTATCTCTGCTGACGAAGCAATGGAGATAAGCAGTAAAGTATGCTCGACAAATTTGTTTGAATCCCAGGATCAAATTAATAATACTATAGATCGCAGTAACGTTGATGAACGAGGCTGTGATCAACCTTGTTCGGATCCTATACCGTCAAATCAAAATTCGAGAGCATTGACCGAAGAGTGTTTAACGAAAAATGAGTCGCACCCTATAAATACTCGTAAAATTAATATTAGTTCGGCGATTTCGAACACTCTTCATCAAAATTTTGTAGTTCGTTTGAAAGAAAATTTAAAAATTTCCGCGAGACATATCGCTGTTGTCGAGTTATCTCTTGATAACAGGATGCCCGATAAGACGTACGTAATAGAGCCGTATGATATAAACTCGCCCGACATTCTCATAGCACGAACGCTGTTTCAAAAAACAAGTAGCCCTTCATTTATTAATATAGTAAATGTTAATAATGAGGAAGTAGTCATTCCTAAACGTACACCTGTAGGTTTGGCAGTAGAAGCCGAAGTGCAATTAGAAGCCGACGAGAATCATAGCAACAGTATCAATACCTTGAATATGATCAGCCCTCATAAATTTAATTTAGATCATTTGCCAGACAACGAACGTGATAAATTTGAAAAATTTTTAAATGAATATGCTGACATATTCAAAGTAAAGACCGCACCGCTCAGTAAGACGACACTTGTACAACACCGGATACATACAAGCACTGACGTCCCAGTGGCACGCGCTCCTTATCGTGTACCTTTTAGTCGCCAACAAGTATTGAAAGAAATTGTAGATGAGATGTTACAAAATAACATTATTCAGCCATCGATTAGTCCTTATTCCGCTCCAGTAGTTTTATTAGAGAAAAAATTAAGCAATGGGGAAGGTTCATTTCGATTTTGTATAGATTATCGCAAATTGAACAAAATTACTAAACGCGACTACTTTCCCATACCAAATTTACAAGACACGTTAGATCAATTAGGAAAAGCCGTTCGTTTTAGCACTTTAGATTTGGCGAAAGGTTACTGGCAAGTAGAGATGGACCCGCGAGATAAAGAAAAGACCGCTTTTTCCGTACCTTGGGGTCACTATGAATGTAACCGGATGCCATTTGGACTAATCAATAGCCCCAGTACTTGGCAGCGACTGATGTACACCGTTTTGGCTGGATTAACGGATTCACACTGTTTTGTGTACCTGGACGATATTATATGTTTCAGCTCTGATAGTTTGGATGAACATATTGAAAAATTAAAATTAATTTTTGATCGCCTTAGAGAAGCTAACCTTTCATTAAATCCTGAAAAATGTAAATACATGATGAGCGAAACAAAATATCTCGGACACATTGTCAGTAAAGACGGCGTGAAGCCTGATCCGGACAAAAAAAAATTAATAGTAGATATTCAGAGGTGTCAGTTGTGTTTCTTTGAAAGCTCCACAAAATTCAAAATCTAAGTGGTATCTAAGTATAATTCCTACATTAAAGTTGAGCCAGTGTAAAGTGTTTACTATACAGTGTGATATTTTTGAGTGATTAAAGTGTTTTTCTGCGCTACATTTAATAAAACAAGATTTTTGATTTGAAATCTTTACTCAGAGCAGTGCTGATAGTGTGACAAACAGTAGTGTTTTTAATTAATCCGCTTCCTGCACGTTGTCAATGGCCAAACCACAAGTTTGTTTCTTTTTCTAAGCAACATAAAAACCAATTACCAACTCAACTTATATACTACGATGGTTGTATATGTTTGCAATTGTTGTAATGAAGAAATCGATCAAAGTAAAGTGCTACATTGTAATATATGTAAAAAGACATATCTGCATACTTGTGTTGGAATCTCTAAAACTGAAACAAAATTAATTCAAAGTAAGGAATCCATCTCATGGAACTGCAACAATTGTCAAACATTTAATAACGTTCTAAGTACTCTGCACGAATCTGTATTAAAGCTTCAAAATGAAGTAGATCACTTGAAAACCCTCAAAAATAACATGTCTGCTACTCAATCAGATGTCACATTTAATTTTGAGGATATAATAACGGAGATTACAGAGCGCGAAAAAAGAAAAAATAATATTGTTATTTTCGGACTAAATGAAATTAATTCGGAAATAGATAAATCCTCTCGAATAACTCAAGAAAATAATACTATTAAAGAAATAATTACAGCTGTTCATAAAGATATAGATCTATCAAATATAAAACACCATCGTATCGGTAAATATAATACACAACGGTCACGGCCTGTAAAAGTTATTTTTAAAAATGCAAACTCTATATTAAACATTATTTGTAATACTAAAGAACTCAAGAACATTCCTAAATTTACTAATATAAAAATATCATTTGACCGTACCAGAAAACAAATCGATTATTATAAAAGCGTGAAAACTAAATTAAACACTCGGATTAATAATGGAGAAAAAAATATTATAATTAAATATATAAATAATGTACCTAAAATTGTGTCTTTAAACGATTAGTGCCCAACAGTGAAAAAAATATAAATTTGTATTATCAGAACGTTAGAGGTGTCAATACAAAAACAAACTTAATCTCGTGCGGAACATCTGACTGTGATTACAATATATATTGTTTTACCGAAACATGGTTGGATGAAAGTGTCAGCAACAGCGAACTGTTCTCAGATAAATACCTAGTATTTCGATGTGATCGTCGCTTCGAACAACTACATCTAACTCGAGGTGGAGGAGCTCTTATAGCCATAAGAAACGAATTAAGGCCAGTAATCCTAAATCTAGATTCATTAATTAATACTATACATTGTATTGACATTGTAGGTTGTAAAATTACTTTGAATCATCGCTGTGTAAATATTTTAGTCCTGTATATACCACCTAATATAAATCATACGGAATTTGAATTATTTTTTGAAACACTGAGTGCGTTAGATATTTATAATAATTGTATTATAATGGGTGACTTTAATGTACCTTTTTTCAACGATCCAAATTCAAATGATTTTAAAAGTATCTCCTGCAGACAATTCCTCAGTTTCACTAACTTACATCAAGCTAACACTATAACAAATGTTAATAACAGACTACTAGATTTAATCATGCATAGTTTTGAACCGAAAAATGTAAAATTAATAAAATGTAACTTCGAAATTGTAAAGGCAGATAAACACCACCCTTCCCTTGAATTGTATATTACACTGACAGCAAATAAATTACATAATTTTCCTACAGTGGAGAACAATCATTACAACTTTAAGAAATGTAATTTTCCAATTTTATATTCTGATTTATTGAATTTGGAATGGAACAGTGTAGTAGAACATAATAATGTAAATGAAGCTTTCAATAATTTTTATAACATTGTTACCGATTGTTTGTTGAAACGTGTACCAAAATATAAAATAAAAACAAATAAAAATTCATATCCTCCTTGGTTTTCAACGGAGATAATAAACTTAATCAAAATTAAGGATCAACATCGCAGAAAATTTTTGAAGTCGAACAGTGACGAAGAACTAAAAGAATTTCAAAGGCTAAGAAAACTAATCAAATTTAAAACTAAAGCTGCATATCTCTATTACATTAAAAAATCTGAAGAGAATATTAGTACAGATCCTAAACAGTTTTGGTCACTTGTCCAAAGTAAAAAACAAACATCAAGAATACTTAACTCTCTAATATACAACAACACTACTCTAGATAAGCCTCAAGATATTGTAGATGCATTTAGTTCATATTTTAAAAGTGTTTACTCAGACTCATCACCCAACAATCTAACCACACCTATTTTAAACAACCAAACAAATAATATTATATCATTAAATAAAATCACTGAAGATGACTTAATTAAAGCTGCCAAAAAATTAAAAAATAAATCTACCGCTGGAACCGAACACATTCCAGCTTATCTCGTCAAAGATTGCTTATATGTCTTTACTAAGCCACTTCTTCATATATTTAATCTAATTTTACGTACCTCTGAATTTCCTCAACAATGGAAAACAGCGAGAATATGTCCTATTCTTAAAAAAGGAGACAGTTCTATGATAACAAATTATAGACCTATCTCTATTTTATGTAATTTCTCAAAACTCTTTGAAATAATTCAATGTAAGTGAAATGTTTATTTGGATAGTTCGGACGTTTTTTCATGTGCTCTATATAAAAGCTGTATTTCACTAGTTTCTCTAACTAAAATAGCTTGTGTTCCTTATCATTGTGTGCATCTCGCTACAAGTGATTCAGTGATAATAACCTTTTCATCTTTAATTTCGTTGTGCTCTAAATATTTGTGTTTTTGTACATAAAGTTGATCACTTTCTTACAAAATTTTGTCATTCCACTTTGTGCAGAATTTCGCCTGTCTAATTAAATCTAAGTGTCACTGACCTCTCTGTTTGTGTTCTCCCGCGATGAACGATGAGTAAGTGCGCGAAGTGCAAGCGGAAATCTGTCAATCTCATAGGGTGTGAAGGTACCTGTGGTCAATGGTTTCATCCAGGGTGTATCTATTTCACTGATGATGAAGGTCGCATCTTAGATAAATCTAAGTCTCTCTTCTTCTGGTGTCCTACCTGCAAAGTGAATTGTATCATAATTGATCGTAGTAAGGATATCGACATCAAGAGTCTTTTCAAAGATATGCATGACAAACTTACTAGCCTCGAAACATCCATTACTAATCAAGTATTATCCAGCCTAAAAGAAGAGATTAGCTCCATTATCTCCTCCAATCTATCCAATCTAAAGTCTGCAATCCAAGAGGATATTAATTCTAAACTTCAAAGTACAAATAGCAACACTCACCCGTCGTCGTCATGCGGTGACATCTCCTTCGCAGCTGCAGCCAAATCCACTCGCAAGCCACCAGTATTGTTGAAACCCAAAGATGCGTCTCAATCATCTTCAGTGACCAAATCAGATCTCTTCAAATCTGCCAACCCTGTTGCCTCAAACATCACAATCAACTCCGTCCGACAGATCAGTAAAGGTGCACTCATCATTAGCTCCGATCAATCCGACAAGCTCAAAGACATCATAAGTGACAACCTAAAAAGCAAGTATGAAGTCAAACAATTACCTGCCCTACATCCAAGGATACGTATTTCTGGTATGTCTGAGTCCTTCACCAAAGAGACCTTCGCTGACCATCTTCTCCACCAAAATAAGTCCTTATTTCTGTCTGGTTATACATGTGATGTACTTGATGTTAGTCCTACTAAGCGCAACTCTCGTATCTACCAAGCTCTCATCCAAACCGACGTGACAACATACAACTTATTACTTAAGGCTCAGAAAATATTTATTGGCTTTGACATGTGTGCTATCTATGATGCTATCGAACTACGCAGGTGTTTCAAATGTTGTGGTTTTCATCACACATCTAAACAATGTGTCAAATCTGACCAAGTTTGTGGTAAATGCACTGGCAACCATGAGGCCAAAGACTGTCCATCCAAGGAATCCAAGTGTATCAACTGCATTAAATTTAATGAAATCCACAAAACCAAACTCGATATATCTCATGATGTATGGGATAAAAATTGCCACACATACATTGATATCCTGAAACGTTTTAAAGCCAATATTGTTGGATCACAATAGCAATCACCCATCACTTCAAGTTCCCCAAACCCCCAGCGCCGACTTACCATTTTCTACCAGAATATCCAAGGTCTCAACTCCAAACTGGGTCATCTGCAGTCCTCTCATTCATCAATCGACTACGATGTCATCGCACTCACTGAAACATGGCTCACCGGCAGTGTTTACAACGCCGAACTTGGTTCAGACTCGTTCAGTGTGTACAGGTGCGACCGAGATTTCACTGCATGCCGTCTTACTAGGGGAGGAGGTGTTCTTTTATTGATCAAAAATCATCTTTCATCCTCTGCAGTTGATCTCACTGATTATACTGACATTTTACCCGTTAACGTTGACATTGTCTGTGCAAAAATACCAACTGTTAATTCTAATCTTTATATATTTACTGTATATATGCCACCAGCTTCACCTGTGAGTTCATATATTGCGGTTAACGATTTTTTTGAACATCTGCCTTTCTTAAATAATAGCAATTTCTTGATTTGTGGTGATTTTAATATCCCTGAATTAACATTAAATTCAGATTCTCCCAAAGTTAATGAACTAAATTTGTTACTTGAATTTTTTAATGCAAGTCAGATGAACAATGTAAGAAACGCTAATAATAGGTTATTAGATTTAGTTATTTGTAACAGTCAGTGCAATGTCTCACGGGCTACTGATCTGGTGTTTGATATAGACTATCCCCTTCATCACCCTGCACTTAGTATCACTCTAGATCTCAACTTTGCACATTACCCGAATCCTAAGACTTTACCATCTGTTAAATATGATTTTAAAAAAGCAAATTTTGTGAAACTGTATGAACTTATTGGTAATTATAATTGGAATTGTCTTGAGGAATTTTCTGACGTTAATCTTGCCTGTGAGTTTTTGTATTCGAAATTATATTCTTTTATAGACTTATGTGTTCCCACTAAAATTACCAATGGTAGCAACTACCCACCCTGGTTTAATAAGACTATCATTCGGAAACTCAAGGCTAAGATTCGCGCCAGAAAGTTATTGAATCGGTTTCCACATAATCAGTCGTATATTACTAAATTTAAATTATTAAGATCTGAAGTAAAATCTCTCATAAAAAATCGTACGCTGACTATGTGAAATCTAGTGAAAATGCAATTAAGTCTGATCCTAAAAAATTTTGGAATTATGTCAACTCTAAGAAAAAAATATCTAGCTACTCTAACTCTTTCGTCTATAACAACACCACTTCATCTAAACCTAATGATATATCTAATGCTTTCGCTTCCTTTTTTCAATCTACTTATCTTCCTTCCTCTTCCCCTACTACTACTTCTTCAACTTCATTTTCATCCTCAACTCTATCATACCCTCCCATCTGTCTTGATCATATAAGCATTCGTGAAATTGAATCATCCATCAAGTCTCTTAAATCTTCTCTCTCTTGTGGCCCTGACCTCATTCCCAGCCTGTTGATCAAAGACTGTGCTCATCCTCTATCCAAAGCTCTTTACTTCATCTTCAACCTATCCCTCAAAACGAATACTTTCCCCAATATCTGGAAAATAACTCGTATAACTCCCATCCTAAAATCTGGTGACGCTTCGGCAGTATGTAATTACCGTCCTATAGCCATACTGTCCAGTTTTAGCAAAGTTTTTGAGAAGGTGATATATAACAATATTTATCCTGCAGTAAGACATCTCATCTCGCCTTGTCAACATGGGTTCATTGGTAAGCGTTCCACGATTACTAATCTTATGTTTTTCACGCAGAAAGTTTCCTCCATTCTTGATTCCTGTGGTCAAGTAGATTGTATATACACCGACTTCTCTAAAGCCTTTGACAGACTTGATCACAACATCTTAACCAGTAAACTTGAATCTTTTTCTTTTTCCTTCTCCTTAATTAAACTAATATCTTCCTATCTTCATGGACGTGAGTTATTTGTTAACTTTCATGGTTCCAACTCTCTCAGTTATTTTGCCACCTCTGGCGTTCCCCAAGGCTCACATCTCGGTCCTTTACTTTTCCTTCTTTTCATAAATGACATCTCAAATTCCCTACATTGTCTTAAATTACTCTTTGCGGATGATCTCAAAATTTTCCATTCCATCTCGACGATTAGAGATTGCCTTCTTCTACAACAAGACTTGGACAATTTATCATCTTGGTGCACTAAAAATAAACTTCATCTTAACCTGAGTAAATGTTCAGTTATGTCCTTTTGTAGGAAAATGTCGCCAATTAAATTTGAATACACAATTAATGATGTTACCCTGTCCCGCCCTAAAACTATCATGGATCTTGGTGTGAAATTTGATCCTAAACTTACCTTCACGGACCACATTCGTGATATCCGTAACTCTGCAGCTCGTATGTTGGGTTTCGTGATCAGAAACACTAAGGATTTTAATAATATTTCAGCAATTTTAGTTCTCTATTATGCCTATGTCCGCTCTAAACTAGAGTATTGCAACATTATCTGGAACCCAATCTATGAAGTTCACCAAAATCTTCTGGAATCTCTTCAAAAAAAATTTCTCAAATATTTATATTTCAAACTTCATCTTATCTACCCCGACCGAAATCTTCCTTATCCTAATCTATGCCATACGTTTAATATTAAAAGCCTCTTCCAACGCCGTGAGAACTTCGCCATTATTCACCTCTATAACCTTATTAATAATCGCATTGATGACCCCAATTGCCTGTCTTTCCTTAATTTTCATGTCCGTGCTATCTCCACTCGATCATCATTCGTTTTCTATATTCCACTCTGTCGCACCAATCTTCTCATCTCATCTCCTTTATATCGCATGTGTACCTTATATAATACTAAATTTTCTAGCATAGATATTTTCTTCTTGAATTTTAAGTCACTTTTAAAATTACTGAACAAGACTTAATTGTTTTTCTATTCTTTATATTTTATCTGTCAGTATAATATGTTTTTTGTATTGTATTATATATATTTGTATTTCCTATTGCTATCCTCTATTGGGCTTGTCCTGTTAGGATAGCTGTAAATTAATTAAATAAATAAATAAATAAATAAATAAATAAATTCTTCACAATTTTTTATATAATTCAACACGAGCATTTATTTCAACAAGTCAACATGGGTTCATGGAAAGCCGCTCAACAATATCGAACCTAGCTACCTTCTCTCAATTCGCCCATGAAGCTGTTGACAAGGGTGGTCAAATAGACTGTATATACACAGATATACAAAAAGCCTTTGATCAAATAGACTTTTTCATCTTACTCAATAAACTAGACAAATATGGTATCAGTGAAAATATGATTGAATTATTTAAATCCTCTCTAACAGACAGATATCAATTCGTTTCTCATAACGGCTTCAACTCCATTCGCTTCAAAGTCATGTCCGGGGTGCCACAGAGCTCAAATCTTGCTCCATTACTTTTTGCGATATTTATTAATGATCTTTGTTTAGAACTAAATTCACATGTGCTACTTTTTGCCGATGACTTGAAAATCTACTACGAAATTAAATCTAATTCTGACTGCTCAGTTCTTCAAAATGACTTAAATATAATTCATACTTGGTGCACAAGAAATAATTTATTTCTTAATATAAATAAATGTCGAGTAGTATCCTGTACCAGAAAGCATAATCCGATCACATTTAAATATAAAATCGGTAATGAATTTTTGCTTAGAGAAAATATAGTTACAGATCTTGGTGTTCTTTTTGACAAAAAACTTACATTCTACCCACACATTTCAAATACAATAAATAAGGCTTTAAAAACATTAGGATTTATCATCAGAAATTCCATAGACTTCACAAATATAGGTACCATAATAACACTGTATGAAAGTTATGTAAGATCTAAATTAGAATATGGATCAGGTATATGGTATCCTATTTATGATAAACAAAAATGTGAGTTAGAAAAGATTCAAAGAAAATTCCTGAAATATATACATTATAGATCATATAAGTCATATCCAGACAGTGGTTCAGACCATAACTTATTGCTTAAAAAATTTAACTTTCAGTCACTTGAATCAAGAAGGATAAAAAACACTATAATGTACTTGTTTAAATTACTGCACAATATTGTAGATTGTCCGCCGTTACTAAATAAAATAAATTTTCTTGTCCCCAGGATAAACTCTCGGTCTTCTATTACCTTTTACAATTCACCATGTGAGACTAATCTGTTAAAGAAATCGCCAATCTATACTATGTGCAATAATTTCAACAACCTAGAATTAGATATTGATATTTTCAATATCACATTATACACATTCTACACCTCTCTAACAAAATATTTTACTGCATGAATTATTTATATCTAGAAATCAATGTTGTAAATATTACTCGATAATACTTACTCTACTACTGAATTAAGTCTGCTACTATGTAATCAAATTTCTATGTTTTTTTTCTTGTATTTTGTCCTGTAATTGGTATTATTTACTGTTGGGCAATAAACATTTATTATTATTATTATTATTATTATTAAAATAAAAGTAGTAGAAGAATTTCCAGTCCCACGTGACGTTACCGAAATTAGATCATTTTTAGGGTTAATTGGCTTTTATAGACGGTTTATTCCAAATTTTGCGAATGTAGCTTTACCATTGACCGTTCTAACTAAGAAAAATTGTAAATTCTCCTGGACAGCGGAAGCAAATGAAGCATTTAATACGCTACGAAGTCTCTTGACAAAATCGCCCATTTTGAAATATCCGGATACCAAAAAACCTTTTATACTTTGTACCGATGCTTCCGCTTACGCGATAAGTGCTGTGTTGTGTCAGGTGTACGAGGGTCATGAATTTCCCGTGGCATATGCGAGTAGACAACTCAGTTCGGCTGAACGTAACTACGATACTACGCAAAGAGAGTGCCTTGCATTAGTATGGAGTATTAAACTTTTCAGAATTTACTTGTATAGTCATAAGTTCATAGTGTATACTGATCATCAGCCACTTAAATGGTTAATGAAAACATCGGAGCCATCAAGCAGACTGATCAGATGGTCATTGCTCTTATCAGAGTACGATTTCGAAATTAATTATCGTCCTGGTAAGAAGCATACTAATGCAGACGCACTCTCGCGTATCAAGCCCGTACGGCTTATGTTTCATCAGAAACATTACGAGCCAGTGATATGGAATCGCGATGTCATGAAGGCCGAACAAAGAATAGATGCTCAAGTTGCGACCTACTTAGATAAAATCCGTGACTAACCCCACTGTGACTTTTATTTTGATGACGACGGACTTGTTTATCGTAAGTCGGACGATGAACGCTATGAAGATCGCCTAGTAGTGCCTGCCAAATTTCGGAAACCAATTTTGAAAGCGTGCCATGACTCATCTTTATCAGGTCATTGTGGAACGGAGAAAACCTTCGAAAAAGTAAATTCAAGATTCTTTTGGCCAAATCTCCGTTCCGACGTTCAGGACTATGTAAAGAAGTGTATGTCGTGCGCACAACGGAAAACGTCTCCTCATTTGAAACCAGCCCCTTTAAAAAAGTTTAATCCCGTCACTCGACCGTTCGAACGCATTGCCATGGATGTAGTTGGTCCGTTAGTTACTACTGACTCAGGTAATAAATACATCCTGACAGTACAGGATGCCGCAACTCGTTATCTAGAGGCATTTCCTTTGAAGGATCAAACCGCTTATACTGTCGCTAAAACTTTTGTAAAGGGCATAATCTTACGTCATGGAACACCTCGACAATTACTGACCGACCTTGGTACAAATTTCCTTTCTAAACTTATGAAAGAAATTTTTCAAATATTACAAATAGAACGATTACACACGACCGCATTTCGACCACAGACTAATGGTATTATAGAACGTAGTCACAGGACATTGAAGGATATACTGTCGCACTATGTAAATTCAAGCCATACTGACTGGGATGAGTGGTTACCGTTTGCCGTGTCTGCCTTCTGCAGTACTGTCCATTCTATGACTGGAGAAACTCCATTTTTCCTTATGTATGGACGAGACATAGAGTTACCATTTGACGAAATATTTCGCTCCTTTAAGACACGTTATGACACAGATCTCAATTATGCGAGCGAAATGATACAACGGTTAAAGATCGCACACGCAAAGGCCCGAGAACAGTTGGATAAAAACATAGATCGTGTACATCGAACTTTTAACAAAAAAAGTGGCGATGTTAAATTTAAAGTAGGTGACAGGGTGTTCCTATTTACTCCAACAGTTAAAGTGGGCACTAGTGCGAAATTGGCAAAGGAATGGTCAGGACCGTATCGCATAATTGAGTTGCGTGAAGTAAACGCTGTCATAAAAGAAATTTATGGACGAAGACAAATGACCGTACATGTTAACAGATTAAAACCCTGTTACATGTCAATAAATGACGTTGACTTAACACCTCCACTCGATTATGTCGACTCGCCTAAGACGGTTGAACTGTTAAACGGTCAAGAAGGGATTACGCCTATTATACCGTGGCATAAGCCGGCCCATCAAAAGAATATCGTAACACAGACTAATAATTTGCCAGTTTCAGATAGCAGTTCCTTAACAGTAGTTACCGAATCTCCTGAGGCGATAGACTCCACCTTGCAAACCTCGACATCCTCAGACTCCTATACGACGGTAGAAGAAAATACACCGCCACAAAACGCCCGCTACGCCACAAGGAGTCGCGGAGCTGTCCCAGACCACTCTTGGATCCGGTCGAATAGAATCTGAATCATGTATAGCGTTAGAATACTTAGTATTATATTAGTTGTAAATTATACTGGACTATGGGCTGAACTAATAGCATATGACTGTGCAGACACCGACTCGGAGATATCAAGGATATCCTTACTGGACGTACAGCCTTGTCGAGGCCCCATGAAGGATTCGACCGAGACCACCACCAAGATCCAATTAGTACAAGAACGACGCTACTCGGAAATACACGTGTTTAACTGTCTTGTGACAGTTCGACAACTAATTGAACACTGTGGTATGCATTCCCACACCAGTGCAGTCTCAGGGGGTCTGGCACGGTATGTGCATCTAGTAAAGGGAGAACGATGTCTAGAGGCCCACCGTTTCCAAAGAATCGATCTCACCGGCCTGGGAGCCGGAATTGTATCTAGATTACTAGTAAACGGGACCACAGAAGTATCAACAACGATAGCCGGTCACTTGGAACCTAGTGGTCGTTGTTCTGGGGTACAATATACGCAGCAAGGCACTACCTACAAAGACGTCATTGTCAGCGCGGCGATTACTATAAAATTGTCGGATTACGTCACCATCGCAGATGTCGAAGAGAATACCGTACGGCTACGATCCGGAACCGTATGTACTTACACCGATACTTACTGTTTCGATGATCTGGCGGGTGAAGTAACCTGGAAAACCCAAGTCAATGACCGATGTTCGGCTGAGGGGATCGACGTCCTGTATGAAGGAGCCGCTGTGGCGCTAACTATTAACAACACCACAAAGTATGTCGTCGTAGAGGCTCAAGATACGGTTTTCGCCCTCCGATTAGTTCGACAGGAGCTGCTCTGCCACCAACCAGCTTGGCGGACTGAGCAGAATCGACTTCTAATTATCACGGAATCCTCTCTAGGCTTCTACTTCAAGAAATCTAGAAGAGTGAGCCAAAATACGGACTTGATGACACAAGTCCTTAGCAAACTATTGTTTTTGGAAATAGCATTTAAACAACAGGCTAAGGATTTAGTGTATGATGCTATATTGAAACGGTGTCATCTAAGAGAACAGATCATGCGGAACCGTATCATGCTAGCCCTAGAGAACCCAGACGTGGTAAGTGGCTTAGTGAAAGAAGCATCAGGACACATGGAGCGAGTAATGGGCGAGGTCCTGTATGTGATAAAATGTAGCCCGAAAGTAGTAGACTATCGGAAAACGACTTCGTGCTACCAAGAACTGCCGATCACGTACAAGAACATAAGCAAGGTCATGGCACCCATTACACACATAATTCAGGACCATGGCACGCAAGTCGACTGCGGGAACCAACTTCCAGTTATGTTCCACTTAGAGGGCAAGTGGTTAGAGTTGGACCTACGCAGAACACAACCTGACCCAACGACACTGGACGCTAATGACGCTAGCGAAGCGATCCCTATGACCAAGATTGCACCCATAAGCGCACACGGTGTTTACACCCAACAGGATATGGCTGCGTTTCAACAAAAACTGCTCTTCCCGAACGAGCGACGTGCCGTAACGAACATTATGACGCGTCGAGTGATAGGAGCCGAAACTGATGGACAAGACCTCCACATCCCGAACGTCTTCAGTCAAAAGGAGTTCGTGAAGATGGCTTGGGGTGCCGCAGCAGAAGTTTGGGGATTCCGGTCATATACCGGAAACCTGTTCAGTGTATTTATGCTCCTATACACTCTATATAATGTGATACGGTACGTATGCTCAGTCATACTAAATATGTTTAGTTTGAGGAGGGCAGCAAACAACCAGCCCCAACGCAGATGGTTCCTGTTGGCGAGCCTATGGGATGCGATGACGACGCGGTATTTGGTCAACCTCATCCAACAACAAAGCGCCGAGACGACAGACCGTGCCACCCCGGCGACGGACACGACCAACATCGGATCCACGTTAACCATGTACCCGAGCCTCCAACAGATAGCGACTCACCCTCCTGCGTACGCCACCGATCCGCCAGGCGATGTCGGTCCGCTCCGTCAGCATGTAGTGCCTTAGTTCAGTCAGTCATTAAGCGTAGTTCAGTAGGGACATTAAGTTTACTTGTAGAGAATTGAAATGTAGCCATTGTTAGTTTAGAGTAGTTAAGTAGATTGTAAGTTGGTTCATTTGCTTCTTTGTGCTCAACTGTATTGGTTTTATACAGTTGAGTTCAAAGGGGGAGGCAGTGTAACGGCCACGTGTGTGCCTTCGGAAATTTTATTAATTTTCTGTTTATGGTGCACCGTGTTCGTTGCACTCGCTGACTCGTGGCTGGCGAGTTTCCGCACACGTAAATTCTAGTAGAACCGCGGAAACTTACCGGCCGAAAATTGTTAACGTGGTCAAATGAACCAGCTTGCAAAGACTGTGCGTTTCCAGCAGAGATGATTCTCGATTCGGTCGTGGAAGCGAACAGTCGCACGTTCTCAAATTGTATTCATATCGTAGATTCTGTTATTAATTAAACTCTAATTATATTTATATTTTTATCAACTTGTTTCGTTCTTTCGTGTGTGCACCCATTATCCCATTCTGCAGCAGTGTGTCTACCCAGGCAGCGTAGTGACACAGGTAAGTATTAATTTCATTATTCTTTCTGTGGTTGTCCGGGTAATAGTTCAGTACGTCAACCACAGTGCGGTTCACTACCCAAACGCACTGACTGTTACACTAAAAATTTAAAAGTAATAGTAAATGTAGTTATATTCCTTTTTAACAATAAAAAATTAAATACACGCTGCATATATCTTTATAAACAATTATGTTAAGTTATTATTTCTGCATTATACACAAGTTTCGTATAAATAATTTTACCAAAAATTTTTTAAATATTAGTAAATGTACATATATTCATCAATACAAAATTAAATACACGCTATATATCTATATAAACACTTATGTCAAGTTAATATTTCTGCATTTTGACATTTCAAATTTATAAATTCTAACCTAACAAATCTTTTACTTTTAATATACAAATATAATAAATATCTAAAAATATAATACTATAATTTCACTTACCTAAAATCAAAATGTTATATATAACTAATAAGTTTATACTTTGTATATTACTACTTGATAATTATAAAGTTTACAAATGAGACTCTTTTGTTTATAAATTATATTCACAAAACAGCAAATAGTAGACACATATGCCATCTATCGTGTTAACGATAATACAAGTTAAATTTCAAAAAATAATTACCTACCTAACCGAGTGTCGTCGTGGCGGGCGGTAAATTTTTAAAAATAATAATTTTATTTTCTATTCTTTACCCAAAATATTTCACGAATTATAAACTGCTTTATATTGGTTTACAGTCAGCCAGTACGGTTGTGTGGTCGTGGCGTGTCTTGTCTGATCGTGTAGATAAGCAACATAGCCCGCCCTGTTCAATTGGATGGGTTGCCGCACAACGGCTCGGTGTGTGCTTGCCTTGCAGAGACTGTAGGCTGACAACCTGCATCACTAAAATGCAAGTAAAACATGTCACGAAACAAGTACTTCAGGTACTTGAGGCCTAATCGGCTTCATCAAAAATCTGGATCTACTTCCGGAAAACTAAGTAAGGGCTGTGTCACAATAGATCTTCTAGGTCGCGTTGACAAAAAGCGGCAAAACGCTTAAAAAACCCTCATATACATACAATACAATATAAATACTGGTTTACACACATTAGTATAAAAATTTATGTATATGAATATAAATATTAAATTAAATGATATATTTAAGTATAATAATTTTAATATGTTTAATATACAATATTCATAATAAAATAAAATATAAGTGCTTATAGTTTAACATAAAATGTAATTAAATATTTTTTTTACTTTTGTCAATTTTGTTGAAAATATATTTGTAAAAATATTATTATATTTTGTTATATTAGTCAGAGAATAATAAACTTATTGTTCAATATGAAACAATGACTATTTTGTTTCGTTGCTATAGTAAATTAATTCTTCAATATGTAACAATGATTTTTTTTATTGGTTGCTATAGTAAAATAATTGTTCAATATTTAACAATAATATCTTTATTGGTTGCTATAGTAAATTAATTCTTTAATATGTAACAAAGATTTTCTTATTGGTTACTATAGTAAAATAATTGTTCAATATGTAACAATTACTTTTTTCATTCGTTATTGCTATGTAACATATATTAATGAATAAACATGTTTCACAGTCAGTGATATTTTAAAGATAAATTGTGAAAAGAATATGTCAACCGCCGGGATTTGAACCTGAGACCTACATCTTGCCGGGATGTTGCTCTACCAACTGAGCTACGGCTACTGTGGCTGTTCTTATCTCGTCGGTTGACATATTCTTCTACGAAGTTACTGTTGGTTCCTATATATATATATAGGCATATTTAAGTCACATGTGAATGTGGGGTAGCATATACCACTGCAATTTTAAACATTCGTGACGAGTCATAGTTTATCAGACCGATACCTCGTGCGTATTTATATTTTAATTAATAAACATATTTCACAGTCAGTGATATTTTAAAGATAAATTGTGAAAAGAATATGTCAACCGCCGGGATTTGAACCCGAGACCTACATCTTGTCGGGATGTTGCTCTACCAACTGAGCTACGGCTACTGTGGCTGTTCTTATCTCGTCGGTTGACATATTCTTCCACGAAGTTACTGTTGGTTCCTATATATGTAACAGTTTTTTTTTATTTGTTGCTATGGTAAAATAATTGTCCTATATGTAACAATTGTTTTTTTTTTATTGGTTGCTTTAAAAAAAATAATTGTTCAATATGTAACATTGATTTTTCTTATTGGTTGCCCTAAAAAATTAATTGTTTAATATGTAAAATTTTTTTTTTGTTTATATGTTGCTATAACAAAAATATTGTTTATTATGTAACAATTATTTCTTTGTTTGTTGCTATAGTAAATTAATTGTTTAATAAATAATAATGATTTTTTTTCATTCGTTGCTATAGTAACTTAATTGTTTAAAAAGTAACAATATTTTTTTATGTTCGTTGCTATAGTAAAATAATTGTTCAATATGCAATAATGATTTTATTATTCGTTGCTAGGTAGCAATGATATTTTTCATTCGTTACTGTAGTTATGGTATATTATTTTTAAATATTATATATACTTATATATTTTTGTTATATTCTAAAGTGAAAAGATTTATTTACGTTAACGGCCATACCATGTTGAATACTCATGATCTCGTCCGATAGCCCTACGAGCCCTTGAAGGGAGCAGACGTGTTATTGCGCTCTGATAGTGTACGGTGAAAATCCTGTGTTTTTAGTAAATTAAAACTAGATTCCATAATTTCTAGATTAGTGATACGCAGTAGTATGTACAATAGTTGTGAATAGTGTGTGAAAGTTATATTTTGTTATTAGATAGTGAAAAATAAAAGATAGTGACTGATAAACATGATATGAGTGAAAATACGGACAACAGCATAAGTGAGAACAGCAGTGTGAGTGATACAACAATTAATAGTGATAGTGTGAGTGAAAGCAGCAATAATAGTCATAATAACAGTGTAAATGTGGGTGAAAATGAGCAATTAATTATTGGGAAAAACAGTGAAAATAAAATAAACAAAACAAACAGTGAAGTGAGTGAACGCGTGAGTGCAAATTTGAAACAAAGTGGAAGTGTAAGTGTCACACAAAACAAAACAATAAGATTAGAAGAATTTGAAGAAAAACTCGCGGAAATTCAATTTGAACCAGTCACCGGCAAACACGAGGGACCGGTGTCAAAAGCGGTGGAAAAAATAATCCAGCAACAAGCTGCCGGTAAAGAAGAACTGGACAAGTCAGCGCCACCCAACGTCCAGCGGAAGCGACCGGCTAGCCAGAGTCCGAACCAGACAAACAGTGAACCTGTAGCTGGAACATCTGGCTTGACCAACATGCAGCCACAACCGCAGCGAAAGCGCATGCGCAGGGTAAAAATGTCGCTCAGCACTCCACCACCAACCACGACAGCGAATGCGTACGAGCCGCTCGCTTCATTGGAAGACTCGGACCTATCAACGGACGACGAGACAGAGATGGAAGCCGAAGCCCCACCCACTGCAATGGCGGCCAAGATGGCCACTAGGAATAAAGCACCTGCACCTATAGTCGTAGATGGCAAGATAAAGGACATCATAGAACCTTTAAAATCAGATTTTAAAAAAGGATTTACACTACGCTACACAAAAAATAACACAAACATACAGGGTGTTCGAAAAATAGGGGACCAAATTTGGAAAATATATTAATCAAACGAAAACAAGAAAATAATCCTAATATACCCATGTCCGGAAACGAACCATTTCGGAATAAAACACTCTTTTGTTTGAATTTTGAATTTTATTTTTAGTAATGTTTTTACTCTTAAAATTACAATGGTTGTTCAAAATGTCCTCCTTGAAGTTGCATGAAACATTCTAGAAGTCTTCTCATTAATTGTCGGACACGTTCGAATATTCCTGGTTTTAGTCTTATACTATTGAAACAGTCTATGATTATTTGCCGCAAATTCGCTACGTTATTAATGGGCGTCGAATAAACTAAGCTCTTTAAATGAACCCAAAAATAAAAATCAAACGGATTCAAGTCTAGTGAACGTGGAGGCCACGAAGTTGGACCACCTCTGCCGATCAAGAAATAAATTTTGAAAATATTGTCTTACTTGGAAACTAAAATGTGGAAGCGTACATAAACCACATATGATACCGTGTGAATAGTGTAACATTCTCCAATAAATTTGGTAAATTATTTTTCAGATAATGTAGATACAAATTTCCCGTTACTCTGTTATGCAAAAAATAAAGCCCTATCAACTCATCTCCAACAATACAATATTAATAGAAAAGCTTCAAAACAATATCAAAATTATTTAATTTCGGTGACAACAAATTTTGACAGTTACTAAGGAAACGTGAATAAACAAATTACAAGTATTAACGTAACTATTGTAATTTTGACAGTAAAAAACATTACTAAAAGTAAAATTCAAAATTCAAACAAAAGAGTGTTTTATTCCGAAATGGTTCATTTCCGGACATGGGTATATTAGGATTATTTTCTTGTTTTGGGTTCATTAATATATTTTCCAAATTTGGTCCCCTATTTTTCGAACACCCTGTATACATGGACGACTTTAAAGAAAAACAAAAATTCATTGACTATTTAAAGCAAAGAAACGCACACTATCACACATACACAGACTCGACGCAAAAGACACATGCATTCGTACTAAGAGGACTTGACGCAGACCCGGAACCATAAGAAATAAAAGCAGCACTAGCAGATTTAAATATAAAAGCAATAAAAATATACAGAATGACGACAAACTATAGACCACTGTTTCTCGTTATTACAAATGCTGACGTGACATTAAATAAATTACAACAAAACGTGAGACATATACTATACACCAGAATCACTTGGGAGAAGCACGTAAACAAAAAACTATTAACACAGTGCCACAGGTGCCAGATGTGGTCGCATGCGACGGCCAACTGCGGTAGAAAACCGAAATGTTTAAAATGCGCCGAGGATCATCTTACATCGGCGTGCAAGAAAACAAAAGATACACCGGCTAAGTGCGCAAACTGCCAAGGTGCGCACCCGGCAAATAGCACTGAATGTCCGGTGTATCTTTATAAAATAAAAATGTTACAAGCGAGAAGACAGCCGCAGACAAAAAACACGCCGAGATACGTACCAGCACCGGCACCAGCAGTGAACCCGTGGACCAGGCAGCCTCAGGTGCCGCAGCAGCAGCCCGCAGCCGTGAGATGGGACCAGCAGAGCTTCCCGGCTCTACCCTAGCGCGCCCAAACCACCCCCATGCCCCCTAGCCGGCCTGCAGCCATCCCAGCCCCGTACCAGTCTGCAGCCTACCCAGCCACAACCACCAACCCGTATGCGGCCAACCCAGCCCCCAGTCAGCGAGCAGCTTTCCCCAACCACGACGCTGCCAACCCAGCCCCATATACGAACGTACAGCAGCAACAACACACGGTAAAATCAAATATCTTAAGCGCTAATGACAGTGGCAATGTAACAAATTTATTCGAAGAAATTAAAAGACTAAATAGTTTAGTAAATGTTAATAATTTCATAAGAGCCATAAAAGATCTAAATGACTTACTTGCCACTGCCACTAGCGCGCAAGACAAATTTAACAAAATGCTACTTTTCACTTCATCCATTGAATCATACAACATATAATCAATGACTAACATATACTCCTGGAACGCTAATGGTATCATTCATAAACAAGCTCAGCTGATACACTTTTTACATTCTCACAACGTTCATATCATGATCATAAATGAATCACGCCTCACCCCATTACATAAATTCAAAGTAAAAGGCTACACTGTCCACCGGCAGGATCGCCCTCTTCAAGGAAACATGCCGTCGGGCGGTGTAGCTATCATAATCAAACATAACATACCTCACACTCGCATCAACATTCCACAATCACCCATTGAATCATTATGCATTAAACTCATAGACAATACTCATATCATCGGCATATACAACCGTCCACAAAACCAAATCACAACTCATCAACTCGACTCATTATTCAACATAGGCAGAAAAGTTTTAGTCATTGGAGACTGGAATGCGAGACATCCTAGCTGGAACTGCACTTTCTCAAACAAAAACGGCCGCACACTACTTTCCTATGTTAATTCCCATAATGTCATTCTCCTTCACTCTCCTACACACACATATTTTCCACCTGCACAAACCTCTCCCAGCACCATAGATTTCATAATTCACAAAAACATTTCACATATCACAAATCCGACAGCAATCACAGACCTAAATTCTGGCCATCTCCCCATACATTCAAAAATCAGTCGCCATCATATTCAACCAGAACATCATCATATCACTAGAGTGTACTCTGACACGAACTGGAAACAGTTCAGAAGTACACTCGATTCACTCATCACCATTAATTCAGACATAAACTCACCACAAGCGCTCGAAAATCATGTTCATATACTAACAAAAGCCATCACACACGCTCTGCATAAACACACACGCACAATAACACTAACACCGCATAAAGATCAACTTCCATGTCATATCACGCAGCTCATAAATCACAGAAATCACATTAGGAGGCAATGGCAGCAATCCTATGATCCTGCACTCCGGCAAACCTTAAATTCCTTAAATAAACAGATCCAATCCCAAATAAAAGACTTCCGAAACCAATCCTGGCAAACCAAACTCCTTGCACTCAATCCTCAAGACCAATCCCTGTGGAAGTTAACACAATCACTCAAAAAACCTTATAAACCTATTCCTGAACTTTCACATAATAACACTATCCTTTTCACAGACGCTGAGAAGGCAGAGGCAATAGCTGCAACCTTTGAAAGCGTCCATATCCTTGACCAAGCCAACACACCCGAACAAAACCAAATCCTGAATGAAACCACTCAATTCCTCAACCAAAACCAGAACCACACTCCTCACCAGCTTGCCAAATTCCTAACCAAACCTAAAGAGATCCTTAACATAATTAAAACATTTCCTAACCAGAAAGCGCCCGGCTCTGATGGCATTCAGAATATTGTGCTTAAAAATATTTCAAGGAAAGGCTTGGTACAACTCACACACATAATAAATGCCATCATCCGGCTCCATCACTTCCCCACATCCTGGAAAACTGCCCATGTTGTCCCGATTCCAAAACCAAATAAAAATCACAATTTACCCTCGAGCTACCGTCCAATTTCCTTACTCACAACCCTTTCCAAAGTAGCCGAGAAAATCATTTTATCACGCATAAACAAACATATCATTAAGCATAAAATCATTCCAGACTTTCAATTTGGCTTCAGACCCAAACATAACACAACTCTACAAATAGCACGAATCGTGGCTGATATAAATAAGAATTTCAATAAAAACAAAGTCACGGTAATGGCCCTGCTGGACATCGAAAAAGCTTTCGATAAAGTATGGCAGCCAGGGCTCATTTACAAAATGATTCGTGCTAATTTTCCAGTCATACTAACACTACTAATAAATTCTTATCTCACTAACCGTCATTTCAATGTGAAAGTTAAATCCTCTGTTTTACCCCCGCACCCTATAGCAGCCGGTGTACCTCAGGGAGCTGCTTAGGGCCAGTCCTTATCTTACTATACCTGCATGATTTCCCTACATTCCAACAAACAAATTCTGCGCTGTACGCAGACGACACGGCGCTTTACGCAAGTTCACATAGCGCCGATGTCGCCAACAAGCAGCTACAAATACACCTAAACATCCTGACTCCATACTGGGCCAAATGGAAGATTCATATCAATCATACCAAAACAGAATCAATCATATTTTGACGTAAATTCACCAACACAAAAATCTACACTCCATTAAATCTCAATAATCACCGCATCACACCCACACAATCAGCGAAATATCTCGGCTACACACTCCAGCCCCGCCTATTCCATATACACCATATAAAAAATGCCATTCACAAAGCTGCCATTGCTTTTCGTTCATTATATCCGCTCATTAATCAAAATAGTCATATGTCATCAAAAAACAAAAAACTCATTTATACATCAATTCTCCGACCTATCCTTACCTACGCAGCGCCAGCCTGGTGTTCAGCGTCCGCCAGTGCTATTCTGCCTATACAACGATTCCAAAATCGATGTCTGCGTCTAATTATTGGAGCAGACAGATACACAAGAATTGAAGATTTATACAATCATCATGAAACGCAATTACCACTCATCAAAGATTACATTCATTCCATTTCACAAAAATTTTACGAATCACTGCCACAATCAAATCCATACATTAAAAACATAACACAAATCAGACATGACAACGCTCCATTTATCATAAAACATGCACTTCCTTATCAGTCACTCCCCATATTCACCCAGAGTGCCCAGGTGTAATCATACATCTCGCTACTAACCAAAACATTTTATCACTCACATTTAATCAAACCATATTTGTATATAATCATAACTGCGCTGTAAATATCATTAAAATCATTCACAAATTATAAGCACATATCGACACACATTAAAATCATCACATAAATCAGAATTGGGAATATGTAAATAAAAAATCATCACAGCATTGTAAATAACCATTTTATCAGTCATTAGAAAGTAAGAACATAAATCATTCACCAAAACATTAAAATCATTCCATCTAATCATATCAGAATTATGTATAAATCATAACCGCACTATTAAATCATAAAGTCACTCACTAGTTTTAAGTCTAAGTTAAGTTCGTTAGTTTAAAGCAGGTTTTTTGTATTATATTTTTTCCTGTAAATAAAAGTCAATTCATCAACGCATAACCTCACCTCATTAATCATCTGTAAATAATTATTTGGAATATATATTATGTTGCTGCTGTACAAATAGTTTGTAAGGCCCAAGAAAGGCCAGTAACAACTGTAGCATAGGATAATAATAAATATCTCTATCTTCCCGTCCATAGTCGGCATTTAAGCGTCAGACCCTTATCCATAAGCAACGGTAACCATAAATCTCGCAGATTGAGTTAGCCATTGCTTATAGGATTGTATAGGGCTGTCGCTTGAACCAGGCAACCATGAGTCGGGAAAAATGATATGTATATATAAATGTTGAACAATAAAAACACTTCTAACCTGATCTCGTCCGATCTCATCAGATAAGCAACATCGGGCGCGGTTAGTACTTGGATGGGTGACCGCCTGGGAACACCGCGTGCTGTTAACATTTTTTTTATAATTTAACTGTACTGTATCAAGAACTATTTTTCGGTCACAGCAGGGTGCGTAGTAAGCTAGTACATACCTGTAATTTAAGTCAGATTAACTTTTACTAAGTACTAAGTAAAAGATAATCCGATTATGTTTATACGATATTATATACTTAAATAAGTATTTATGTAAAACTCCTAATTCAAATAAAACAGTCACACTCACACATACATACATACATATATACATACATACATACATACATACATACACATACATACAGACATATATATATATATATATATATATATATATATATATATATATATACATACATACATACACATAAAAATATAAAATTATATTTAAGTTATGATATCACCTATTATATAAATTGATATGATTGTTTTTTTTTATTTAATTTATTTTACAATATAAACGAATAGCATTACATATTTTAATAACTATTTTATATTTAAAACTAAATATATATGTAGAAGAAGAAATATTTTGTATACAGTAACGATTTATACTACTAAGGTACTCATATTTTCATTAAATTTACCTGTAGATATGAGAATATTTATAAACAAACTATATGTATATTTGTTTATTGATGTATTGTTTATAATTATTGAATATGTATAATGTAGTAAATATTTTATTATAATAAATACATTGAAATAACATATTCAACTTGGTCACAATTTTCACTTTCTAATAACATTATATCAAATCTGATATCATATACCTATAATATGAAGTATATATTCTTAAAATAAAATATTTTTATATATCCTAATGTTGTAGTTTAATAATTATAAATAATAAAAGTTTTTACGAACGCACAAAATTCGTACACGATGTAGCTAGCAAGCGAACAAGTTGATTTCTGCGCCGTTCGGTACATTTTCATAGGACATCATATTACTGGCGCTGACTTTGGGGGTGAGTGTCATCACCGTATATGCGTTAAAGACGTGCCGTACATGTGCTCTGTTTTTATCTTGTGTTTTCGTTGGAAATAGTGCATTTTAATTGTGGAAAAGTGTTGTTTTGTGTGTATAAAAGCTACCTGTGTGTGCCCAGTGTTAAATTTTTATGTGAACCAGTGTAAAACCAGTGAAAAAAGCAAAATTCTTAAAAACACGTGCTCCGTCTGTCAAAGCCGGAAACAGAAAGTGAAAAAGTGTTAAAACCATAAAAATAAATACATTAAAACATAAGTTCACACTATTTTAAATAAATATATAAATAATAAGCACAAACATCAGTGAAAATTTATAAAAAATGAAATAAAATTATAAAAATAAATATATTTTCATAAAATCACTAAAAACACCTAAAATACTAAATAAAAATAATAAATAGTGCATTAAAATAATAATAAAACAACAAAAATCACAGTATTAAATAAATAAATAGTTAAAAACAAATAAATAAAAATGAAAAAATTAAAACTAAAAACTTTTCTGACTTGAGGAAGGAATAACAAAATATAGTAAAAAAACAAATTTTTAGTGTATAACGAACCCAATTTTAATATCTGTAATTATTTATTCTTTTAATTGTGCTGTCCTATTATTGAAATAAAAAACTTAATATATAAAAAAAGAGGAAAAAAAAAACAAATAATAATAATAATAGAAAAAAATTATTAATAATAAAAATAAATAAATAAATAAAAAATAATAAAAAATATATATAAAAAATAAAAAATAATAAGTGTGTTTGACAAGGTGGCTAAATAACCATTCTTATTTTTAATCTGTGTTATTCGTCTTATTTATAATAATTTAACTATTGATATATAAAAGAAAGTTAAAATAAAAAAATAAATAAAAAATTAATAGAGATAAATAAATAAAAAATAAAAAAAAAACTTTTGACAGCGTGCCCTAAACACGTTCAAATTTTAATTTGGTGTTTGTGTCATTCTAATTTATCTTGTGCGCGCCTTGTCGGCTCAAACGCCGGACGACGAAGGATTTTACATACACACGAACAAGAGACTCCGTAGGACTTCAACCCCTAGCGAAGCGTCGTACAAGAGCCCAAGGTCTACCCCAGGAATCAATAGGCGCAGCCCTTACACCCACAGTCCCGACGGAATGACTACCATTCGACTCTCCAATGTGCCCTCGCACCTTAGAAGCATCAAGAGCCTATTCCCACTACTAAATAAGACCGAGGCAAACATCATTAATGTTCAAATACTAAGAACAGGTATGATCCTAGTACGTGGGCTTGACAAACATTTGGCAGAAAAACTGCGTAAGTTAAGGTCACTGGCAAACGCACCGAGCATTCAAATCGTCACGGTCGACAAGTATCCCGCCTCCCAGCGTACTCCCGTTCCCCGTAAACAATCCTATTCCTGCGTAATTACAGGAGTTGACTTCGACATTTCCATGGAAGAAGTAGAGAAGCGGCTAGCCGATCTCCAGCTCCAGTTTAAAAAAGTCTGGCGCATCAAAAGCAGAGCTACTGATATGGAAACTCGGCTAGTCAGAGTCATTACGGAGGATAAGAACACCGTGGATCAACTCCTGGAAAACGGCTTTCCTTAATACTACCACATTCACCGCGTCGAACCCTCTCGCCCAAATCCCCCCCAACCACTCCAATGCCAACGTTGCCTGGCGTTCCACGGCCCCACCACGCAGTGTACCTCCCATCCCAAATGCGCTCGGTGTGGAAAGGACCACTATACAAGAAAGTGTGACTTCAAAGAAACACCCAACTGCGCCAACTGCACCGGAACCCACCCTGCTACCTCTTACGATTGCCCAGAACGTCCGAAGATACCGGCTTCTGCTGAGGCAACAGTGCCCCTAACTTGCGTGGATCCAGCAGAAGAAGTTGGAGAAGATCAGCCGCAAACCATCAATGACCCGACCATCCAAAACTTGCTGCATTTCTTTACCACAACCTTATTGAATGCCATGCCAGACCAGAGGAGCAGACTCCAAACAATTATTAATAAATCCACGAAGCAGTTCTTCGGCAAGAAGATGAGTATATCTTACTCTGGCAACGGCATTCACATAGGGTTCCATGAAATAACATACGCCATGGCTGCTGGTTCCAGATTTCAAACAGCTGTTTAAATATACAGCAGCAATAACTCCGCCAAAATAAATTCTATCTTAATGGATCAAGCAACTGTCAGAATAGGCACCATCAACGTAGACGGCTGGAGACGAAAACACACCCTAGTAAAAGAAATGATGGACAAGGACAAGGTCTCAGTAATAGCAATTACTGAGACTAAAACAAAAGCGCCAATCCGTGTGAAGGGTTGCAAAACTTTCTACAAACGGGCATTGGGCCCGTACTGCGCAGGTGGCGTCGCCCTAGCTATTAGAAACGATATCCTTACTGAGGAGATAAACCAGCCAGACCTTCAGGAGTTCCAGGCTGTCGTCGTTAAGCTGGAGGTAGCCAAGGGGGTCTTCTACCTCATAATTGCGCTTTATATCCCCCCAAACGATGACATCCCGCTCGAAGTGCTACAATTTGCAGCTGAAACACCACGGACAATCCTGTTAGGAGATCTCAACGCCAGGAACACCCTGTTTGGCGACACGGCCACAAATGCAAAAGGGCGAGAACTTGTTCATCTCCTGGACGAGCTACAACTGCATCGCTTAGAAAATGAAGAATTTACATTCGTTGGACACCAAGGATCCTCAATAGTGGGCCACATCCTTCACTCAGCGGACGTCATGGGCCATCTGGTCAATACAGCATTTATAGGAGAATGCGTTACAAGTAATCATCTTCCGCTCTTATGTGACGCATTCTTCCTGGAAAGAACGCCATCCATCCCTCCACGAAGATTCTTCACAGATTACCGTCGAGCCGACTGGACAACATTTGCGAATTCCATCGAATTAGCGTTACCGCAGGACCGTATTGCTCTTCAAACGGTGGCCTAAGTCGACAACGCAATGGAACAGATTACTACAACTATCCAGCGCGCTATCCAGGCTTCCATCCCTAAACGGTTAGTCCAAGAAGACCGAGCCATTCCACAGCAAATTCTTCGTATGATTCGGTACAAGAGACACCTCTATCGCCAAATTAAAAGAATCCACGACCCCAGTATGAAGAAAGAATGGAACTACTGGAATGCGAAAATCCGAAGAGACCTAATTGTATACAAAGAAAGGAGATGGGCTAATATGTGTGATAAATTGGACTACAGGGATGGCAGCAAGTTCTGGAATAAATTTAAACAGTTGACTGGACAACGAAGAAGAAGTAATCACCCACTACGCACCGACGAAGCCATCTGCACTACAGAAGAAGAGAAAGCCAATGCGTTCGCTAACAAGATGCAAGAGGTCCAGCAAATCCCGTCCGATAACCAGTTCGACGAAGAATTCTTCGTGGAAGTGAATGAAGACCTCGGCCAAATCAACATGGATCCGTTATTAGATGTGGCCCACTACCAAGAGAGACCCGAAGAAGACCCCGACAGAATCTGGTCTCCTGAGATCAGCGAAGAAGCAGTGAACAGTCTCATCCGCCGAGCTCCAAATAGAAGTCCAGGAGAAGATGGAATTACATTCAAGGTACTTAAACACCTGCCCCCTATTGATATTTCCTTCCTGGCCATAATCTTTATAGCCTGCCTAAAGCTGGGGCACTATCCTCCTAGATGGAAGCTATCCCATGTGACCATGATCCCGAAACCACACAAAAATTCCTTCCTTATCGATTCCTATAGACCCATTAGCCTCCTTAACACGATGGGCAAACTCCTAGACCGCCTGATCCATGAGAGGGTAGAAGAATTTACCACCATGAGGGGAATCATCCCAACGAGCCAAGCAGGATTTCGAAAAGGAGCATCCACCAACAACTGTCTTCTCAAGTTGACGTCAAGTATCTCTCATGCCATTAACCAGGGCCATTGTCAACTAGCAATATTTCTAGATATAGATAAAGCATTTGACAAGGTCTGGCATGAGAGATTACTGTTCAAGTTAATCCTGCTTGGCTTTCCCACGCCCATGGTGCGATTGATCCGGAACTTCTTGAATGGCCGCCAGTCCTGCATCATTGGGGAAGCCAAATCCAGAGAGTACGTCCCCCGCGCCGGAACACTTCAGGGTTCAGTCTTGTCACCCATTTTATACAACCTCTACTGCGCTGACATCCCGCAACCAGCCACGCCCGCAATATCCCTTATGCAGTATGCAGACGATACGGTGTACACCGCAACGGGAAGAAGCGTAGAGCAGGTTCAAGTAGAGCTCCAGCGACAAGTCTGTTCCCTGGAATCTTGGATGAGCCAGTGGAGAGTGCGCGCCAACCCCACAAAATCTCAGTTGGTACTCTTCAGACATCGGGACCAGAAGAAACACAGAGAAGAAAGACTCTCCATCCACCTGTGGGGCATGCGCATTCAACCATCTCCAACTGCTACGTACCTTGGCGTTCTATTCACGCAAACACTCTCTTGGCGACCCCTAACTCAAGAAGCGCAGCGAACGTTTCGGAGGAGAGCTAATCTCATATATTCCTTGGCGGGAAGGCTACGAGGATGCAGCCTGAGAATACTGCGATATACCTTCTCAACTTTCGTCCGGCCAGCAGTGGAGTACTTCTCTATAGTATTTGCCAGCACGAGAGAAAACGTTATCACACCTCTATACGCCACTGAACGTCGGATTTTGAGAAGAATTTGCCGCCAGCCCCCGTGGTATCCATCGGACGAAATTCACCAATTGGCGAACGTAGTCCCAATTGCCCAGAGAGTTAAGGAACGACAGAAAAACTTCACCCTCAAGAACATTTCCCCTTCCAAACCCCTCCGTAACACTCTCCTTCAAGTGCCCAGGGCTACAAGGAAACCAAAAAGGAAATATCCATTCCCACCAGCGATGCTACTTGGGACACTAGAAAATCCGCCACCAGAAGTCGTAGACATCCTAGAAGAGACAGCGGTCTGTTTCAGAAAGTGAGAGAAAGGGAAAAAAAGAAGAAAAGAACAAGGAAAAAAAAAGGAAAAAAAAAACTGAATTAATATAGCCATCCAGAACATTAAGATCAATTGATGATAATTTATAAAAAGAAAAAAAAAATTTTATTACCGTCACCGAAAAGGGCATATGTCCCTATAACGGTGCGGGTGTAACAACCCGATTTATTTTGATTCGTCATTCGTCGCTGACTTTGTTTATATATTTTGATGGTTATTTTATCATCAATTATTTAATTCACATAACATATATATACATATTTTGTATTAAATATGGCAGATATTGCGACAACAAGTGCTGAACCTCAATCCAGACCCAAATCGACTGTGAAAAAGGAGAGAAAAACCAAAACGGATCATCCGAAGGCAACTTATCCTTCAACTGCAATTATGGTAAATAATGCTATACAAAATTTAAAGGAACGTGGTGGCTAAGTCACCTAAACCAAAAACAACTAAACCAAAAGTTGTTAAGAAGAAGGCTGCTTCGCCAAAAAAGAAGTAAATAGATACAATACTATATTATGATATTGTATCAAATATTAAAAAATGGTTCTTCTAAGAACCACCATATATTATTTATATTAAGATTATCTTTTTCATTATGCAACAATAAAAAATAATATTTTCTTTATACCTATATATTTAGTAAAGACATAATACCAGATTTTACTTATTACTATCACAGTAGGAATTGGTCTTAAATCTCTAAAATAATACCAGATTAGGATTAAATTATACCTGGAAATAAGACAAACATACAAACACACACACACAAATACACAGTTTTTTTTTTTTTTTTTATTTAGAATTCTGGTACATCAACATCTAGGTCATTAGTACCCGGTACAGTGCATTTTACGAGTACATTAATCTTTTTACATTAGGTACATTATATTCGTAAGTATAATTAGACAGTTTTATATAAGTATTTAAATTACATTTTATTTACAGATACAGGTATACATAGTTAGATAGTTTTGTATATATTGATATTTTTTATGTATCTTATAGTGTTATTTAAGATAGTAATGTCGTTTCCTAGGGCTTCTTGGGTGGTTAGTGCCATGTGGTTCGCGGTTCTTTGTTGGCTGTATTTTGTGCATTGGATTAGAAGATGTTCGGCTGTTACTAGGGTGTTGCATACGTTGCATATTTCAGGTTCCGTTTTATCTAGTATGTGTTTATGAGTCATATTTGTGTGTCCGATGCGTAGTCTTGTTATTACGATTTGGTCTCTTCTGTTGGGTAGGGTCGTTCCTTTGGAGGTATCTTGTTTTATGTTTCTTAATTTGTTGTTTGTTGTTCTTGTCCATGTGTCTTGCCAGTGTTGTTGAATTTGACTTTTTACGGTTTGTTGGAAGTCTTTGCTTGTAGTAGGGTAATGTTGTATTTCTCCCTGTATGGCTTCTTTCGCTGCTCTGTCTGCTGCTTCATTTCCTGTGATAGTGCTGTGTGATGGCGTCCAAATAAGTGATAGTTCGTTATTTTGTTTAATTTTGTGTATTGTGTTTTGTATTTTTTGGATGATGGGTTGGGAAATGTACATTTTACTTGTGTTCTGTATTACACTTAGTGAATCTGTAGCAATTATGAAATTTTTATTAGAGCTTTTTAGTTTTTCGATTTCGGTGAGTGCTGTTAGAATGCTGGTTGCTTCTGCCGTATATATTGAGAAGTTGTCTGGAAGTCGTAGTTTTATTTCTCTGTTTTCCATTATTATGGCTCCCCCTGTTCCTTCTTTCGTTTTGGAGCCGTCTGTATAGATGATATGTGGATTGTTTTGTAGGCTACATATTCGTTTGAATTCTTGTTTTAAAAGTTCTTGTGGGGTATCGTTTCTTTTGTATTTAGTGAGTTCGAGGAGGTAGTTGGCTTGATTCTTCTTCCATGGTGGTATATTTTCTTTATAGAGTTGCTCAAGTATAGGTAGGGTTAGATTTAGTTTGGATAGAGTATTATTAATGTGTATTTGTAATGGGGTATGATTTGGTATTGTATATTGGTCGCGGTTGAGTTTGTATATGTGTTTGTGTGCTGGATTTTCTGGATGTTTTATTAGTTTTGCAATATAAGTGAGTGTGAGTTGGTGTCGGCGGTACGTTAGAGGTTTCATTCCCGCTTCGACAAGCATACTTATGATTGGGCTGGTCCTGAAAGCGCCGATTGATAGTCTTATGGCTGTGTTTAGGACTGGTTCTATAGTTTTCAGGTGGCTTTGTTTAGCTGTTTGGTAGATGATTGAGCCGTAATCTATTTTGGACTGGATGTATGCTTGGTATATTCTGATTAATATTTCCCTATGTGATCCCCATTTGTTGTGGCATAAACATTTTATTATATTGAGGCCTTTGTAGCATTCTTGTTTTAAACTTTCGAGGTGATGTTTCCATGTTAACTTGGAGTCTAATATCATTCCAAGGAATTTAATTTTTGTTGTGTTTTCTATTGTTTTATTATTTAGTTTGATAATAAGTTTTGGGTGAGGTCTTGTCAGTTTTGTGAATATCATTACTTTGGTTTTTTGTTCCGAAAATTGGAGGCCTGTTTGTTTTGACCATTTTGATAGCGCATTTGTGGTGTTTTGAAGTTCGCGTTTTAGTGTTTGTATGTTCTTGTTGCTGAAATGAATGCCGAGATCATCTGCGAAGAGTGATTTTTTTATGTGTTGTGGTTTGTAGTCTATTATTTTGTTCATTGCAATTAAGAACAGTGTGACACTAATAATTTCTCCTTGCGGTGTTCCATTTTCTTGGTTCATTATTTTTGAATAGTGTTGGTTATATCTGACTTTGAATTTGCGGTTTGTTGTAAAGTTCTTTATGTAGTTTAAGATGTTTCCATCCAGGCCGTATGCTTTCATTGCTTTGATAATATAATGTCTCCAAACTGTGTCATATGCCTTGGATATGTCGAAAAAGATCGCGGCTGTGTATTGCTTGTTTTGAAATGCTTGGTGGATTTCTGATTGTAGCGCTATCAAGTGGTCATTTGTGGATCGCCCTTGTCGAAAGCCGCATTGTGAGCTGTTTAAAATTTTGTTGTATTCCAGGAACCATGTCAGTCTTTTATTGATAATTTTTTGAAGTATTTTACTTAAGCAGTTGGAGAGCGCAATTGGTCTGTAGTTTTCCGCTTTTGTTTTGTTCTTATTCGGTTTTAATAATGGTATTACTATAACCTCTTTCCAGGCTTTTGGGTATTTATTTGTACTCCAGATGCTATTGTAGATGTTTAGTAGGTAGTCCATCGTTTTGTCTGGTAGGGTTTTGATCATTTCATAGGTAATACCATCAGGTCCAGGGCTGCTTGACTGTATGATATCTTCTAATGTTGATTTCAGTTCGATTTTTGTGATGGGGTCGTTGATTGGGTGGTTGTTGTCGTCAGTGTTGATTTCCTCGGTTTCTATGTTATTTTTATGTGTAATGAAATCTGCCGAATATTGTGCGTTGCTTGAGTTTTCGTAAAATTGCTCTGCAAATGTATCTGCGATTTCTTGAGGTGTTGTTATTATTCTGTTGTTTTTGATTAGGATGTCAGTGTGGGATGTGGTTTTCTTGCCATTAATGCTTCCTATTTTCTTCCATACTTCAGGCATAGGTGTTGTTGTAGTGATGTTTGAAGTATAGTTTTGCCATGATTGTTGTTTACTTTGGAGTATTACTCTTCTGCTTTGTGCTTTTGCTTTGTTAAGTGCGATTAGGTTGTCTGTTGTTGGGTGTTTTTTGAAGGTTTTTAGTGCTTTTTTGTTGTTAACTATGGCTTCTTGGCACTGTTGGTTCCACCATGGTACTTGTTTCTTTTGTTTGTTTATGCCTATTTTTTTGAAGGCTATATTTGCTGCGTCGGTTATTGTGCGTGTTAGAAATTCAACTTGTATATCTATGTCCTCTGTCTGCGGTGGTTTTTGGATTTTCGCTGAGTCTGTGAATTGTTCCCAGTTTCCATTTTTAGTGTTCCATTTGGGGTGGGTGCTGATTGGACTGTCGTTATTTTGTACATTGGTGACGTAGGTAGTTTTAATGGGAAAGTGGTTTCCCACATAGGATAGCGGTATTACTGTCCATGATAAACTAGGGGTGAGGGAGGAGTCACAGAATGTTAGGTCGATGGTTGACATATTTCCGGATGCTGCGATGAAGTGTGTGCTTGTTCCATCGTTTAGTAAAGTTAGTTTATCAGTAGCGTTTATGATGGATTCAATATCTTTTCCCCGTCTGTCAGTATTTTCACTTCCCCAGATGCTGTTATGTGCGTTGAAGTCGCCTGCCAGGATAAATGGTCGTGGTAGTTGGGTGATTAGATGGTCTATTTCTTTGGAGGGAATTGTTTGATTTGGAGGGAGATAGATGGAGCAGATAGTTGTTTTTATGGGTAGGTACGTAGATATTGCGACAGCTTCTAGATTGGTTTGTAGGTTGATTTCTGTGGCATATTTTGCATTGTTGACAAATATGGCAACTCCCCCACTTGCATTATTAAGGTTTTGCCTGTCTTTTCGATAAGCTGTAAAGTTCTTTAGGTTTGCTTTCTGTTGGTTATGCAATCTCGTCTCTTGTAGACAGATAAAATGTGGATTAGTTTCTGTAATTATTTTTTGTATTTCGCCTAGGTGGGCGTGAAATCCATTTGCGTTCCACTGTATAATATTCATCGTTTTAGATTGTGTTTTGTTCTGTTTCTTCTTGTTCGTCGATGAGTTGATTATTGATTTTATTTATAATTCGAGTGAATCTATTTTTGGAGAGTTTTCTATTCAGTAGTGGGTACAGATTTTTCATCATAGTTAGGAGTTCTTTTGTATTATGTGTGTAGTCTCTAGAGATTTTAAGCGGGTCTACACAGTTCGTAGCGTTTTCAATGAAATCTTTAAATATTTCGTATGTTAGTGGGTATTGCTTTTCGTTCTCATCGATTTCGTTTTTGAGCACATGCAGAAGTTCGTCTGTTGTTAGGTTGTAACTAGGACTTGTTGATCTTGGTTTTTCTGCTTTCCTTATATCGTTGGTTTTATTATTTTGGAAGTTTGTTTCTTCAGTATCTGTGGTATTTTGTTCTTGAATTTGTCTTTTGGCACTGTTTGTGTTAATGGGTTTGTCTTGTTCTATCATTTTATTTAGATTGGTCATGGTTTCGGTTTCTTCTACTGTTGTATTGTTTATCATTGTTCTTATGTTTGGTGTATTTTGTGTGACAATTGCATTGTTTGTTGTGTGTTCAACATGGGTAAATGGGTAGAAAATTTGGGTTGATGGTGTTTGTGAGAGTTGTTTGTCTGTGTTTTTCTGACTTTTTTCTTTTCTTAGTGTTGTTGTTGTTGTCTGTGTTTGGGATGTAGGTACACCTGTTGTTAATTTTGGCACTTTGTTTGCCTGGCATTGCGTTGTAGTATGGCCTTGTTGCTTACAGTTGTAGCATGTGGGTGAGTCTCCACTTAGGAAGATTCTATAGTCGGTGTTATTGTATGTAATGATTAGTGATTCTGGTGGGGTTATGTCTTCTTTTTCTATGATATAAACTTGACGACGGAAGCTTAATACATGTGCGTATTCGTCTCCAAGTGCGCCTATTCTAAGATAGGTTATTGGGGACACTAGTTTAAGGTTTATTTGCTTTAGTGCTTGTTCTACGATGTGGTTGGGTATTGATGGCCCCAGATTTGATATGATGATCCTTTTTGTCGGGGTGATTAGTCTTCTTATTTCGAGGTTTTGGTTATCTATAGTGATGTGTTTGTATTTCTTTATTAGGTCTTCTACTAGTTGTTTGGATGTCAGGTAGATACAGATACGGTTGTGGGATATTCTAGATGCGAATGTGATGTTTTTGGGTTGAACTATGTTTCCTATTGCGTATATATATGATTTTAGCGGGATTTCATTTATAGCTGTAATGATGATTGCTTGTTCCTGAGATGGGTTGGTTGTGTTCATGTTTTGTTTGAGAATGTTAGCGTAGTTGTTGGCTGATTGTTGGTTTTGTGGGTTGGTTGGTTGTTGGTTTTGTGAGTTGGTTGGTTGTTGGTTTTGTGAGTTGACTGTTGGTTCGTTTTGGTTGGACGACATGTTGGGGTTGGTTCTGTTGGGGTGGGTGCTACACTAATTTGGCACTAGTGCCCGCTACTACTAAGTAGTAGAGGCATACACTCACGCACTTCACTATCACTGTAAACTATCGTCGTCTTTGTCGGTTGGGGTTAGATAACACAATATACTATGTATTTGGTAATATGTACGGAGCTCACAAAAACACGTCTGTTCACTATCGTAGCTGCGGAAGGAATGATTGTATTCATACACAGTTTTATTAGATATAAATATGACCCTTAAAGTACTAGTACATAAGTGTCATAATCTGAACATTAGGTAAAATAATCCGTATATCATTTTGGATTATAATTAACGAACCGATTATAATTATTAATTATTATAAATAAATTATTTATCAATATATGACATTTATGTAAACATAATATATTTTTATATATACTATCATATGTGAAAAGAATTTTCTTTTTTTTATTAAATTAGCATTATAGTATGAGATAAATAAAATTCTTTTTTTAAATTATATATTTGGTGGTTCTTAAAAGAACCGACTGTTTTGTTTTATATTTTGTCCTAATAATAATAATTAAGAACAAAATATAATATGTTATTTAGGCACGTTCTCCACGAATACGTCTTGCCAATTGAATATCTTTTGGCATAATCGTAACACGTTTTGCGTGAATTGCGCACAAATTAGTATCTTCAAACAAACCGACCAAATATGCTTCACTTGCTTCTTGTAAAGCCATTACAGCTGAACTTTGGAAACGTAAGTCAGTTTTGAAATCTTGTGCGATTTCACATACAAGACGTTGGAATGGCAATTTACGGATTAAGAGTTCAGTACTCTTTTGGTAACGACGAATTTCACGCAAAGCTATTGTTCCTGGACGATATCTATGTGGTTTCTTAACACCTCCGGTTGCTGGTGCACTTTTACGTGCAGCCTTTGTTGCAAGCTGTTTACGGGGTTCTTAGTTGATTTACGTGCAGTTTGTTTAGTACGCGCCATTTTCAAATGATAACGTATGTAACAACGAACAATACAAGTTACAGACTGTTGCTGAAACGATTTTTATCTTGTTTATATGTATGCGCAGAAGACCTAACATATGATTGGCTCATAATTTTCCCCACCATTGTACAACTGTGACGTTGTATATATAAGAGATTTTATATAGAGAAATTTTCATTCTACTACAAAACTTTACGTTGTTAGTATTGTAGTATTACATTAAATTTGTAAAATGACTGGTCGTGGTAAAGGCGGTAAAGGATTGGGAAAAGGTGGCGCTAAACGTCATCGTAAAGTTTTACGTGATAACATCCAGGGTATTACAAAGCCAGCAATTAGACATTTAGCTCGTCGTGGTGGTGTTAAACGTATTTCTGGTTTAATCTATGACGAAACACGTGGTGTATTAAAAGTTTTCTTGGAAAATGTTATCCGAGATGCTGTTACATACACTGAACACGCTAAAAGGAAGACAGTTACTGCTATGGATGTTGTATACGCATTGAAACGTCAAGGTCGTACTTTGTACGGTTTTGGTGGTTAAAAATAATATTTATTTATTAATAAATATTAACAATACAACAAGCCCTTTTCAGGGCCACAAAATATAATTAAATAAAAAAAGAATTAAATATCTTATTTGAATGCTATATGTAAGCTAACGGGGAGTAAGTGGGGCCTTCGCGCAGCTGATGCCGGTAAATCGTTTTATTTGAAATAAAATGTTTGAGTTCGATTATATCGGTGAATATATATTTTATATAGCTGCTTTGTATAGTTTTGGAAAAGTGTATGCTTATATAGTCCATTTGTTATAATAATTTAGCTGTTTATCGTACAGAACGTAGAGAAATAAAGGAATAAAAGAAAAATGAATGTTTTGTAGGTTGGAAACGTATGTGAATGATATGAAATATACTGTGGTTTTCTGAAATATTCAGTTTAAAGTTTAGTCGTTTAAAAATTATATTTGAAAATTCAAAAATTGGCGGTATGTTTAATGGTTTATCTGTAAAGTTTATTTTTATTATTATATAATATTAATGTTGAAGTGTACAATATTAGATTTTGAATTTAATAAAATAACAAGAAAATCAAATTGCTATATTTTCGTAGCATAACAGTAGAAAACATATTATTACAATAATATTGTTATTATTATTAAAAAAATATATATTTAATTACCTTACAGCGAGCTAGCTAATATATTTATGAAATTGTTGTTATTAGAAATTACCTAAAAATATGATATAGAATCCAAGGATAGAAGGTTATCTGGAAATGTTGTTTATTTTATTTATTTATTTGTAATTATGACATCAAATGTTGAAAATATTCTTTTATGAATATTTAAATTTGTGGCTCTGAAAAGAGCCGATTGAATTGTTATAAACAAATGATCATTATTGACCATTTACTTGGAGCTAGTGTATTTGGTAACAGCTTTTGTTCCTTCACTTACAGCGTGCTTAGCAAGTTCACCAGGTAACAATAAACGTACAGCCGTTTGAATTTCCCGACTGGTAATTGTTGAACCTTTATTGTAGTGAGCTAAACGAGAAGCTTCGGCCGCAATACGTTCGAAAATGTCATTTATAAAACTGTTCATAATGCTCATCGCTTTACTGGAGATACCAGTATCGGGATGTACTTGTTTCAATACTTTGTAAATGAACATTGCATAACTTTCCTTCCTGCGCCGTTTCTTCTTCTTGTCATCTTTCGAGATGTTCTTTTGAGCTTTGCCAGCTTTCTTAGCTGCTTTACCACTTGTTTTAGGAGGCATTTTTCTTTCACAAGACACAAACAACCAGCACAGTCAACGTGTCAAGCACAGCTGTTGCCCGCCGGGGCAGCGTCACCTGCTTATATGGACGAGATCGTACCGACTCCGGCTAAACTTCCTATGCTCAGCATACGAATGTGTGCTATAAGCGCATACAAAATTCTTACTGCATTCCTATTGGATACTTACATTTGCCTACCTTATATAAACACCAACTCCAACGTTTTGGTCGACATTATTAGACCTTAGTTCGCTCTCACAAGCCGAACAGTGAAGAACCCCGCTGAGTCTTACCTGAACTGGCAAAGGAATAGCGTAGCCTCCGGGAGCCGCTATCGAGTCCCTACACAGGGGTACAGCTGCAGAGTTTTACCTGCACAATAGTGCCTGTGCTAAGTGCTGTTCGTCATGGCCGCCGACCACCAGCGTCTTACCGAGATCAACCTCCAGCTTCCCACGCTGAAGAAACCCGCTGACCGAAGGAAGTTCAACGAATTGCAGTCCGAGAAAATTCGAAGACTGGAAAAGCTGATGAAAAAGTATCAGAAAGCATCGAAAAAAGTAAGTGGATCAGAATTACTTGCCACTACTCAAGCCTCGCATGATGCCACGCCCGAGACCGCTACTGCCATCTATGATGCAAACCACGAACCCACGCCGCTCATCAGCGACACTAGCGCCATCTGTGAAGCCCGCGCGCAACCAAAAAGTGCTGCCATCCCTTCAGTCACGCCTGGAACCAGCAAAGAAGAGAAATTTCCTGTCAAAATCAACGTAACAGACACGACATTGCTTGAAGAAAGCGCTAACATGATTCCCGACGATGGCTTTACTATCGTTCAAAGCCGGAGTAAAAAGATGAAGATATTGTCAAAAGATTCTACTAAATATGACGCCTCCTCTATAATGGAAACCGAAGACACCATAAACAACGCGAGTCAAGCAACGAAAGAGAAAACGCCACCGCCAATATATTTGAAAAACTTAACTTCATGGACCTCCACCGCGCGATCTATTAACGCGGCCGACATTAAACTAAAGTTTTGCAAAGCTAATAACGAGAGCGTTAAAATCCAACCCGAAAAAGTCGAGGACTAGAGGAAGTTGCAAAAACTGCTTCCAACTCTGAACCCGCCTGTCCAATTTTTCACCTACCAACTGAAGTCCGAGAAACCGCTGCAGGTTGTCATCCGAGGCTTGCCAACTTCTATCACCTGCCAAGAAGTTGTCGAAGAACTTAAAGTGAGCAAAAATCTACCAGCCATCAAAGCGTACAGAATTGGAAAATCAGCCAATTTAGTTGCCGTCAACCTGGAGCGAACGGCGGAAGCCAGCGAAATATTTAAATTGACGGACCTTCACCACCTAAAGATCAGCGTCGAAGGCAAGAGACGTCCCACCACACCAGGACAATGCCATCGCTGTCACAGTTTCAACCACTCGTCCAGCGGTTGCCAACTCGAATGGCGCTGTGTCAGATGCGGAGAGGTTCATGCGACATTTGAATGCCAGAAAACTGACAAAACCACGCACAAAGCCAAGTGTGCGAACTGCGGAGGAGAGCATACTGCCAACTACCGAGGCTGTCCACATTACAAGGATGCTCTTGAGAAAAAATTAAGTAGAAAAGTTGAAGGTAAAAGCTACGCAGCCGCCACAAAAACACAACAACCAACATCCGTTAACACATTTACTGCACCCACTGCAACTCCAGCTACGGAAACCGCTACATCTATCGCCGTCAAACAATCTACAACACCAGCAAGAACGGCAGCAACAGCTGCTGCTAAAACTGATTTGCAAGTCGCCACGACCTCCGCCCACAAACCAATATTGGTAAAGTCATCGAAAATCAATTTGAAAAAGGCAATTAAACCAAAAGCACCAACAATCAAGAAGTCGCCAAAACCACAGTCAGCTGAACAAACCGCTGATGAAGAAACAAGTATAACTAAGCTGATGAAGTTGCTTTCATCAGTAAGCATTGAAGCCCTGTGCGAGTCAGTCCTGAGCCTCGTGGACAAAATTGCCTCAGCCAAGAACACAGCTGAAATGATGCTGATCGCTATGCAGTCCCTACCTTCAATCATCGCAATATTCAGGAATGGCTGCTAAACCCAGACCAGCATCAAAACTCAGAATTGTTGCGTGGAACGCAAACTCCATGGTTAAAAAGCAGGAAGAACTAGAAGAATTTACCCATAGAATTCGAGCAGACCTCGTGCTGGTAAATGAAACTTTCTTAAATCCAAATATCAACGTACGCAACATCCCCAACTATAACTGCTTTCGGAGGGATCGAGACGGCAACGGAGGAGGCACAGCTATATTCGCACGTAGAACTATAGACCACTGTGAATGCGACCTTCTAGATCTTGAAAACCTAGAAGCCTCTGCAGTAATTGTAAACACAGTAGAGATGGGGCCCATCCGGCTCGTTGCAGCCTACAACCCTCCTGCAAAGCCAATGTTGAGCGCAGACTTGGACAAGATCCTGGACATCGACAACCTTCCGACAATAATTGCAGGCGATCTAAATGCCAAACATCCCGCTTGGCAGAGTCGAGCAACAAACACCAAAGGTAGTGTGCTTCTAAAGTACGCCACGGACCGACAACTCACAGTCACCGGCCCGGGGGAACCAACATACTTTAGTAGTGCTGGACACGCTCCAGACCTGCTAGACATCGCTGTGCTCCACAAGATCAACTCTAACTGCACCGTGTCAACCTGCAACGACCTCTCCTCGGACCACAATCCGATTATCCTCGACCTCGGAGATGACGACGAGCCCACTGCTGCACAACTCAAGAAGAGCATCGACTGGGAAGCCTTCACCGAAAAATTGGAAAAAGAATTTGGCTCTTTACCAAACATAACAACGACAATCCAATTGGAATCCGCAGTAGAGGAGCTGACACATAAAATAAAAACAGCTATGGAAGCCGCAAGTCGCGCACTGAAAAATCCACAAGCCCCAAGACTTCCAGCAGAAGTTCTTACCTTAGTGAAGGAAAGGTAAGTAGCACGACGCACTTGGCAGCGGAGCAGAGATCCAGCTGACAAACGGCTCTACAACCGACTCACTACAATTATTCGTGACAAGATCCGAGAGCACAAAAGCATCCGATGGGCCGAAGCACTCACAGCAGCAGAAGACCACGAGCAAAAACTATGGAAAATATCCAGGGCGCTCAAAACTAAACGAGCTCCTCCACGCGCTATCCATGGACTACAAGGCCTAGTGTATACAGCACAAGAGAAAGCAGAAGCCATTGCACAATGCCTGGAAAAGCAATGCTCGCCGTCGTACGAGAACGCTGACATCGGCTTCATCGGAAGAACGCACAAACATGTACGTAACCGGCTTAAAGAAGATTGTACTGACGACCCTTTCTTCACTACTCCCAAAATTGTGCAAGGAATTCTACAAAAAATAAATCCGAAGAAAGCCTCGGGGCCGGATCAAATCCCAGCAGCTGCACTTCGAGCTCTTCCTCCAAAACCAGTGGTGGCTCTAACGAATATTATTAATGCAATATTTCGACTTCAATATTTTCCCACCAGTTGGAAGAAGGCGGTTGTTATAACCATTCCCAAGCCCGGAAAGGATTCCAAATTTCCTCAAAACCACCGGCCGATAAGCCTGCTAAGCCACCTTGCTAAAGTAGCAGAAAACGTCTTTCTACAAGAACTAAAGCGGATCGCCGAGGAGCTGGAAGTCCTTCTTGCAGAGCAGTTTGGGTTTAGACACCGACACAGCACAACTCAACAAGAAGACAAGAATTATTCCACGACATTTGCAATTGGCCATCCGTAATGACGAAGAATTAAATAAATTATTGTCTGGTGTTACAATTGCACAGGGTGGTGTACTGCCTAATATTCAGGCTGTATTATTACCAAAGAAAACTGAAAAATTTACGTAAATTTTTTTTAAACAATTATAAACAACGGTCCTTTTCAGGACCACAAATTATTTATTAAAAAAAAAAGAATATCATATTATTTTTGCAATAATAATAACAATAAAAAATATACTTACATGTTTCAATGTAGCAAGTAGTATTAATCGTAAATTGTTTTCTTCACATATTATACACCAGTTTCGTATAAATAATTTTACCTAAAAATTTAAAAGTAATAGTAAATGTAGTTATATTCCTTTTTAACAATAAAAAATTAAATACACGCTACATATATCTTTATAAACAATTATGTTAAGTTATTATTTCTGCATTATACACAAGTTTCGTATAAATAATTTTACCAAAAAAATTTTAAATATTAGTAAATGTACATATATTCACCAATACAAAATTAAATACACGCTATATATCTATATAAACACTTATGTCAAGTTAATATTTCTGCATTTTGTCATTTCAAATTTATAAATTCTAACCTAACAAATCTTTTACTTTTAATATACAAATATTATAAATATCTAAAAATATAATACTATAATTTCACTTACCTAAAATCAAAATGTTATATATAACTAATAAGTTTATACTTTGTATATTACTACTTGATAATTATAAAGTTTACAAATGAGACTCTTTTGTTCATAAATTATATTCACAAAACAGCAAATAGTACACACATATGCCATCTATCGTGTTAACGATAATACAAGTTAAATTTCAAAAAACAATTACCTAGCTAACCGAGTGTCGTCGTGGCGGGCGGTAAATTTTTAAAAATAATAATTTTATTTTCTATTCTTTACCCAAAATATTTCACGAATTATAAACTGCTTTATACTGGTTTACAGTCAGCCAGTACGGTTGTGTGGTCGTGGCGTGTCTTGTCTGATCGTGTAGATAAGTAACATAGCCCGCCCTGTCCAATTGGATGGGTTGCCGCACAACGGCTCGGTGTGTGCTGGCCTTGCAGAGACTGTAGGATGACAACCTGCATCACTAAATTGCAAGTAAAACATGTCACGAAACAAGTACTTCAGGTACTTGAGGCCTAATCGACTTCATCAAAAATCTGGATCTACTTCCGGAAAACTAAGTAAGGGCTGTGTCACAATAGATCTTCTAGGTCGCGTTGACAAAAAGCGACAAAACGCTTAAAAAACCCTCATATACATACAATACAATACAAATACTGGTTTACACACATTAGTATAAAAATTTATGTATATGAATATAAATTTTAATTAAATGATATATTTAAATATAATAATTTTAATATGTTTAATAATACAATATTCATAATAAAATAAAATATAAGTGCTTATAGTTTAACATAAAATGTAATTAAATATTTTTTTTTACTTTTGTCAATTTTGTTGAAAATATATTTGTAAAAATATTATTATATTTTGTTATATTAGTCAGACAATAATAAACTTATTGTTCAATATGAATCAATGACTATTTTGTTTCGTTGCTATAGTAAATTAGTTCTTCAATATGTAACAATGATTTTTTTATTGGTTGCTATAGTAAAATAATTGTTCAATATTTAACAATAATATCTTTATTGGTTGCTACAGTAAATTAAATCTTTAATATGTAACAAAGATTTTCTTATTGGTTACTATAGTAAAATAATTGTTCAATATGTAACAATTACTTTTTTCATTCGTTATTGCTATGTAACAGTTTTTTTTTATTTGTTGCTATGGTAAAGTAATTGTTCTATAAGAAACAATTGTTTTTTTTATTAGTTGCTTTAAAAAAAATAATTGTTTAATATGTAACATTGATTTTTCTTATTGGTTGCCCTAAAAAATTAATTGTTTAATATGTAACAATGTTTTTTTTATATGTTGCTATAACAAAAATATTGTTTAATATGTAACAATTATTTATTTATTTGTTGCTATAGTAAATTAATTGTTTAATAAGTAATAATGATTTTTTTTCATTCGTTGCTATAGTAACTTAATTGTTTAATAAGTAACAATAATTTTTTATGTTCGTTGCTATAGTAAAATAATTGTTCAATATGCAATAATGATTTTATTATTCGTTGCTAGGTAGCAATGATATTTTTATTCGTTACTGTAGTTATGGTATATTATTTTTAAATATTGTATATACTTATATATTTTTGTTATATTCTAAAGTGAAAAGATTTATTTACGTTAACGGCCATACCATGTTGAATACTCATGATCTCGTCCGATCTCATCAGATAAGCAACATCGGGCGCGGTTAGTACTTGGATGGGTGACCGCCTGGGAACACCGCGTGCTGTTAACATTTTTTTTATAATTTAACTTTACTGTATCGAGAACTATATTTCGGTCACAGCAGGGTGCGTAGTAAGCTAGTACATACCTGTAATTTAAGTCAGATTAACTTTTACTAAGTACTAAGTAAAAGATAATCCGATTATGTTTATACGATATTATATACTTAAATAAGTATTTTTGTAAAACTCCTAATTCAAATAAAACAGTCACACTCACACATACATACATACATACATATATACATACATACATATATATATATATATATATATATATATATATATATATGTATATATATATATATATATATATATATATATATATACATACATACATACATACATACACATAAAAATATAAAATTTTATTTAATTTATGATATCACCTATTATACAAATTGATATGATTGTTTTTTTTTATTTAATTTATTTTACAATATAAACGAATAGCATTACATATTTTAATAACTATTTTATATTTAAAACTAAATATATATGTAGAAGAAGAAATATTTTGTATACAGTAACGATTTATACTACTAAGGTACTCATATTTTCATTAAATTTACCTGTAAATATGTGAATATTTATAAACAAACTATATGTATATTTGTTTATTGATGTATTGTTTATAATTATTGATTATGTAGAACATAATAAATAATTTATATTAATAAATACATTGAAATAACATATTCAACTTGGTCACATATTCCTATTGAATTCATAAAACTTACAAAAATTTTCACTTTTTAATAACATTATATCAAATCTGATATCATATACCTATAATATGAAGTATATATTCTTAAAATAAAATATTTTTATATATCATAATGTTGTAGTTTAATAATTATAAATAATAGAAGTTTTTACGAACGCACAAAATTCGTACACGATGTAGCTAGCAAGCGAACAAGTTGATTTCTGCGCCGTTCGGTACATTTTCATAGGGCATCATATTACTGGCGCTGACTTTGTTTATGTATTTTGATGGTTATTTTATCATCAATTATTTAATTCACGTAACGTATATATACATATTTTGTATTAAATATGGCTGATATTGCGACAACAAGTGCTGAACCTCAATCCAGTCCCAAATCGACTGTGAAAAAGGAGAGAAAAACCAAAACGGATCGTCCGAAGGCAACTCATCCTTCAACTGCAATTATGGTAAATAATGCTATACAAAATTTAAAGGAACGTGGTGGCTCATCTCTTCAGGCAATTAAGAAATATATGTCTGCAACATATAAAGTAGATGCTGAAAAGATTGCATCATTCATAAAGAAATATATTAAAGCAAGTGTTGCGTCTGGAGCACTTGTTCAGACAAAAGGTAAGGGAGCTAGTGGTTCGTTTAAATTGGCATCAATTGCAGTTACCAAGAAATCTGTTGTTGCTGCTTCAAAACCGAAAAAATCTGCAGCAGCATCAAGGTCAACGAAATCAAAAGCAGACCAGAAAGAGAAGAAAAGTACTGCAACAGCGGCGACTGGTAGAAAAACCAACGCAAGCAAAGCAGTTAAGTCTAGGAAGAGTGCAAATTTGGAGAAGAAAAAATCATCTCCTGCTAAAGTTGCCAAACCTAAATCTCCATCAGAAGTGAAGAAAACAACAAAGGCACCAAAAAAAGCCTAAGTCACCTAAACCAAAAACAACTAAACCAAAAGTTGTTAAGAAGAAGGCTGCTTCGCCAAAAAAGAAGTAAATAGATACAATACTAAATACAAAATATTAAAAAACGGTTCTTCTAAGAACCACCATATATTATTTATATTAAGATTATCTTTTTCATTATGCAAACAATAAAAAATAACATTTTCTTTATACCTACATATTTAGTAAAGACATAATACCAGATTTTACTTATTACTATCACAGTATGAATTGGTCTTAAATCTCTAAAATAATACCAGATTAGGATTAAATTATACCTGGAAATAAGACAAACATACAAACACACACACACAAATACACAGTTTTATTAGATATAAATATGACCCTTAAAGTACTAGTACATAAGTGTCATAATCTGAACATTAGGTAAAATAATCCGTATAACATTTTGGATTATAATTCACGAACCGATTATAATTAATAATTATTATAAATAAATTATTTATCAATATATGACATTTATGTAAATATAATATATTTTTATATATACTATCATATTTGAAAAGAATTTTCTTTTTTTTTATTAAATTAGCATTATAGTATGAGATAAATAAAATTCTTTTTTTAAATTATATATTTGGTGGTTCTTAAAAGAACCGATTGTTTTGTTTTATATTTTGTCCTAATAATAATAATTAAGAACAAAATATAATATGTTATTTAGGCACGTTCTCCACGAATACGTCTTGCCAATTGAATATCTTTTGGCATAATCGTAACACGTTTTGCGTGAATTGCGCACAAATTAGTATCTTCAAACAAACCGACCAAATATGCTTCACTTGCTTCTTGTAAAGCCATTACAGCTAAACTTTGGAAACGTAAGTCAGTTTTGAAATCTTGTGCGATTTCACGTACAAGACGTTGGAATGGCAATTTACGGATTAAGAGTTCAGTACTCTTTTGGTAACGACGAATTTCACGCAAAGCTACTGTTCCTGGACGATATCTATGTGGTTTCTTAACACCTCCGGTTGCTCGTGCACTTTTACGTGCAGCCTTTGTTGCAAGCTGTTTACGGGGTGCTTTACCACCAGTTGATTTACGTGCAGTTTGTTTAGTACGCGCCATTTTCAAATAATAACGTAGGTAACAACGAACAATACAAGTTACAGACTGTTGCTGAAACGGTTTTTATCTTGTTTATATGTATGCGCAGAAGACCTAACATATGATTGGCTCATAATTTTCCCCACCATTGTACAACTGTGACGTTGTATATATAAGAGATTTTATATAGAGAAATTTTCATTCTACTACAAAACTTTACGTTGTTAGTATTGTAGTATCACATTAAATTTGTAAAATGACTGGTCGTGGTAAAGGCGGTAAAGGATTGGGAATAGGTGGCGCTAAACGTCATTGTAAAGTTTTACGTGATAACATCCAGGGTATTACAAAGCCAGCAATTAGACGTTTAGCTCGTCGTGGTGGTGGTAAACGTATTTCTGGTTTAATCTATGAAGAAACACGTGGTGTATTAAAAGTTTTCGTGGAAAATGTTATCCGAGATGCTGTTACATACACTGAACACGCTAATAGGAAGACAGTTACTGCTATGGATGTTGTATACGCATTAAAACGTCAAAGTCGTACTTTGTACGGTTTTGGTGGTTAAAAATAATATTTATTTATTAATAAATATTAACAAGACAACAGGCCCTTTTCAGGGCCACATAATATAATTAAATAAAAAAAGGATTAAATATCTTATTTGAATGCTATATGTAAGCTAACGGGGAATAAGTGGGGCCTTCGCGCAGCTGATGCCGGTAAATCGTTTTATTTGAAATAAAATGTTTGAGTTCGATTCTATCGGTGAATATATATATTTTATATAGCTGCTTTGTATAGTTTTGGAAAAGTGTATGCTTATATAGTCCATTTGTTATAATAATTTAGCTGTTTATCGTACAGAACGTAGAGAAATAAAGGAATATAATGAAAAATGAATGTTTTGTAGGTTGGAAACGTATGTGAATGATATGAAATATGCTGTGGTTTTCTGAAATATTCAGTTTAAAGTTTAGTCGGGTAACGTTTATTTTGTAAAATTGTTATTATTATGAAATACGATAATAATTTAAAGTTAATAAAAAATAGTTTGATTTATTTATATAACAATTTGTTATTACTATAGTAACATAATAATTTAAAAATGTATGAATTATTATAAACAATATAAATATGTACATTTGGTTTCTGAATCAATGAAGAAAAATAATTTTAGGTGCCTTGTTGTAAGTTTAAAAATTATATTTGAAAATTCAAAAATTGGCGGTATGTTTAAAGGTTTATCTGTAAAGTTTATTTTTATTATTATATAATATTAATGTTGAAGTGTACAATATTACATTTTTGAATTTAATAAAATAACAAGAAAATCAAATTGCTATATTTTCGTAGCATAACAGTAAAAAACATATTACAATAATATTGTTATTATTAATAAAAAAATATATATTTAATTACCTTACATCGAGCTAGCTAATATATTTATGAAATTGTTGTTATTAGAAATTACCTAAAAATATGATAAAGAATACAAGGATAGGAGGTTATCCTGTTCAAGTGCAGTGCAAGAACAAGTTTGCGGTTCTTGAAGAAGAAGACGATTCCGAACCGCGCGGAATCCATCGAAATCCGCACTGACAGTGCCAACAACTACAGGGCCGCCACGTCCAAGTTAGATGCGCGAAAAATTCCGTATCACACGTACGCGCTACCAGAAGACAAGCTGGTAAAAGTAGTGATACGTGGGATTCCCGAAGGAATCTCGGAAGAAGAAGTCAAAGAAGATCTTATTCGCCAACAGCTGCCCGTTGAGACCGTTAAGCGCATGACGTCCATGCGCACCAAAGCCACGCTGCCAATGGTTCTGGTGCAACTTAAGAAGCCAGAAGGAAAGAAAATTTTTGACATCAAGAGTGTTCTGCAACTAAGAGTCACAGTGGAACAACAAAGAAGGAAGAAAGAAGTTGGACAATGCTTCCGATGCCAGCGCTTCGGCCACTCCGCTAGATGTTGCAGAGCAGAACCGAGATGTGTGAAATGTGCTGGCGATCATTTCACGTACGTCTGCGTCAAATCACGATCCCAAGATGCCAAGTGCATCAACTGCAGTGGTAACCACCCGGCCAACTACAGGGGCTGCACAAAGTTCCCGAAGAAAAGAGAACAGCAGAACCTTGCGACGAGAAAAGTATCACCAGTAATCTCGTATGCAGCCGTAGCAACGGCTACAGCACCGAGCTACTCCCATCCAGCAGCCAACAAGCCCAGCAGCCAGTCACGCCCAGCAGCCAGTCACGCCCAGCAGCAGCCGCACCCAGCAGCCAGCCAGCCTCAAACAGCCAGTCCACTGATGCCGTCGCTTCTCTGCTACCGCTGCTCTCGGCATTCAATATAGAAAAGGCCATGAGACATATCTCAGAAGCAGCTAGCAGACTAGTTGCAACCAACTCGCAATTCGAGAAAATCAACATTCTCATCTCCACTGCCATCAACATCTTCAATGACTCGAAGAATTAAGCCGAGTTCGTTGAAGATAGCATTTTGGAATGCCGAAGGCCTCCACAATGCCAGAGATGAAGCCAACTTGTTTGTCAACGAGCACAACATCAACATTCTGCTCGTTGGTGAAACACACCTAAACGCTAGCCAGAGCTCCACCATCCCAGGCTACCAACTCTACAGAGCCGACAGAGCAGCACGAGGCGGCGGCACAGCAATCTACATTCAAAAGAATATTGAACACTACCACGCAGGGCCAGACCAGCTACAAGAAATAGAGGCCAACTCAATTGTAGTGCAGACAACGCGCGGGCCGCTACGATTTACGGCTGTCCACAAAAGCCCGCAAAAACCTCTACTCGAAGCCGACATGAACCAGCTACTGGGTTCGCAACTACCTACTATTCTTGCCGGGGACTTCAACTGCAAGCATCAGTCTTGGAACAGCCGCCGCGCAAACCGCAACGGCCTCGTACTCATCAACTACGCCAACAAAAACAACATTGCTGTCTACGGACCGGAAGAGCCAACGTTCTACCACCGATCCGGCTATCCACCAGACGTGCTGGACATCTTCATCGCAAAAGATGTCCGCCACAACATAGAGCTGGAAGCAGTCCGTGAGAACAGCTCCGACCACGACCCAGTGATCGCATGGATCAACGGCGATGGCGACAACACTGTTCGGCAAGTTGAAAGTACAAGAGTATGCTGGCCGCGATTCCAAGACATTATGGAAAACACTGTATCTTGCTCACAAAAGATACAGACCACGCAAGAGCTGGAACAAGCAGTTGAAGTCTTCACTACCACAGCACAAGCAGCACTACAGGCAGCAACGAAAGTAACCACTAAACCAGTAGCTTCCTATGAAATTCCTGATGAAATCAAGGAACTCATCAAGGAAAAAAACAGAGCAAGAAGAGCGTGGCAGAGACATGGGGACCAGGCCGCACGCACACTCATGAACCGGCTAGTTCGAAAGGTGCGCACTGCACTCAACGACCACAGGAACGAGCGCTGGCAATAAAAGCTGGAAACTCTTACCACAGAGGACAACTCCGTCTGGAGCATAACAAATGTTATCAGACGGAAAAAAACCAGCATCCCACCGATCCATGGCCACACCGGGATAGTGTACAGCGACATGGAGAAAGCTGAAGCGTTCGCAGACCAGCTCGAACTGCAATGTAGTCCTAGCTTCAGTCACTGCGATCTGGACGAAGTGAAAAACATGGAGCGCGAAGTCAACACAAGACCACGCGAGTGTGACATTTCGACCCCGAAGTTCACAAGCCCAGCTGAGATCTCCGACATAATAAGAAATCTCAACCCGAAGAAATATGCAGGCCCGGACGGAATCACAAACAAGACGCTACAACAACTCGGCCGCAAGAGTATGGTAGCCATTGCAAACATTTGCAACGCCGCGCTACGATTGTGACACTTTCCACAGCAGTGGAAACTCGCAGATGTTGTAATGATCCCGAAGCCAGGCCAGAGTCGTACTCATCCGCAGAACTACCGACCGATAAGTCTGTTGTCGACGATCGGAAAGCTGCTGGAGAAAATTATTCTCATCAGAATGCAGTCCTGGGTCGATGAAAACAACATAGTGCCACAACATCAACATGGCTTCCGCGCTGAGCACAGCACTTGTCACCAGCTGTTGCGGGTAGTGGAGCACATCACCCGAGGCTTCAACCACAGTCAAGTAACAGGAGGACTATTCCTAGACATTGCGAAGGCCTTCGACAAGGTGTGGCACGAAGGAATAATTTGCAAACTGTTACGGCTAGAAGCTCCACGCTGGATCACCCGGATCATCGCCAGCTACCTCACCGAACGTGAATTTCGCGTTAAACTCAATAACGTGAGGTCAGCAGTCAAACTGATCACAGCTGGAACACCACAAGGAAGCCTGCTGTCGCCTTTACTATTCTCGGTCTACACACACGATTTCCCAAAACATCCGAGAACGATGCTAGCACAGTATGCCGACGATACTGCAGTGCTAGCAAAATCAAGAAGCCCAAAGTTGGCAGTCAAACACCTCCAAGAATCAGCCCAACAGATGGAAGATTGGTTTTCTCAGTGGAGAATTGACGTAAATCCTTCCAAAAGCGCGGCTGTACTATTCTCCAGACGTCGTCAGGAAGCAGAAGAGGATGTCGAGCTGTTCGACGAACACGTCCCGTGGGTTTCCTCGATAAAATATCTGGGAGTTACGTTAGACCGTAAATTAAGTTGGCGACCACACATACACCAAGCGGTTGCAAAAGCAAACATGGCAATCAGCTCCATATACAGTATGGTAAACAGGCGCAGCAGAATGTCTCTCTGCAACAAGCTGCTACTATACAAAGCCATCGTACGCCCAGTGTTCACCTACGCAGCGCCAATTTGGGGTTACGCGGGTTCAGTCCGAACCCGTAAGTTGCAAGTCGTGCAGAATAGATTCTGTAGAATGATCACTGACGCACCCTGGTTCGTCAGAAACAAAAATATTCATGGCGACTTAAAACTAGAAAGCATCGAAGAATTTATTGTAAAGTTAGCTACAAAATTCTTCGGATATGTAGATAATCACAGCAACAACACAATACGGTCTAGTACCGAGGACTACGACGAAAACTCGCATCTCAGGTACAAGAGACCCCGAATGGTACTGGCCAACACACACTAAGAAACAGAAAATCCACATATAGAAGAAAATAAAATAAAATAAAAGCGTTCAAACACGCACACACAAAAATTAAATAACGACATGTAAATATAAAACCCAAGATGAAAGTGTTAAAAGCCAAAGGCTTGGGGCACTATTGAGAAAATCAGGAATACTATATTGGTCGACATTACATTCTAAACCGTTCACTGTGAACGTACGTTTGTTTGTTAACTTACATATTATATATTTTCTTCATCATGTCTGGTCGCGGTAAAGGCGGTAAAGTTAAGGGAAAGACAAAGAGCCGTTCCAATCGTGCTGGATTACAATTTCCAGTTGGTCGTATTCATAGACTTTTGCGTAAAGGTAATTACGCTGAACGTGTTGGTGCCGGATCTCCTGTTTATTTAGCGGCCGTTATGGAATACTTGGCTGCTGAAGTTCTTGAGCTTGCTGGCAATGCTGCACGTGATAACAAGAAGACAAGAATTATTCCACGACATTTGCAATTGGCCATCCGTAATGACGAAGAATTAAATAAATTATTGTCTGGTGTTACAATTGCACTGGGTGGTGTACTGCCTAATATTCAGGCTGTATTATTACCAAAGAAAACTGAAAAATCTACGTAAATTCTTTTTAAACAATTATAAACAACGGTCCTTTTCAGGACCACAAATTATTTATTAAAAAAAAGAATATCATATCATTTTTGCAATAATAATAACAATAAAAAATATACTTATATGTTTCAATCTAGCAAGCAGTATTAATCGTAAATTGTTTTCTTCACATATTATTAACCCAAAAGACTACCCGTCTTAAGTTTAATTTAGTTTTATTTAAGTGTCGGAAAACAATAGTACTTTATTACAGAACGTAATTATACACGAGGCTTCGCCATTACATACATAAACAAAACACACGCCTATTTCTGGCGCCATCTACAAAACAATGTTGCCAATTTAGAGATAAACAAAATTCCCTAACCTAGCTACCAACTTATACATCAAAATGTCAAACTATATATTAACAAATTCAAAATTTTTATCTATTGCCCTAACACATATTACACACCAGTTGCGTATAAATAATTTTACCTAAAAATTTAAAAGTAATAGTAAATGTAGTTATATTCCTTTTTAACAATAAAAAATTAAATACACGCTACATATATCTTTATAAACAATTATGTTAAGTTATTATTTCTGCATTATACACAAGTTTCGTATAAATAATTTTACCAAAAATTTTTTAAATATTAGTAAATGTACATACCGGGTGTCCCAGCTCGACCGACACATGAGAGATTTACATGGGAAATCAGTTAATTATGAATAGTATCTCCCCACTGCAAGATATTAACTTCAAATTATGTATGCTTATTGGGGAATATTATTTCTATGGATTACGGTTGTTTGAAATATGTAATTTCGTCTGCAAGACGAGATTTATTAAATTATAAAATCTAACATTTTCGTTCAAAATCAGTCAGCCATGGAAATAAAAGAAAATATGTATATGACAGTTCTGACAGTTAATGACATGCCATTGTAGATATTTATATTTTTGTAATATTGGTATATTATTTAACAAAAAGAAATTAAATTCAACTTAAATAATAATTAAAATAAAGGAAATAAGAATTAAAATCAGTCATACTTCATTAAACTGTCAGATAAATATTTTCTTTTATTTCCATGGCTGCCTGATTTTGAACGAAAATATTAGATTTTAAATTTAATAAATCTCGCCCTGCAAACGAAATTGCATATTTCAAATAAGTGTGATCCATAGAATTAATATTCTCCGATAAGTATACAAAATTTCTAGTTAATATCTTGCACTGGGGAGATACTATTCATAATTAACTGATTTCCCATGTAAAACTCCCATGTGTCGGTCGAGCTGGGACACCCGGTATATTCACCAATACAAAATTAAATACACGCTATATATCTATATAAACACTTATGTCAAGTTAATATTTCTGCATTTTGACATTTCAAATTTATAAATTCTAACCTAACAAATCTTTTACTTTTAATATACATATATTATAAATATCTAAAAATATAATACTATAATTTCACTTACCTAAAATCAAAATGTTATATATAACTAATAAGTTTATACTTTGTATATTACTACTTGATAATTATAAAGTTTACAAATGAGACTCTTTTGTTTATAAATTATATTCACAAAGAGCAAATAGTAGACACATATGCCATCTATCGTGTTAACGATAATACAAGTTAAATTTCAAAAAACAATTACCTACCTAACCGAGTGTCGTCGTGGCGGGCGGTAAATTTTTAAAAATAATAATTTTATTTTCTATTCTTTACCCAAAATATTTCACGAATTATAAACTGCTTTATACTGGTTTACAGTCAGCCAGTACGGTTGTGTGGTCGTGGCGTGTCTTGTCTGATCGTGTAGATAAGCAACATAGCACGCCCTGTCCAATTGGATGGGTTGCCGCACAACGGCTCGGTGTGTGCTGGCCTTGCAGAGACTGTAGGCTGACAACCTATATATATTTCCGGTTTTACAGCGTTTTCCTTCGCCCTCCGGTTCTCAATCGCCACTCTTCTCTGTCGTCCCAGTCTCCCGCAGTCAAATTTCTCGCAGACATGGCCTTATGGATTCCATCTGATCATCTCGTCTTTGGTCGTCCTCTTCTTTGGCGTTCTCTGGGTGTCCATTGTAAAACTTGTTTCGGGATCCTTTCTTCAGGCATTCTTTGGACGTGCCCGTACCAGCATAGTTGTTTTTGCTGTATTTGTTGTATAACGTCACTTTCAACTTTCATCATCTCTCTAACTTTTTCATTTCGTATTCTATCCATTCTCGAAACTCCGGCTGATCTCCTCCAAAAATCCATTTCCGTTGATAGAAGTTTGCGTTTTTGTCGGTCGGTTAATTGCCACGCTTCTGAACCATACAGCATAATGCTTTTGAAAATAGTACTGTATATTAGATTTTTTCTATGGTTACTTATGTTGTTTGACCATAATATTGAATTTAAAGCACCTATTACTTTTTTACCTTTATTTATTCTGTTGTCTATTTCTGCTTCACTCCTTCCATTGTTAATAATTTTCACTCCTAAATAAATGTATTCTTCACACATTTTGATCTTGTTTGTTGTGTCTTCTAATTCTAGATCTTCACTCTCTTCCCCTACACACATATATTTTGTTTTTTCCATGTTAATGGTTAGTCCAGCATTGTCATATTCTTGAATAAGTTTTCTGGTCATATATTCTAGGTCTTCCTTTGATTGAGCCATTACTATCTGGTCATCCGCAAAATGTAATGTGTAGAGGTTATTGTCGTCATTTAGAGGTATACCCATACCCTGACATTTTCGACGCCACTGTTTTAAGGAGTAGTCCAAATATATTTTGAAAAGTGTGGGAGATAGACCGCAGCCCTGTCTTAAACCCTTAGTCACTGGAAAATCGTCGGACAACCTGCATCACTAAAATGCAAGTAAAACATGTCACGAAACAAGTACTTCAGGTACTTGAGGCCTAATCGGCTTCATCAAAAATCTGGATCTACTTCCGGAAAACTAAGTAAGGGCTGTGTCACAATAGATCTTCTAGGTCGCGTTGACAAAAAGCGACAAAACGCTTAAAAAACCCTCATATACATACAATACAATACAAATACTGGTTTACACACATTAATATAAAAATATATGTATATGTATATGAATATAAATATTAAATTAAATAATATATTTAAATATAATAATTTTAATATGTTTAATAATACAATATTCATAATAAAATAAAATATAAGTGCTTATAGTTTAACATAAAATGTAATTAAATATTTTTTTTACTTTTGTCAATTTTGTTGAAAATATATTTGTAAAAATATTATTATATTTTGTTATATTAGTCAGAGAATAATAAACTTATTGTTCAATATGAAACAATGACTATTTTGTTTCGTTGCTATAGTAAATTAATTCTTTAATATGTAACAATGATTTTTTTTATTGGTTGCTATAGTAAAATAATTGTTCAATATTTAACAATAATATCTTTATTGGTTGTTATAGTAAATTAATTCTTTAATATGTAACAAAGATTTTCTTATTGGTTACTACAGTAAAATAATTGTTCAATATGTAACAATTCCTTTTTTCATTCGTTATTGCTATGTAACAGTTTTTTTTATTTGTTGCTATGGTAAAATAATTGTTCTATATGTAACAATTGTTTTTTTTATTGGTTGCTTTAAAAAAAATAATTGTTCAATATGTAACATTGATTTTTCTTATTGGTTGCTCTAAAAAATTAATTGTTTAATATGTAACAATGTTTTTTTTATATGTTGCTATGACAAAAATATTGTTTAATATGTAACAATTATTTCTTTATTTGTTGCTATAGTAAATTAATTGTTTAATAAGTAATAATGATTTTTTTTCATTCGTTGCTATAGTAACTTAATTGTTTAATAAGTAACAATAATTTTTTATGTTCGTTGCTATAGTAAAATAATTGTTCAATATGCAATAATGATTTTATTATTCGTTGCTAGGTAGCAATGATATTTTTCATTCGTTACTGTAGTTATGGTATATTATTTTTAAATATTATATATACTTATATATTTTTGTTATATTCTAAAGTGAAAAGATTTATTTACGTTAACGGCCATACCATGTTGAATACTCATTATCTCGTCCATAGCCCTTTGAGCCCTTGAAGGGAGCAGACGTCTATTCTTGCGTTCTGATAGTGTTTATAAATATCCTTACTAGCTTTGATAAAATTCTAGAACGGTGTTTACAGTGGTGTTAACTTATAAAATAGTGCGTTAAAATATCTATTTTTAATAGTTAAGTGAAAATTTAAAAGATAGAGACTGATAATGATATGAGTAAAACAACGGATAATAGCATAAGTGAAAATAGTGTGAGTGATAATACCGTAAATAGTGATAGTGCGAGTGTAGGCAGTAGCCCAAGACTAAATAATAGTGTGTGTGAAAATGAAAAACCAAACAGTGAAAATCTTAGAAAACAAGGAAGACAAAACAACTAGTTCAGCGAATAAATGTGTGAGTGCGAGTGTAAATGAATGTGAAAGTGAAAGTGAAGTTGCAGCTAACATTGAAGTGCAAAAATTTGAAAATAAACTGGATCACTTTCAGCTACAAACAGTGAGTTTCAAAAACCACGCGGAAGGACTGTCAAAGGTGGTTGAAAAAATAGTTGAGCAGCAAGCAGTCGGCAACAAAGTTTTCGACATAACAGCGCCATCTATTGTGAGGAAGCGACAGGCTAGCGAAAGCCCGAACCCGCCAAGCAGAGAGTCTACAGCCGGACCATCTAGCATGGCCGCCATGCAGCCACAGCCGCAGCGAAGCACGAAGCGCAGGCGCAGAGTGCAGCTAACGCTCAGCACACCGCCACCAACCACGACTGCGAACTTGTACCAGCCGCTCACCGCGCTCCCCGATTCCGACATTGCAACGGACGACGAGGAGGAGTCGGCAGCAGAAGCCCCACCCACTTCAATGGCGGCCAAAATGGCCGTTAGAAAGAAAGCTCCAGCACCTATTGTACTGGATGGACAAATAAAAAACATAATAGAACCTTTGAAGACCGAAATTAAAAAAGGCTTTACACTGAGGTACACAAAAAATAACACCAATATTTACTTAGATGACTTGGACCAAAAACATAACTTTATTGAATACTTAAAAAACAAAAATTCACATTATCACACATATACAGACGTAACAGAGAAGACACACGCATTTTTACTAAGAGGAGTAGACGCCGACCCAGAGACGGAAGAAATAAAAACAGCACTTATGGAATCAAATGTAAACGTTTTGAAAATATTCAGAATGTCAACGAACTACAGACCGTTGTTTCTAGTTGTGACCAAGGCTGATGTGACATTAACCAAATTACAGCAAAATGTGAGACACATACTATATACAAGAGTTACGTGGGAAAAACACATTAATAAAAAAATGCTCACACAGTGTCATAGGTGCCAAATGTGGTCACATGCGACGGCCAACTGCGGCAGACAACCCAGATGCCTTAAATGCGCCGAAACTCACCTGACCTCGGCTTGCACCAAACCTAGAGATACACCGGCCAAGTGCGCCAATTGCCAAGGCGCGCACCCGGCAAACAATACAACTTGCCCGGTGTATCTCTACAAAATTAAAATGCTGCAAGCAAGAAGACAGACTCAAACAATAACCACGCCGAGATACGTGCCAGCACCGATACCAGCTGTGAATGCGTGGACCAGGCAGCCCCAGGTGCCGCAGCAGCAGCCCGCAGCCGTGAGATGGGACCAGCAGAGCTTCCCGGCTCTACCCCAGCGCGCCCAAACCACCCCCATGCCCCCCAGCCGGCCTGCAGCCATCCCAGCCCCGTACCAGCCTGCTGCCTACCCAGCCACAACCCCCAACCTGTATGCGGCCAACCCAGCCCCCAGACAACGAGCAGCTTTCCCCAACCACGACGCTGCCAACCTAGCCCCATATACGAACATACAGCAGCAACAACACACGGTAAAATTAAATATCTTAAGCGCTAGTGACAGTGGTAATGTAACAAATTTATTCGAAGAAATTAAAAGACTAAATAGTTTAGTAAATGTTAATAATTTCATAAACGCCATAAAAGATTTAAATGACTTGCTTGCCACTGCCACTAGTGAGCAAGACAAATTTAACAAAATGCTACTTTTCACTTCATCAATTGAATCATACAACATATAATCATGCTACGTACTGGAAGGACCTTAAAGGTTCTACCTCTAAAGGCAAATATAACGCACCCAAGTTTTTCAGGAATGCGGCCGCCAGCTTTTAGACAGTGGAGAAGGGCTGGATCTTTGATAACCAAAATAATTTACAATAAATAATAGGTATCCCAAGAAAATTTAACGTTTTTACGAAGTAAATAGTTAAAGGAAAAATAACTGTAGAAAAAGCCGGAACGAACCGTCTGTACCAAGATGCCATACCAACGATACGACGAACCTCTGATACTGTTCTCGGAGTAGGGATTTCTAAAATCGCTTTAACCTTTTCAGGGTCCACCAATAAACCTTGCTTATTAATTACGTAACCCAACTAACGGAGTTCTTCTATACAAAAATTACATTTTTCACGACTGTTAATCCCGCATCAATTAAGCGTTTACAGACCTCGCGAAGAATTTCAACATGTTTTTCAAAAGTACTGGTAACGATAACAATGTCGTCAAGATACACAAAAACGTATGGCTCAAGATCGGCACCAATTACTAAGTCAATAAATCGTTGCCAAGTAGCGGGAGCATTATGAAGCCCAAATGGCATTCTTTTAAATTGGAAAAGGCCACGATTTGGCACAGTAAACGCTGTGTAAGGTCTAGACTCTTCCGCGACCGGAATCTGCCAATAAGCCGATTTAATGTCAAGGGTTGTTAAATAACGAGCGTCACGTAGTTTGTCTAAAGTACTAGACACATACGGCAACGGATAAGCATCGTGCTCCGTTACTTTATTCAACCAACGATAGTCGACACAAAAACGATACGAACCGTCCTTTTTTTCAACTAATAAAATAGGTGACGACCATGCACTGGTAGACTTTTCGACAATTCCCTTTTCTAACATTCCATTTAGCTCTTGATCGACATATTTTTGCATAGCCGGTGACAACGGATAATACCTTTGCTTAATTGGTGGGCTATCGGGCTTGATAACATGCTGTACTAAATTTGTACAACCGATTAAATCAGGAGGCATATTTTCAAAAATTTTGTCTAACGTTTTACTTAACTCTGATTCTTGCTCCAAAGATAAGGAAGAACGTGAAATTACTTTATCAATACTATTGATTAAAATTGGATTTTCAGAAAACGACCACTCGCCCTTTCTAAGGTCAGGAACTATACCCATGATTCTCCAAAAATCCGCTCCCAAAATAATGTCGTGTTTAATAGATGGCACAATAACGAAGGTAATTAATTTAACAATATCCCGAAGTCTCACCGGTGCTGTAATCTCACCAGGACTATAACATCCTTCACCATTGGCAACAATACATGAAGAAGGGTTACTTGTTAATTTATATCCCAAATCTAACAAATATTTATAACCTAAATCACCAACAACTGTACGCGATGCACCCGAATCTAGTAATCCGAAAAATGGTTGACCTAAGACCTAAGAAATTTCTAAATATGGTCGTTCGTCTCCTTGAACGTGAGACAAAATAAAATCTAATTTAACATTGTTAATAATGGCCGCGGTGGAAGACCTATGACGGTGTAATCGACCACTTACATCGTCCTTCTTCCGTTTCCCGATTGACACTTAGGACACGAAGCTTTTGTAACATTCTGTGTGCCACACCCAAAACAATATTTATTCTTTGGTAGCCTACAGTCTCGCGACATATGCCCCACAGTTCGACAATTCCAGCACACGGGTTTACTAGAAGTACGAGTACTAGTACTGGGTTGAATATTAGAAGAATTTACAGTTAACCGAGACCGCCCTTGATAAGACAAATCCGGTTCAAGAAGATTACGACGGTTAGTTGGAGGTGGCCGAAATTTTTCAGCTATAAAACGATTTCGCTCCATCTTTTTACACCATTCCCGTAATTCATCTGTAGATTTGAATTCTTGGACTCCTAACGAATGAATATAATATGGTGCAATATTACGGCGTAATATTTGCAGTTTCTCTGCCTCTGAAGGAGGTTTAGGTAGACGTGCGAACAAATTAATCATACACGCGAAGAAAGTACCTATAGATTCATCCAAACCCTGTGAACGTTTTCTGATTTCGTCCCATAATTCAATTTCATAATCGTAGGGCTCATATTCTTCACGCAACAGTTTAACAAAATCGTTCCATGATTTAATTTTATGCCGCACGGATCGGTACCAAGTTAAAGCATTACCAGATAATTGTTCTATGATACTATTGCATAATTCTTCTTTAGAGACGTTACGCGCGATACTAAGTTCATCTAATTGCTCTAAAAATGCGCTTACGCTCACACCTGGTTCACCATTGAAAGAAATTCGCCATTTAGTAACAGGGACTTGTTTCTGATTTGCATTAACTCTAGTTGCAGGCTCTATTGGTTTTTGCTCCGAACTTTCATTCTCGCTTCGTTCTAAAGCATCTGTTTCACAATTTGAAATAGATTCTTTTAATCTAGTAAGGCACGCTTTAATTTCATCATCGTCCGGCTTAATTCGAGCCAAACGACACCGTACATGATATATTTTCGCGAATATTTTGTCTATCGAATATATTCCGGACCTATCATTTAATTCTAGAATCAACGATTGTATCTCACTAACTTTTTGGGTACACACATCAATTTCTTCAGAAGCATCCCGCGGTTCTGAGCTTCTATCTTCAACCGAACCTAATTCCTCGTTTTTAATTCGTCGCCTAAGGTCACTTCGCATAATCAGTATCGTTAAATTTCCCGGACTTTGTACACCACGAACTGATAATTCGTACTCAAGTTCATCACGACTCAATTTTCCAACATCCATGATAGACATAAAATAAATAAAGAAAATGTACACGATAATCAAAAAAATCTCAACTATCTAACAGCAACGGAAAGAAAGAATTCAATACTAGTAATACTTTAGGTTATAAAATTAATAACTGAATTGTACAACACTTAAAGTTTAAAGTACGACACAACAACGGACAATAACTTAGATAAGATTCAACAGAATATTTTCCTAATTTAAGTTGCCACTATTATTAGAGAGCACCTCTTAATTAAAGGCTTCTTTTAATCAAAGGCCCCTGTTTTAAACTAAATGGCCCCACGTTGGGCGCCAGAAATTTGCTACGTACTGGAAGGACCTTAAAGGTTCTACCTCTAAAGGCAAATATAACGCACCCAAGTTTTTCAGGAATGCGGCCGCCAGCTTTTAGACAATGGAGAAGGGCTGGGTCTTTCATAACCAAAATAATTTACAATAAATAAAATAACCAAAAATGTAGGGCGCCACGCGTGTTGTTAAATATGGTGCACAACAGCGAAAGCACCGATACCGCAAGCACACAAAACTCGTGGAAAGGGAGTTCGCAATAAAGCTCAAAATTATATAAAATTATATCTATATTGATATACTGAAGATAAATATTACAAGAGAAAGAATGTGTTTCAAAAAATAACTGACGCGAGCTGAATAGTACTCGAAAATCGAGTTTAACAATATTCTAATATGAGCGGTGCTAACAGCCGACGGAACGAGGACAGAGTACCGAAACTCATAAACAAAAGAGATAAAATACCGCAAAACGCGCTATAAGAGCACTAAAATACTCTCGCCCTAATTCGTCTTAACTAACTGAAAGTCTAATACTGAAAATTCAAGAAAAATAAATAAACTCGGGTGAGTCAGTACACAAAATAATAAATCAGTGTGGAAATAAATTAACAATCAAACAAATTATTTGTTAAATAAAGTAAATTCAAGCAAACAAATAAATATAAAAAGAATAATAAAGGGCTTTCCTGAATTTCCGGAAGTAGGTGGCACGATGGTGTCCCGCTGGAGACGATTTCAAAATGGCGGCAACTGGTCCCGCATGCTCGGATCACCAAGTCTTTCTGTCGTGTCCTCTCAAAAGATCGTTCTCACGAGTGGATGAGAATTATACTCAATTGTGTAAATTGCATGGTAAAATTACCATATAAAAAAAAGCCTTGAGATGTTGAGCGGCTTAGAAAGTATCTTTGATCTGGAGTTAAACTATCAAATCCAGCAACAGCTGATAGAGACAAATTCTCCGTGATGTAATATTGATAAATCCCCAAAATGGGCTCCCTTGAGTAAATAACACTCAAAAATTTAAATCACAAAACTCAAATTATTTCTCAATGGGCAGTCAAATAAAACATCTGTTCAAACTCACTGATCAAGATGAGAATGAAACTGAGATGCACAAAACAGTTTCTTAAAAGACAAGTTCAGTCCGAGCAAGAATTTAAAAAGTATAAACCAAAATAAGCCAAGACTCCACTAAACATATATTCTTATCAGCAAAAAGGGTTGCCTGCTTACCAAGAAATATAATAAAATAGCAGACCGTAACAATCAATGACTAACATATACTCCTGGAACGCTAATGGTATCATTCATAAGCAAGCTCAGCTCATACACTTTTTACATTCTCACAACGTTCATATCATGATCATAAATGAATCACGTCTCACACCATCTCACAAATTCATAATCAAAGGCTATACTGTCCACCGGCAAGATCGTCCTCTTCAAGGAAATATGCCGGCGGGCGGTGTAGCTATCATTATCAAGCATAACATACCTCACACACGCATCAACATTCCACAATCACCCATTGAATAATTATGCATCAAACTCATGGATCAGACTCATATCATCGGCATTTATAATCGACCTCAAAACAAAATCACAGCCCATCAACTCGACTCATTATTTAATATAGGCAGAAAAGTGTTAGTCATTGGAGACTGGAATGCGAGACATCCTAGCTGGAACTGCACTTCCTCAAACACAAACGGCCGCACTTTATTATCCTATGTTAATTCCTACAATGTCATTCTCCTGCACTCTCCTACACACACTTATTTCCCACCTGCACAGAATTCTCCCAGCACCATCGACTTCATTGTACATAAAAACATTACACACATTTCAAACCCAATTGCTATCGCCGATCTAAATTCTGGCCATCTCCCGATTCATTCAAAAACCAGTCGCCGTCATATTCACCCTGAACATCATCATGTCACTCGAGTGTACTCTGAAACCAACTGGAAACAGTTCAGAAGTACACTCGACTCACTCATCACCATTAAATCAGACATAAATTCACCACAAGCACTCGAAAATCATGTTCATATACTAACAAAAGCCATCATACACGCTCTGCATAAACACACACGCACAATAACACTAAAACCATATAAAGATAAACTTCCATCTCATATCACGCAACTCATAAATCACAGAAATCATATCAGGAGGCAATGGCAGCAATCCTATGATCCTGCACTCCGGCAAACCTTGAATTCCTTAAATAAACAGATCCAGTCCCAAATAAAAGACTTCCGAAACCAATCCTGGCAAACCAAACTCCTTGCACTTAATCCTCAAGACCAATCCCTGTGGAAGTTAACACAATCTCTCAAAAAACCTTATAAACCTATTCCTGAACTTTCACATAATAACACTATCCTTTTCATGGACGCTGAGAAGGCAGAGGCAATAGCCGAAACCTTTGAAAGCGTCCATATCCTTGACCAAGCCAACACACCCGAACAAAACCAAATCCTGAATGAAACCACGCAATTTCTCAACCAAAACCAGAACCACATTCCTCACCAGCTTGCCAAACTCCTAACCAAACCTAAAGAGATCCTTAGCATAATTAAAACATTTCCTAACCAGAAAGCGCCCGGCTCTGATGGCATTCAGAACATTGTTTTAAAAAATATTTCAAAAAAAGCTCTAGTACAGCTTACACATATAATAAATGCCATCATCCGGCTCCATCATTTCCCCACATCCTGGAAAACTGCCCACGTATTCCCGATACCAAAACCTAATAAAAACCACAATTTACCCTCGAGCTACCGTCCAATATCCTTACTCACAACCCTTTCCAAAGTAGCCGAGAAAATCATTTTATCACGCATAAACAAACATATCATTAAGCATAAAATCATTCCAGACTTTCAATTTGGCTTCAGACCCAAACATAACACAACTCAACAAATAGCACGAATCGTGACTGATATAAATAAGAATTTCAATAAAAACAAAGTCACGGTAATGGCTCTGCTGGACATCGAAAAAGCTTTCGATAAAGTATGGCAGCCAGGGCTCATTTACAAAATGATTCGTGCTAATTTCCCAGTCATACTAACACTACTAATAAATTTTTATCTCACTAACCGTCATTTCAGTGTGAAAGTTAAATCCTCTGTTTCACCCCCGCACCCTATAGCAGCCGGAGTACCTCAGGGAAGCTGCTTAGGGCCGATCCTATTCTCACTATACCTGCATGATTTCCCTACATTCCAACAAACCAATTCTGCGCTGTACGCAGACGACACGGCGCTCTACGCAAGTTCACATAGCGCCGAGGTCGCCAACAAGCAGCTACAAATACACCAGAACATCCTGACTCCCTACTGGGCCAAATGGAAGATTCATATCAATCATACCAAAACACAATCAATCATATTTTGACGTAAATTCACCAACACAAAAATCTACACTCCATTAAAACTCCATAATCATCGTATCACACCCACACAATCAGCGAAATATCTCGGCTACACTCTCCAGCCCCGTCTATTCCATATACTACATATAAAAAATGCCATTCACAAAGCTGCCATTGCTTTTCGTTCATTATATCCACTCATTAATCAAAATAGTCATATGTCATCAAAAAACAAAAAACTCATTTATACATCAATTCTCCGACCTATCCTAACCTACGCAGCGCCAGCCTGGTGCTCAGCGTCCGCCAGTGCTATTCTGCCTATACAACTTTTCCAAAATCGATGTCTGCGTCTAATTATTGTAGCAGACAGATACACAAGAATCGAAGATTTACACAATCATCATGAAACGCAACTACCACTCATCAAAGATTACCTTCATTCCATTTCACAAAAATTTTATGAATCACTGCCACAATCAAATCCATTCATTAAAAACATAACACAAATCAGACATGACAACGCTCCATTTATCATAAAACATGCACTTCCATATCAGTCACTCCCCATATTCACCCAGAGTGCCCAGGAGTAATCATACATCTCGCTACTAACCAAAACATTTTATCACTCACATTCAACCAAACCATAATTGTATATAATCATAACTGCGCTGTAAATATCATTAAAATCATTCACTAATTATAAGTACATATCGACAAACATTAAAATCATCACATAAATCAGAATTGGAAAATGTAAATAAAAAATCATCACAGCATTGTAAATAACCATTTTATCATTCATTAGAAAGTAAGAACATAAATCATTCACCAAAACATTAAAATCATCCCATCTAATCATATCAGAATTTTGTATAAATCATAACCGCACTATTAAATCATAAAGTCACTCACTAGTTTTCAGTCTAGGTTAAGTTCATTAGTTTAAGCAGGTTTTTTGTATTTTCTAATTTTTTCTGTAAATAAAAATCAAAATATCATCGCATAACCTCACCTCATCAATTATCATCAATTAATTATTTGGAATATATAATATGTTGCTGCTGTAGAAATAGTTTGTAAGGCCCAAAGAAGGCCAGGAAAAACTTACCGAATATAAATTATAAATATCTTTATCTTCCTGTTCATGGTCGGCATTCGAGCGTCAGACCCTATCCATAAGCAATGGTAACCATAAATATTCTAGATTGAGTTAGCCATTGCTTATCGGATTGTAAAGGGCTGTCGCTTGAACCAGGCGACCATGAGCCGGAAAAATGATGTGTATATAAAAATGTGAATAATAAAAACACTTCTAACCTCTAACCTGATCTCGTCCGATCTCATCAGATAAGCAACATCGGGCGCGGTTAGTACTTGGATGGGTGACCGCCTGGGAACACCGCGTGCTGTTAACATTTTTTTTATAATTTAACTTTACTGTATCGAGAACTATTTTTCGGTCACAGCAGGGTGCGTAGTAAGCTAGTACATACCTGTAATTTAAGTCATATTAGTCAGCCAGTACGGTTGTGTGGTCGTGGCGTGTCTTGTCTGATCGTGTAGATAAGCAACATAGCCCGTCCTGTCCAATTGGATGGGTTGCCGCACAACGGCTCGGTGTGTGCTGGCCTTGCAGAGACTGTAGGCTAAAAACCTGCATCACTAAAATGCAAGTAAAATATGTCTCAAAACAAGTACTTCAGGTACTTGAGGCCTAATCGGCTTCATCAAAAATCTGGATCTACTTCCGAAAAACTAAGTAAGGGCTGTGTCATAATAGATCTTCTAGGTCGCGTTGATAAAAAGCGACAAAACGCTTAAACCCTCATATACATACAATACAATTAAAAGGCAGATTAACTTTTACTAAGTACTAAGTAAAAGATAATCCGATTATGTTTATACGATATTATATACTTAAATAATTATTTTGTAAAACTCCTAATTCAAATAAAACAGTCACACTCACACATACATACATACATATATACATACATACATACATACATACATACATATAAAGATATATATATATATATATATATATATATATATATATATATACACATACATACATACATACATACATAAACATAAAAATATAAAATTTTATTTAATTTATGATATCACCTATTATATAAATTGATATGATTGTTTTTTTTAAGTAATTTATTTTACAATATAAACGAATAGCATTACATATTTTAATAACTATTTTATATTGAAAACTAAATATATATGTAGAAGAAGAAATATTTTGTATACAGTAACGATTTATACTACTAAGGTACTCATATTTTCATTAAATTTACCTCTAAATATGAGAATATTTATAAACAAACTATATGTATATTTGTTTATTGATGTATTGTTTATAATTATTGATTATGTAGAGCATAATAAATAATTTATATTAATAAATACATTGAAATAACATATTCAACTTGGTCACATATTCGTATTGAATTCATAAAACTTACAAAAATTTTCACTTTCTAATAACATAATATCAAATCTGATATCATATACCTATAATATGAAGTATATATTCTAAAAATAAAATATTTTTATATATCATAATGTTGTAGTTTAATAATTATAAAAAATAAAAGTTTTTACGAACGCACAAAATTCGTACATGATGTAGCTAGCAAGCGAACAAGTTGATTTCTGCGCCGTTCGGTACATTTTCATAGGACATCATATTACTGGCGCTGACTTTGTTTAAATATTTTGATGGTTATTTTATCATCAATTATTTAATTCACATAACTTATATATACATATTTTGTATTAAATATGGCTGATATTGCGACAACAAGTGCTGAACCTCAATCCAGTCCCAAATCGACTGTGAAAAAGGAGAGAAAAACCAAAACGGATCGTCCGATGGCAACTCAGCCTTCAACTGCAATTATGGTAAATAATGCTATACAAAATTTAAAGGAACGTGGTGGCTCATCTCTTCAGGCAATTAAGAAATATATGTCTGCAACATATAAAGTAGATTCTGAAAAGATTGCACCATTCATAAAGAAATATATTAAAGCAAGTGTTGCGTCTGGAGCACTTGTTCAGACAAAAGGTAAGGGAGCTAGTGGTTCGTTTAAATTGGCATCAACTGCAGTTACAAATAAATCTGTTGTTGCTGCTTGAAAACCGAAAAAATCTGCAGCAGCATCAAGGTCAACGAAATCAAAAGCAGATCAGAAAGAGAAGAAAAGTACTGCAGCAGCGGCGACTGGTAGAATAACCAACGCAAGCAAAGCAGTTAAGTCTAGGAATAGTGCAAATGTGGAGAAGAAATAATCATCTCCTGCTAAAGTTGCCAAACCTAAATCTCCATCAAAAGTGAAGAAAACAACAAAGGCACCAACAAAAAAGCCTAAGTCACCTAAACCAAAAACAACTAAACCAAAAGTTGTTAAGAAGAAGGCTGCTTCGCCAAAAAAGAAGTAAATAGATACAATACTATATTATGATATTGTATCAAATATTAAAAAACGGTTCTTCTAAGAACCACCATATATTATTTATAATAAGATTATCTTTTTCATTATGCAAACAATAAAAAATAACATTTTCTTTATACCTATATATTTAGTAAAGACATAATACCAGATTTTACTTATTACTATCACAGTAGGAATTGGTCTTAAATCTCTAAACTAATACCAGATTAGGATTAAATTATTCCTGGAAATAAGACAAAGATACAAACACACACACACAAATACACAGTTTTATTAGATATAAATATGACCCTTAAAGTACTAGTACATAAGTGTCATAATCTGAACATTAGGTAAAATAATCCGTATATCATTTTGGATTATAATTAACGAACCGATTATAATTATTAATTATTATAAATAAATTATTTATCAATATATGACATTTATGTAAATATAATATATTTTTATATATACTATCATATGTGAAATGAATTTTCTTTTTTTATTATTAAATTAGCATTATAGTATGAGATAAATAAAATTCTTTTTTAAAATTATATATTTGGTGGTTCTTAAAAGCACCGATTTTTTTGTTTTATATTTTGGCCTAATAATAATAATTAAGAACAAAATATAATATGTTATTTAGGCACGTTCTCCACGAATACGTCTTGCCAATTGAATATCTTTTGGCATAATCGTAACACGTTTTGCGTGAATTGCGCAGTATCTTCAAACAAACCGGTTGCTGGTGCACTTTTACGTGCAGCCTTTGTTGCAAGCTGTTTACGGGGTGCTTTACCACCAGTTGATTTACGTGCAGTTTGTTTAGTACGCGCCATTTTCAAATGATAACGTATGTAACAACGAACAATACAAGTTACAGACTGTTGCTGAAACGGTTTTTATCTTATTTATATGTATGCTCAGAAGACCTAACATATGATTGGCTCATAATTTTCCCCACCATTATACAACTGTGACGTTGTATATATAAGAGATTTTATATAGAGAAATTTTCATTCTACTACAAAACTTTACGTTGTTAGTATTGTAGTATTACATTAAATTTGTAAAATGACTGGTCGTGGTAAAGGCGGTAAAGAATTGGGAAAAGGTGGCGCTAAACGTTATTGTAAAGTTTTACGTGATAACATCCAGGGTATTACAAAGCCAGCAATTAGACGTTTAGCTCGTCGTGGTGGTGTTAAACGTATTTCTGGTTTAATCTATGAAGAAACACGTGGTGTATTAAAAGTTTTCTTGGAAAATGTTATCCGAGATGCTGTTACATACACTGAACACGCTAAAAGGAAGACAGTTACTGCTATGGATGTTGTATACGCATTAAAACGTCAAGGTCGTACTTTTTACGGTTTTGGTGGTTAAAAATAATATTTATTTATTAATAAATATTAACAAGACAACAGGCCCTTTTCAGGGCCACAAAATATAATTAAATAAAAAAAGGATTAAATAACTTATTTGAATGCTGTATGTAAGCTAACGGGGAGTAAGTGGGGCCTTTGTGCAGCTGATGCCGGTAAATCATTTTATTTGAAATAAAATGTTTGAGTTCGATTCTATCGGTGAATATATATTTTATATAGCTGCTTTGTATAGTTTTGGAAAAGTGTATGCTTATATAGTCCATTTGTTATAATAATTTAGCTGTTTATCATACAGAACGTAGAGAAATAAAGGAATAAAAGAAAAATGAATGTTTTGTAGGTTGGAAACGTATGTGAATGATATGAAATATGCTGGGGTTTTCTGAAATATTCAGTTTAAAGTTTAGTCGGGTAACGTTTATTTTGTAAAATTGTTATTATTATGAAATACGATAATAATTTAAAGTTAATAAAGAATAGTTTGATTTATTTATATAACAATTTGTTATTACTATAGTAACATAATAATATAAAAATGAATGAATTATTATAAACAATATAAATATGTAAATTTGGTTTCTGAATCAATGAAGAAAAATAATTTTAGGTGCCTTGTTGTAAGTTTAAAAATTATATTTGAAAATTCAAAAATTGGCGGTATGTTTAATGGTTTATCTGTAAAGTTTATTTTTATTATTATATAATATTAATGTTGAAGTGTACAATATTAGATTTTTGAATTTAATAAAATAACAAGAAAATCAAATTGCTATATTTTCGTAGCATAACAGTAGAAAACATATTTTACAATAATATTGTTATTATTATTAAAAATATATATATTTAATTACCTTACATCGAGCTAGGTAATATATTTATGAAATTGTTGCTATTAGAAATTACCTAAAAATATGATATAGAATACAAGGATAGGAGGTTATCTGGAAATGTTGTTTATTTTATTTATTTATTTGTAATTATGGCATCAAATGTTGAAAATATTCTTTTATAAATATTTAAATTTGTGGCTCTGAAAAGAGCCGATTGAATTGTTATAAACAAATGATCATTATTGACCATTTACTTGGAGCTAGTGTATTTGGTAACAGCTTTTGTTCCTTCACTTACAGCGTGCTTAGCAAGTTCACCAGGTAACAATAAACGTACAGCCGTTTGAATTTCCCGACTGGTAATTGTTGAACGTTTATTGTAGTGAGCTAAACGAGAAGCTTCGGCCGCAATACGTTTGAAAATGTCATTTACCAAACTGTACATAATGCTCATCGCTTTACTGGAGATACCAGTATCGGGATGTACTTGTTTCAATACTTTGTAAATGTACATTGCATAACTTTCCTTCCTGCGCCGTTTCTTCTTCTTGTCATCTTTCGAGATGTTCTTTTGAGCTTTGCCAGCTTTCTTAGCTGCTTTACCACTTGTTTTAGGAGGCATTTTTCTTTCACAAGACACAAACAACCAGCACAGTCAACGTGTCAAGCACAACTGTTGCCCGCTGGAAAAGTATTCCTGTGACTTTTTTAATGTACCAAGCCTTTTGGCTTTAAACATTTTTATCATATTTTTAATTTTGATACTTGATTTTTATTTTTTTTTTTATTTTTTGGGTACTTTATTTTTTAAATTATTTTTATTAATTCCTTGTTTTTTTTAATATATTTTTTTTTCAAAAATTCTTCTTTTATATATATTTATGTATATATATATATATATATATATATATATATATATATATATATTTTCATCTCTTTTTTTTTGTTGATTTGTTAAATAAACAAAATCTGCTTGGGGCGCCCATATTTTAGACTGTTTGCTGGATCGTAATCTATACTGCATTCTCTAATAGTTTTGTTCTGGTGTTCTTCCACTCGTTGGAAGAATTTTTCAGCTAGCCTCTTGATTTGTTCGATCGTGCAGAGTTGTAGATTTTCGTGCATATCTGCATTTCTGACGTACCACGGAGCATTTGTGATCATTCTGCAGCACTTGTTCTGTACAACTTGCAATTTTTTCGTAACAGGTTTGCCTCTGTACCCCCATACTGGTGCTGCATATGTCAGTATTGGCCTTATGCACGATTTATAAATCAACAACTTATTGTTTAAGGACAACCGGCTTCTGCGGTTTACCATAGGGTACAACTTGCTGATTGCAATGTTACATTTTGCTTTTGCAGCCTCGGCATTCTTCCTCCAGCTTAGCCGTTTGTCTAATACTACTCCGAGGTACTTTGTTTCATCCACCCATGGAATACGTTCCCCAAACAGTTCTATCTCCTCACTGATTGTTTTCGTTCGTTTCGTGAACTGTACGGCCGCGCTTTTGTTTACATTGACGTCTATGCGTCATTTGGCGAACCAGTCTTCCATCTTGTTGACGGCTTCTTGCAACTTCTTGTACACCAACTTTGGCTGTGTAGATCTGGCCATCACTGCAGTGTCGTCTGCGTACTGCGCCAGAGTAGTGCCATCATGTGTTGGGAAGTCTTGCGTGAATATGTTAAATAGCGTTGGAGATAGTAAACTGCCTTGCGGGGTTCCGCATATTTTGATATTTGATCTATCTTGCTCCAACTTGATGCGGAAGCTTCTGTTGGTAAGATAGCTTGCAATAATTCTTATGATCCATCGAGGTGTGTTTAGCAACAGCATCTTATACAGGAGGCCTTCGTGCCAGACTTTATCGAAGGCTTTAGATATGTCTAGGAATATTGCTGCTGTGAGTTGTCGCTGGTTGAACCCCTTTGTGATAAATTCTGTTACTCGTAACAGTTGATGGCAAGTGCTGTGGGCTGTGCGAAAGCCATGCTGGTGATCCGGAACTATAGAATTTTCTTCCAACCAGGACTGCAGTCGGATTAAAATTATTTTTTCAAAGACTTTTCCCACAGTTGACAGAAGGCTGATTGGCCGGTAGTTTTGCGGGAAAGTGTTGCATGAGCCGGGTTTGGGGATCATGCAGACGTCTGCTTCCTTCCAAGGCTCGGGAAATGTCGTAGTTGAAGTGCTGCGTTGCAGAGATTAGTTAGTGCAACTATTCCCTTACGTTTTAGATGTTTTAACGCCTTGTTTGGCATCCCATCTGGTCCTGATGCTTTCCGAATGTTTAAGTTTTTGATGACATCTGCTATCTCCGCTGGGCAGGTGTGTTTTGGAGTAGTTGTGTCTTTTTCTCGTAGTCGTTTGCAGACTTCTCGTTCAATAGCTTCAACATCATCCAGATCGCAGTGCGTGTAGCTGGGGCTGCACTGCATTTCCAATTGCTCAGCGAACACTTCTGCTTTTTCTTGGTTGCTGTACACAATACCAGTAGGGCCGTGTAGTGGTGGTATTGCTGTTTTTTTCTTGCCCAGTGCTTTGGTAACGTTCCACACTGGATTGTCCTCGGGGTCCAGGGTTTCCAATTTTGTTTGCCAGCGTTCGTTCCTAAGGTCATTAAGTGCCGTTCGGATTTCTCGCACAAGTATGTTCATTCGTCTTCTGGCGTCGTCGTCTCTGTATCTTTGCCACAATCTCCTGGCTCTATTTTTTTCTTTTATTAGTTCTCTAATATTGTCGGGAACTTCAAATGCTGCCATTGGTTTTTTTATTGTTTTTGTGGCTGCTTGTAGTGATGTTTGTATAGTATTTATGAAGTTTTCTACTTCTCTCTCGAGGTCGGATGTTGTTTTTATTATTTGGTTGCATTTTACGTTTTCTTCCATCAGCTCCTCGAATTTCGGCCAACAGATCCGAGTGGCTTGGATTTCACGGACGCTGATGTCCTCGCCGTTGATCCAAGCGATCACTGGATCGTGATCGGAGCTATTGTCTGTAACTGTAGACAGCTCAATGTGTTGCTGCACATCCTTTGCCAAGAGGATGTCCAGCACATCAGGTAAGTGTCCGCATCGGTGGAAGAATGTCGGTTTGTTGGGTCCATACACCGCTACGTTGTTTCTGCTGGCGTATTCTTGTAGGATTCTTCCGTCGGTGTTTGTTCTGCAACTGTTCCACGCAGGATTTTTGCAATTAAAATCGCCCGCCAGGATCGTGGCCTGGCCGCTGCTAAGAAGAATGTCCATATCTGACGATAGGAGCTGTTTGTCGGGGCTCTTGTAGATGGAAGTTAAACGTAGTGGCCCTCTCGTTGTTTGGATTACCACTGAATTTCCCTCGATGTTGGTGATGTTTGCCGGTCCAGCATCGTGATGTTGGATATTATTCTGAACGTAAATAGCCGTTCCACCCCCGCGGCCTGCTCTGTCCGATCTATACAGCTTGTTAGCCTTGAATTCTTGGATTCTGGCTGCTGTTGAGGTGTGTCTCGTTCACTAAGAGCACATTTATGTTATGTTCACTTATGAATGCACTAACTTCGTCTCGAGCTGCCTGCAGTCCTTCTGCGTTCCAGAACGCGATCTTGAGAGAGTCTGGTTGGATTCTCTGTCTAGCCATTGAGAATTCTTGATACTGAAGTAATTACGATGCTGATTTTTTCCCAAGTGTTCTCAGCTATCGTAATTTGTTTTGCGGTTTCGTCAATGACTTGTACAGCTTTTTCCAGGTTAAAGCTGCCGAGAAGCGGTAGTAGGGCTGCCATCGCTGTCGCTGGTTGATGGCTAGCAGCTGGTGGAACTGCATGAGCTGCTGGGCCTTGTGCTGTTGGTGGTGCGGCTGTTGGTGGAGCAGCTGCTGGTGGTTGGGCTGCTGATGATCCGGCTGCTGCTGCAGCGAACGTTAAATTTTGATTTACTCTTCGCGCAGTAACTTTCGGATGTTTTTTCGGAAATTTCGCACATCCCCTGTAGTTAGCTGGGTGTTTCTCATTGCAGTTGGCGCATGTTGCTTCTTCAGATCTGTCCTTTAGACATTCATATGAGAAGTGCTCTTGTGCGCACTTCACACACTTCGGTATGGCATTACAGCATCGGGCGGAATGTCCAAATCGTTGACAATGGTAGCATTGTCCTATCTCTCCGGTTCTTCTTAGCGGCTCTATTGAGACTATCAAGTTCAGAATTTCCCTGATTTGAAATATTTCCCGGCCGCCTAGTTTTCTCAGCTGTACTAGCATCATCGGGAGAACTTGTTTTGTCCGCTTTGATGTCATGCGGTTAATTTTCTCCACTGGTAACTGTTTTTCTAAAAGCTCTTGTTTTACTTCTTCTTCCGTAATGTCGATTGGCAAGTTTTTTACGACGGCCTTCACAAGCTTGTCTTCAGCAAGGGCGTACGTGTGGTATGGTACCTGCATTGTGCTTAATTTTCTCGTAGAGGCGCGGTAGTTTTCTGCGTTGTCGAGGCGGATTTCGATGGAATCCATTCGATTTTTTGCAGAGGCAATGGGTATTCCTTCTGCAAGAAGTTCTTGGCGGACGCTCGTCCATCCTTCTTTGGTTCGTATGTGTATTGGTGGTGGTTTTGATGGCTTCGGCTCAGCTGGCGTAGTGTCCATTGTTTCTATTTCAATGGTTTTGTCATCGGCTTCATCTTCTTTATCGGATAAAATTGCAAAGCGGTTTGAAGTAGCTGTTGTTGGTGGTGTGCTTTGCTTCTCGTTGGTCAGTTTGTTTCGCGGGGCTGTTTTGCTGGTTTTAGCATTGGAAACCCTTGATATTGGTTGGTTGGACGTCTTGCTTGTTTTTCTGGTTGCCATCTTTGCAGGTACTAGTTTAGTTTTTAAAATCGGTTTTATGCACGACGTGTCGGTTCTGGAGTTTGTAGCCTAGCTTGCGGCAATTGCTTTGTCTCGCTGGAGTCGCATTTCTTCGTTTTCTTGTCGTATCTTCTTTATTTAAGCCTTGAAGTCGTCGATTTGGCGGAGCGCGGCGACCAGAGTCTTCTCAATTTTTTCCATATCAGTCTTCTTAATGGCGTTGTCCACTTGCTTCTTGACGATGTTACTCTCAAAAAGCAACAGCTCACTGTCAGCACTGGTGTCACTGTCTGAGCTGTTTAATTTCAGGCGTTTGTTAACCATCGTAGCACTGTCACTAATATTGGGGCGGCCATACACGTTGTAAACGCAGGTCAACGCAACCCTAATTTCACTAATCCGACGCGGTTAACTCGACGTGAGAGCAACACAGACACAGGCCTAGGTGGTGCAGAGGGCCGAGCCAACAGTGCACATCGACACCTAGTCTAGGAAAGTAAAAATCTCTACAGAGAAAGTAAAATAAGCTAGCGGCGTTTCGTTGTACCCCTGTGCGGAGGGCGCGACAGAGACTCCCGGAGGTCCATATAAGCAGGTGACGCTGCCTCAGCGGGCAACACTTGTGCTTGACACGTTGACTGTGCTGTGCTGTGTTGTTTGCGTCTTGTGAAAGAAAAATGCCTCCTAAAACAAGTGGTAAAGCAGCTAAGAAAGCTGGCAAAGCTCAAAAGAACATCTCGAAAGATGACAAGAAGAAGAAACGGCGCAGGAAGGAAAGTTATGCAATGTACATTTACAAAGTATTGAAACAAGTACATCCCGATACTGGTATCTCCAGTAAAGCGATGAGCATTATGTACAGTTTGGTAAATGACATTTTCAAACGTATTGCGGCCGAAGCTTCTCGTTTAGCTCACTACAATAAACGTTCAACAATTACCAGTCGGGAAATTCAAACGGCTGTACGTTTATTGTTACCTGGTGAACTTGCTAAGCACGCTGTAAGTGAAGGAACAAAAGCTGTTACCAAATACACTAGCTCCAAGTAAATGGTCAATAATGATCATTTGTTTATAACAATTCAATCGGCTCTTTTCAGAGCCACAAATTTAAATATTTATAAAAGAATATTTTCAACATTTGATGCCATAATTACAAATAAATAAATAAAATAAACAACATTTCCAGATAACCTCCTATCCTTGTATTCTATATCATATTTTTAGGTAATTTCTAATAACAACAATTTCATGAATATATTAGCTAGCTCGATGTAAGGTAATTAAATATATATTTTTTTAATAATAATAACAATATTATTTTAATAATATGTTTTCTACTATTATGCTACGAAAATATAGCAATTTGATTTTCTTGTTATTTTATTAAATTCAAAAATCTAATATTGTACACTTCAACATTAATATTATATAATAATAAAAATAAACTTTACAGATAAACCATTAAACATACCGCCAATTTTTGAATTTTCAAATATAATTTTTAAACTTACAACAAAGCACCTAAAATTATTTTTCTTCATTGATTCAGAAACCAAATTTACATATTTATATTGTTTATAATAATTCATACATTTTTATATTATTATGTTACTATAGTAATAACAAATTGTTATATAAATAAATCAAACTATTTTTTATTAACTTTAAATTATTATCGTATTTCATAATAATAACAATTTTACAAAATAAACGTTACCCGACTAAACTTTAAACTGAATATTTCAGAAAACCACAGCATATTTCATATCATTCACATACGTTTCCAACCTACAAAACATTCATTTTTCTTTTATTCCTTTATTTCTCTACGTTCTGTACGATAAACTGCTAAATTATTATAACAAATGGACTATATAAGCATACACTTTTCCAAAACTATACAAAGCAGCTATATAAAATATATATTCACCGATAGAATCGAACTCAAACATTTTATTTCAAATAAAACGATTTACCGGCATCAGCTGCGCGAAGGCCCCACTTACTCCCTGTTAGCTTACATATAGCATTCAAATAAGATATTTAATCCTTTTTTTATTTAATTATATTTTGTGGCCCTGAAAAGGGCCTGTTGTATTGTTAATATTTATTAATAAATAAATATTATTTTTAACCACCAAAACCGTACAAAGTACGACCTTGACGTTTCAATGCGTATACAACATCCATAGCAGTAACTGTCTTCCTTTTAGCGTGTTCAGTGTATGTAACAGCATCTCGGATAACATTTTCCAAGAAAACTTTTAATACACCACGTGTTTCTTCATAGATTAAACCAGAAATACGTTTAACACCACCACGACGAGCTAAACGTCTAATTGCTGGCTTTGTAATACCCTGGATGTTATCACGTAAAACTTTACGATGACGTTTAGCGCCACCTTTTCCCAATCCTTTACCGCCTTTACCACGACCAGTCATTTTACAAATTTAATGTAATACTACAATACTAACAACGTAAAGTTTTGTAGTAGAATGAAAATTTCTCTATATAAAATCTCTTATATATACAACGTCACAGTTGTACAATGGTGGAGAAAATTATGAGCCAATCATATGTTAGGTCTTCTGCGCATACATATAAACAAGATAAAAACCGTTTCAGCAACAGTCTGTAACTTGTATTGTTCGTTGTTACATACGTTATCATTTGAAAATGGCGCGTACTAAACAAACTGCACGTAAATCAACTGCTGGTAAAGCACCCCGTAAACAGCTTGCAACAACGGCTGCACGTAAATGTGCACCAGCAACCGGAGTTGTTAAGAAACCACATAGATATCGTCCAGGAACAGTAGCTTTGCGTGAAATTCGTCGTTACCAAAAGAGTACTGAACTCTTAATCCGTAAATTGCCATTCCAACGTCTTGTACGTGAAATCGCACAAGATTTCAAAACTGACTTACGTTTCCAAAGTTCAGCTGTAATGGCTTTACAAGAAGCAAGTGAAGCATATTTGGTCGGTTTGTTTGAAGATACTAATTTGTGCGCAATTCACGCAAAACGTGTTACGATTATGCCAAAAGATATTCAATTGGCAAGACGTATTCGTGGAGAACGTGCCTAAATAACATATTATATTTTGTTCTTAATTATTATTATTACGACAAAATATAAAACAAAACAATCGGTTCTTTTAAGAACCACCAAATATATAATTTAAAAAAAGAATTTTATTTATCTCATACTATAATGCTAATTTAATAAAAAAAAAGAAAATTCTGTTCACATATGATAGTATACATAAAAATATATTATATTTACATAAATGTCATATATTGATAAATAATTTATTTATAATAATTAATAATTATAATCGGTTCGTTAATTATAATCCAAAATGATATACGGATTATTTTACCTAATGTTCAGATTATGACACTTATGTACTAGTACTTTAAGGGTCATATTTATATCTAATAAAACTGTGTATTTGGGTGTGTGTGTTTGTATGTTTGTCTTATTTCCAGGTATAATTTAATCCTAATCTGGTATTATTTTAGAGATTTAAGACCAATTCCTACTGTGATTTTTTTTCTTCAGGTTATGGTATCGACATCATAGGTCATTAGCCTTTCCCTAAACTATGAATAATTATTATTATTGGACAGCACAACATATTAAAAAACCAGTTTGAAATAAAAAGGTAAGTTAAAAATGTTATTATTATTTTAGAACATCACAACATGTTAAAAAAAAAACTTGGTTAAAATAAACTATATCACAGATTAATATCACTGTTTAGTGCCCGTCGGCATTGTCATGTATTAAAAATATATGGACCAACACAGAATAAATTAACAAAAATAAATAAATAAGTAAGATAAAAAATGTCTCAAAGTCCTATATTTCAGATTTCCTCATATAGATCGCAGGCTTTTAGGAAGTTTAGAACTTCCTTTATCCTCCCATGGTCTGTTAGCATTTCGTGGTGACTTTGACCCATATTATAAAGTTGTCTCACCGGTTGAAGGGTGGGACATTCCAACAATACATGCGGTACGGTCACAGGCACTTGGCAGGCAGTGCAAGAGGGCTGTGCCTCTCTTGTGAACCTGTACCGATGTGTTAGCCTAGTATGGCCTAGTCTCAACCGGTGGACTTTTATAAGGTCTCGTCTCGACAGATCATTGCGAAGATTGACGGGTCCAACAGAGGGTTTGATCCTATGAAGGTGGTTATCCACCCTGTCCCATTCTCGTTGCCACAATGTGGACAACCTTTGGTACGCTGTATTCCTGACATCAGTGTACTTTAGCACTAGCGCCTCTACTGTGTCTCTTGTAGCTGCCTCATGAGCAGAGTTGTCGGCTAACTCGTTTCCTCTTATCTCAACGTGACTAGGGATCCATAGAAAACGGACGTGTTTTCCCATGTCAGACAGATATTTCATCAGTGACAAAATCATCTGAATGACTGGGTCCGGGGAAGAGGAATCCGAGATTGCTGTCAGAACGCTCAGAGAATCGCTAACAATAACGAATTCGCGGCCGTTATGCTCGAGAACACAGTAGTGAAGTGCCTGCCATAGTGCATATGACTCAGTTGTGTACACTGATGCATTTGCATGCAGCGACCAGGAGTGTGCAGTATGATGGATAACTACCGCCGAACCAGAACCTTCCTGTGTTTTGGACCCGTCCGTGAAAATGATTTCCGCGTCAGGTGGAAATGTGTCACGTATGCCGAGAAACTGCTGAACAAAGAATACAGGTGGTGAGGAGTGTTTGTCATACTGGAGCAAATCCAGTATGACATCCGCTTGCGGAGTGAGCCATGGGGGGGTTTCAAGAAAACTAATGGGCGTCACTTGCGGTAAGTTGTATTCTATTTCGTTCAGCAGTTCTCTAGAACGGACACATAGCGGTTTGTGTAAAGCCTGCGATCGAAAGTCCTCCTTAAAGAGGATTCTAAAATTTTTATGGCTGCATAGTGCCCACATTTTGCATATATATGCAAGTGTGAGTTTCCTGCGTCGTATTCCGAGAGATGCTAGTCCGGATTCACAGCATAGACTAGCTGTTGTTGTCGTTCTAAACGCTCCGATGCTGAATCGGATTCCAGCGTTGTGTATCGGATCTAGCATCCTCAAGGATTATCTTGCAGCCGACGAGTAAACAATGCAGCCATAACCTAGTTTCGAGAGGACAAGGGCCTGGTATACTCGAAGCAGAGTTCGAGGTTCAGCACCCCACCTCGTGCCAGCTAGGACTTTGAGACAATCTAAGGCCTGTGAGCATTTAGTTTTTAACTCAATTAGATGAGGTTTCCAGGTAAGTTTGGGATCGAAAATAAGCCCAAGAAACCTTACCCTGTCTCTGCATCTAATCCAGTTGCCGTTCAACTCTAGCATTGGCCCATAATGTGGACGATTCAGCCTGCAAAAGTGCATACATTGGGTCTTAGTAGGGGAGAACTTGAATCCAGAACCTTCAGCATTTTGGATAATCACATTGATTGCAGTCTGCAATGTACGATTGATGTCTCGCATTTCCATCGCACTGAAGAAAATTGTGAGATCATCAACGTACATGCAAATTCTCACGGTGTTGCTGTGGCCGGATACAAGGTCATTAACCGCTATTAAAAAGAGCGTTACACTCAAAGTAGAACCTTGCGGTACTCCGTTCTCCAGCGATCTACTGGAGGATAAAGCAGTACCGATTCTTACTCTGAATGAGCGGTCGGATAAAAATGACCGTATGAAATCGGGTAAGTTTCCGCTGAATCCCCATTCGTGCATTTTCTGCAAAATCTGAAATCACCACGTCATGTCATATGCTTTCTCTAAGTCGAAGAAAACGGCCACTAAATGCTCACGGTTTTTAAAAGCTTTATGTACTTAGTGTTCTAGGTACACTAACTGGTCTGTCGTTGATCGGAACTTCCGAAAACCGGCTTGGTGCTCACTTAAAAGACCTCTGGTCTCGAGACTCCAAACTAACCGGTTGTTGACCATACATTCCAGTAGCTTCCCTAGACACGAAGTGAGGCTTATTGGCCTATAGCTAGAGGTTAGAGTAGGGTCTTTTCCTACCTTTTGAATAGGGACAACGATAGCCCCTTTCCATTCGGTAGGATAGGTTCCCTCAGCCCACAACTTATTATATGTGGAAAGTAAGGAGATTTTAAATTCAGGAGTAATGTGTTTCAGCATCTCGTTCGTGATGTTATCCTGTCCAGGGGATGAAAGTGATGCCTTAGAAATTGCAGAATTGAGCTCAGCCAGAGTGAAAGGTACATTGTATTCGAGTGATGTACCAGTGTCGAAGTTAAGATGTACTTCTCGTTCACTTTTCACTCTGAGGAAAGCAGGGTCGTAGTTTTGAGAACTACTGGTTTCCTCAAACTGGTTCGCTACAATTTCTACAATTCTATTTACATCGGTTGTGATGCTTTCATCATCCCATTTCAGAGATGCGTCTCACCCTCGACCAACACTCCTGTGTTGTTGTCTCAGAAGAAATGCCTGAGACGTAGGCATTCCAAGTTGCTCGCTTACTTTCCAATATTTTTCGTCGGGCCTGTGCTCTAGCTCTCTTGAATGCTATCAAGTTAGCATCAGTAGGAGCCTTTTTAAATTTATTGAAAGCAGCTTTCTTTCGACGTATGAAGCTCTGTACCTCCGTGTTCCACCAAGGTATTCTACGTTTGTAGATACCTGGTTTGGTACAAGGAATCGAAGCTTCCGCTGCTTTCAATATGGATACAGATAGTTCTGATATAGATGTATGGATATCATTATTAAGGGCTGGTACTATCAACGCATTTGTTGTTGTTTGCTTTGTGACAAAGCCATTTACTCGGACGCACGTGCTGTACGGTAGGACTGTCTGTAGTGATCACGATGGGAAAGTGATCACTACCGTACAGATCGTCCAATGCCTTCCAAGTGAGTTTATTCGATAGTCTAGAGGATGTAATGGTCAGGTCTATGGAAGAATAATTCCTTGACCTTGCATTAAAATAAGTGGGTGATCCATCATTAAGGAGCAAAACATCTGGGGATTGAAGTACATCTTCTACTATTCGCCCCCTTGGGTCTCTATGTTCAGAGCCCCAAAGTTCGTTATGAGCATTGAAATCTCCAAGTAGTACAAACGGGGTAGGAAGTTGTCTTATGACATGCCTTATGTCGTTTCAATCCCAATTTGCCTCTGGTAAGTAAATGATACAAACCGTGAGGACAAATGGGATAGACAATCGTATTGCAACTACTTGGAGATTAGTGTCTACGGTGACTTGCTCGAACTTTGCACCATTCCTTATGATGATGGCCACTCCACCTCGTACCCTGACGTTGGGTTGCATATCTCTCCGGACTATCGAATAATTCTTTAGCGAGTAAATCTGACCAGGTTTGAAGTGTGTCTCCTGAAGACACGTACATAACGGATTATGCTCTGTCATGAGCATCTTCAGTTGACAGTAATGGTATATACAGCCCTTAATATTCCATTGGATTATAGTATCCATAAATTTTGATGTTTTTATCAGAACTATCCAATATCTTGTGGCTTCCTCGGCTTCCCTTTAGGCCAACCTTTGCCTCTTTTCTTCTTATTGGGGTTAGAGGATTGTAAAGAAGCTGAATAAGCAGAGAATTCCTCTTCACTGGCATTCTCTACATTCTCCTGGTATCTTTTTCGTTTTTCAGACCTATCTGACGGTGTCGGACTAGGTTTGCGATGGCGCGGACTCCTTTGCGGTAATGCAAAGTTATCTTTCGTGACAAAAGCGTCTTTCAGTGCTTCCACTATTGCCGGGACGATGTGACTTGTACCAGAAGACACTGAAGGTGACTGGAATGTTGCCTTTTGTCACGAAGATCGCTTTCATTGCCGTAATCAACTGAGGGATCAAGGTTTTGACTAGAGCGGACGAATCAAATTTGGAGGATGTTGTTTCGGTGGCTTTGGCGTAAGAAACTCCGGCAATCGGAGTTCTAATTACCACCCTAGCCCTAGCCTCCGGATATGATAAATTTTCTTTTATTTTTATTTCCTGTATAGCAGCCTCAGTTTTATATACAGGACAGTTCTTGGACCTAGAGGAATGATTCTGTTTGCAATTTATGCACTGAAGGGGCTCTACACACGGATTACCTTCGTGTAGCGGTTTTCCGCACAGGCAAAATTGATCGTTTGTACACCGCATAGATGTGTGTCCGAACTTCTGGCACCTAAAGCACCACATTGGTGCAGGAATATAAAGCCTAACCTTCAGTACATAAAAAGCAACTTTGATATTTTCCGGCAACTTACACTTGTTAAAGGTAAGAATGTGATTTGCCGTATCGACCCATTCACCATTTATTTTAGTCTTGATTCGCCGTACCTCTATAACTCCTTGATCCCTTAGTTCTTCGCAAATGTCTTGTACATCACAATTTAGCAGATCTTTACATAAGATGACACCCTTCGAATAATTCATATTCTTGTGCGGTGTCACCTCGATTGTAAATTCGCCAAGTTTCTCCAGTTTCAACATGCGTGCCGACTTAGCTGAGCATGCAGTTTCAACCAGGAGTCCGTCCTTTATCTTCCTTATCGATTTCAGATCTCCAACTATTCCGAATAAAAGCTTATTTTTTTTGTCGAAGTTTCCGTTTATATTTTTGACGACCAAGAACCGGGGTGCAACCGCCTTTTCTTGGTTCGTACTTACAGATTGCGAGATTTGAGATGGACTCGCGCTACCATCTTTTGTTGGATTTTTCTGCGGGGTTTTCTCCCCGGGGGTTTTTGCCGTCCCACCTGACGGGCCTTTTTTATCGGCTGGCTTGCCGAGTACTGTTTTATGTTTGTCCTCCCCTTTGTTCATTTTATACATAAATTTGTCCAGCGCATCGTGAGAGAAGGAGCGGGCCGGTAAGTTGGGAACGGGTATACCCTCGGACGCATCCTACCCCAGTTCCCCGGGGCCCAACCTAAACCGATTAACCGACCCCGGAATACACGGACGGGTCGGACTCGCTCGGGGCAGTAGAGGTTCCGACACCTCTACCCATCTCACACTTCCTGATCAGGGCCCGAAGTGGCTGGCTCCTGACTCCTGTAGCTTCGACGCATCGGCAGAGCAAGCTCACATTAGCCCTTCCTCTCTGACGCCGCGGGAGGACTCCCGCACCACCACCCTTTCGGCATCAGAGCACCCGGGCACTCCCAGCGCCTCTACTACAGGAGCCGATCAACGTAATCCAGAGTCATAGCGAAAGTCATTATACAAAAGGGTCTGGGACCCGTTAGTTCCCCCTCTGTTGGTAACAGAGGGGTACTAAGCCCCTCTACTACGATAAGGTGGGTCTATGGGGGGGTTTTATTGTGATAGTAATAAGTAAAATTTGGTATTATGTCTTTATTAAATATATAGGTATAAAGAAAATGTTATTTTTTATTGTCTGTATAATGAAAAAGATAATCTTAATATAAATAATATATGGTGGTTCTTAAAAGAACCGGTTTTTAATATTTGATACAATATCATAATATAGTATTGTATCTATTTACTTCTTTTTTGGCGAAGCAGCCTTCTTCTTAACAACTTTTGGTTTAGTTGTTTTTGGTTTAGGTGACTTAGGCTTTTTTGTTGGTGCCTTTGTTGTTTTCTTCACTTTTGATGGAGATTTAGGTTTGGCAACTTTAGCAGGAGATGATTTTTTCTTCTCCACATTTGCACTCTTCCTAGACTTAACTGCTTTGCTTGCGTTGGTTTTTCTACCAGTCACCGCTGCTGCAGTACTTTTCTTCTCTTTCTGGTCTGCTTTTGATTTCGTTGACCTTGATGCTGCTGCAGATTTTTTCGGTTTTGAAGCAGCAACAACAGATTTCTTTGTAACTGCAGTTGATGCCAATTTAAACGAACCACTAGCTCCCTTACCTTTTGTCTGAACAAGTGCTCCAGACGCAACACTTGCTCTAATATATTTCTTTATGAACGGTGCAATCTTTTCAGCATCTACTTTATATGTTGCAGACATATATTTCTTAATTGCCTGAAGAGATGAGCCACCACGTTCCTTTAAATTTTGTATAGCATTATTTACCATAATTGCAGTTGAAGGATGAGTTGCCTTTGGACGATCCGTTTTGGTTTTTCTCTCCTTTTTCACAGTCGATTTGGGACTGGATTGAGGTTCAGCACTTGTTGTCGCAATATCAGCCATATTTAATACAAAATATGTATATATACGTTATGTGAATTAAATAATTGATGATAAAATAACCATCAAAATATATAAACAAAGTCAGCGCCAGTAATATGATGTCCTATGAAAATGTACCGAACGGCGCAGAAATCAACTTGTTCGCTTGCTAGCTACATCGTGTACGAATTTTGTGCGTTCGTAAAAACTTTTATTATTTATAATTATTAAACTACAACATTATGATATATAAAAATATTTTATTTTAAGAATATATACTTCATATTATAGGTATATGATATCAGATTTGATATTATGTTATTAGAAAGTGAAAATTTTTGTAAGTTTTATGAATTCAATACGAATATGTGACCAAGTTGAATATGTTATTTCAATGTATTTATTAATATAAATTATTTATTATGTTCTAAATAATCAATAATTATAAACAATACATCAATAAACAAATATACATATAGTTTGTTTATAAATATTCTCATATTTACAAGTAAATTTAATGAAAATATGAGTACCTTAGTAGTATAAATCGTTACTGTATACAAAATATTTCTTCTTCTACATATACATTTAGTTTTAAATATAAAATAGTTATTAAAATATGTAATGCTATTCGTTTATATTGTAAAATAAATTAAATAAAAAAAACAATCATACCAATTTATATAATAGGTGATATCATAAATTAAATAAAATTTTATATTTTTATGTGTATGTATGTATGTATGTATGTATATATATATATATATATATATATATATATATATGTATGTATGTATGTATGTATATATGTATGTATGTATGTGTGAGTGTGACTGTTTTATTTGAATTAAGAGTTTTACAAAAATACTTATTTAAGTATATAATATCGTATAAACATAATCGGATTATCTTTTACTTAGTACTTAGTAAAAGTTAATCTGACTTAAATTACAGGTATGTACTAGCTTACTACGCACCCTGCTGTGACCGAAAAATAGTTCTCGATACAGTAAAGTTAAATTATAAAAAAAATGTTAACAGCACGCGGTGTTCCCAGGCGGTCACCCATCCAAGTACTAACCGCGCCCGATGTTGCTTATCTGATGAGATCGGACGAGATCAGGTTAGAAATCTTTTATTAAATTTAGATCATTTACATGAAATTATAACAATACGTTATTCTTGATTATTCCTAATTACAAATTTTTCCTAGCCTTGTTGGCTGTACAAAGTTATTTATATTTGTTTTGCCCTGCTTAAATTAATTTTGTGAGTGATGAATTATAGATGAGATGCGGCTATGAGATGATATACCTATGACTATTTATTACAGGAAAAATTTTAAAAAACCTGTTCCATGAAATTTACTTAAAACTAAACTTACATCCTAGTGAGCAACGATATGATTTTATTTACAATGAATATATGGGACATTCAAACACCTTATTATTTAATGGAATGATTATAATGTGTTGTGAGCGATATATGAACTTATATGTATTAGATAGAGTTAATGGTATTTACAATGATGTTAACATGTTATATCTTATTATAATAGAAATGATTTATTTGTAATTTTTATGTGTAATGTTTACTGAGTGATTTAGATGATATTTACAGTGATGTAGTTAATGATTTTATGATTATTTACATTGATTTTGTTGTGTAAATATGTTTTAAGAGGAATGGAATATTTTATTGTTCTATAGTTATTGTTATTCATTATTTATATTTTATATCTGGTAAGATTCTATTGTTGAAGTAAATGTCATGAATTTGAAAAACTTATCTTGAGCATTGTTGGCAGTGACAAGTATGCTATTTAAATCTTTAATGGCTCTAATCATGTTGTTAATGTTTATCATGTTATTGAGTTTATTAACTTCACTAAGAAAGTCAAACACATTACCACTGTCTGCTGTGCTGAGGACACTCTGTGGCTGCTGCTGCTGCTCTCGGTTGGGGGCAGGGTCGGCTGCAAGCTGGCTGGGGGTTGGGGCAGGGTAGGCAGCATGCTGACTGGGGGCAGTGGGGGCAGGGTAGGCAGCATGCTGGCTGGGGGTCGGTTGTGCTGACCTGGATCGCTGGGGTACTGGACTGCTGTTGAATTTTGTCTGGCCCACGCGTTTGTGGTCGGAAGCGGGGCTGGCTCGTACCTGGTGAAAGGAGCTTTCACAATGTCACGTCGTTCGTTCCTCTTTCTCATCTTGAATTTGTAGACCGGGCAGTCTGTGCTATTAGCCGGGTGTTCTTCCGCGCAGTTGGCGCATTTTGCCGGAGTGTCACGAGACTTTGTGCACTCCGACGTGATATGCGCCTTGGCGCACTTGAGACACCGCGGCTCTCTGTGGCAGTTGGCTGTAGCGTGGTTCCACAGCTGACATCCGTGACACTGCGAAAGCTCCTTTTTGTTGATGTGTCGTTCCCATGTTTTTTTGTGTATAGAATGTGCTTAATATCTCGCTGTAGTTTGGCTAGTGTAGCGTATGCTGATGTCACTATTAGGAAGAGCGGCCGGGATTGCGTTGACATTCTATAAACTTTTTTAACATTAAGATTTTTGTCTGTTAACGCATTTTTTATTTCTTTTGGGTCTGGATCTGAATCCAGACCTCGAAGGACAAACGCATGGGTCTTATCTTGGACGTCTGTATATGTATGGAAGCCTGCATTATTTTCTTTTAGCAATTTAATAAAGTTTTGCTTTTCTTCAACATCCTCTGCGTATATGTTTGTGTTATTTTTAGTGTAACAAGATGAAAAACGACAAGGCTTTTCATCTTGTTACGGCTTGTCATATTTTCTGAGGTCTATGACTCCGGTGTTGGTAGGTCAGCAAAAAGGTGACTTCAGCAAATAGCAACGGCCGTCTTTGCTGATTAAGCAGACTATGATAATACCGGACAGAACACGAGTCATAGATTCAGAACAATGGATTTAATTATATCTTCTGCGAAGATATAATTAAATCTTTAAGGGGTGGTAATGTAACAGTAATTGACGAATTATTCCAAATCATTATTATTTGATAGATTTCATAATATAAATTGCGCGTTAACAAAAATGCACCGTGGACAAGTTTTATTTCGTAAAGTTTAATAACCTATTAACGTTTTGTAACTTATCCACGTGCGATGTGCGTAATAGTTACATTGCCAACCCTAGCACTTTTTAGGATATAAATAGGATTTAATTTAGTAGAGTTAAGTCAGAGTCAGTATAATAGAGTCGATAGTCGTAAGTAGAGTCTTAGTGGTAAGCTGATAGTCGTAATGTAGTTAACGACACGGTAGCAGTCATCTGCCATGGTTCAGACTGATTTTAGTCCAGAGCTGCTAGCTCTGGAAGTTTCATTGCTTTGTTGTTTGTTATAGTTTTGTGTTGTAAATAATGTAAATAAATTTAAAGTTATTTAAAGCAAATATGTGTGTGCCATGTTGTCGTTATCCTGGTTCAACCGTTATCATGGGTTCATCGGGAGTATCATCTAGCATCATCATGTCCTCCTCGAAGTAAAAATGACAACATTCATCGCCTTCATCGTCGTCAACCCCCACTGTTACATTAGTATATTTGATACTAAAACCTTTTCTCAATGTTTCATTAAGTGTTTTTATTAGTTCATTATGCTTTGTTGTTTTCCCAGCTACTATAATGGGCGCTGGGGCTTTTTTTCTGACCTCCATATTGCTCGCCATAGTTGTGGGTGTGTCTTCGATGTCGCTATATTCGTCATCGGTGGCCAAGTCCGAATCAGGTAGCGAGGATAGCAATTCGTAGCTGTTCGCGACTGTGATTGGCTGGGGGCGTGTCATCTAGTGGGCGTGTCGCATTCGCTTCTTGCGCAGCTCGGCCATTGCGGTTGAGGTGGAGGGAGACTTGTCGGCCATACCTGAAGTGCTAGGCACTGGCGCTCTCTCTATTTGTTTCGGGTTGGTACTGGCTTGCCTCTTCTTCTCGTCACCAGAGGTCTTTTTACAAGAATCTGCATTACCGGCTGGCGCTGCGGGTTTTCGATTTTTCGCCATGTCATGTAGCACGTGTTTTTCACTTTCTTTTCTCGCTATTTTTCTGATTGTTTTTTCCACTGTTATTGGAGTTTCACTCACTGTTTTGAACGACGCACTCTCACTTTCATATTCACTTTCACTTTCACTTTTACTTTCGTTCTGACTAACTACACTTTCACTATTCACATTTTTTCTTGATACATTTTCACGCTCTTTTCTTGCACACAGTTCTTGTTGTTCGTTAATTACTGATTGAACCAGTTTACTTATTCCTACAATGTCGAGGTCTACACTTTGCATACTTTTAGGTTCACTATCACACTTCACATTTTCCTGAGCTGGTTTTCCACACCCATTTTTTGCACTGACTTTCACACTCTTTTTCTCACTTGATTGTTTTACACTTGCACTCTGTTTCATATCACTCGCTGACTTCACTTTCACACTTTGTTTGTTTTTCACTAGGTTTTCACTCGCACTTGCAGATTCATTTACACTAGATTTAAGTTTATCAGTCCCTATCTTTTCTTTAATATTTTTTAAACTTTGTTTTTTTAAAACTTCACCACTCACGCTTATTCACGCGTTTGCACGGCGCACACTTAGAACACGTCCGCTCCCTTCAAGGGCTAATAAGGGACTCGAAGGACGAGATCATGAGTATTCAACATGGTATGGCCGTTAACGTAAATAAATCTTTTCACTTTAGAATATAACAAAAATATATAAGTATATATAATATTTAAAAATAATATACCATAACTACAGTAACGAATGAAAAATATCATTGCTACCTAGCAACGAATAATAAAATCATTATTGCATATTGAACAATTATTTTACTATAGCAACGAACAAAAAAAAATATTGTTACTTATTAAACAATTAAGTTACTATAGCAACGAATGAAAACAAATCATATTACTTATTAAACAATTAATTTGCTATAGCAACAAATAAAGAAATAATTGTTACATATTAAGCAATATTTTTGTTATAGCAACATATAAAAAAAACATTGTTACATATTAAACAATTAATTTTTTAGGGCAACCAATAAGAAAAATCTATGTTACATATTGAACTATTATTTTTTTTAAAGCAACCAATAAAAAAAACAATTATTACATATAGAACCATTATTTTACCATAGCAACAAATAAAAAAAACTGTTACATAGCAATAACGAATGAAAAAAGTAATTGTTACATATTGAACAATTATTTTACTATAGTAACCAATAAGAAAATCTTTGTTACATATTAAAGAATTAATTTACTATAGCAACCAATAAAGATATTATTGTTAAATATTGAACAATTATTTTACTATAGCAACCAATAAAAAAAATCATTGTTATATATTGAAGAATTCATTTACTATAGCAACGAAACAAAATAGTCATTGTTTCATATTGAACAATAAGTTTATTATTCTCTGACTAATATCACAAAATATAATAATATTTTTACAAATACATTTTCAACAAAATAGACAAAAGTAAAAAAAAAATTTAATTACATTTTATGTTAAACTATAAGCACTTATATTTTATTTTATTATGAATATTGTATTATTAAACATATTAAAATTATTATATTTAAATATATCCTTTAATTTAATATTTATATTCATATACATAAATTTTTATACTAATGTGTGTAAACCAGTATTTGTATTGTATTGTATGTATATGAGGGTTTTTTAAGCATTTTGTCGCTTTTTGTCAACGCGACCTAGAAGATCTATTGTGACACAGCCCTTACTTAGTTTTCCGGAAGTAGATCCAGATTTTTGATGAAGCCGATTAGGCCTCAAGTACCTGAAGTACTTGTTTCGTGACATGTTTTACTTGCATTTTAGTGATGCAGGTTGTCAGCCTACAGTCTCTGCATGGCCAGCACACACCGAGCCGTTGTGCGGCAACCCATCCAATTGGACAGGGCGGGCTATGTTGCTTATCTACACGATCAGACAAGACACGCCACGACCACACAACCGTACTGGCTGACTGTAAACCAGTATAAAGCAGTTTATAATTCGTGAAATATTTTGGGTAAAGAATAGAAAATAAAATTATTATTTTTAAAAATTTACCGCCCGCCACGACGACACTCGGTTAGGTAGGTAATTGTTTTTTGAAATTTAACTTGTATTATCGTTAACACGATAGATGGCATATGCGTCTACTATTTGCTGTTTTGTGAATATAATTTATAAACAAAAGAGTCTCATTTGTAAACTTTATAATTATCAAGTAGTAATATACAAAGTATAAACTTATTAGTTATATATAACATTTTGATTTTAGGTAAGTGAAATTATAGTATTATATTTTTAGATATTTATAATATTTGTATATTAAAAGTAAAATATTTGTTAGGTTAGAATTTATAAATTTGAAATGTCAAAATGCAGAAATATTAACTTGACATAAGTGTTTATATAGATATATAGCGTGTATTTAATTTTGTATTGATGAATATATGTACATTTACTAATATTTAAAAATTTTTTGGTAAAATTATTTATACGAAACTTGTGTATAATGCAGAAATAATAACTTAACATAATTGTTTATAAAGATAAGGTATATGCAGCGTGTATTTAATTTTTTATTGTTAAAAAGGAATATAACTACATTTACCATTACTTTAAAATTTTTAGGTAAAATTATTTATACGAAACTGGTGTATATGTGAAGAAATCAATTTACGATTAATACTACTTGCTAGATTGAAACATGTAAGTATATTTTTTATTGTTATTATTATTGCAAAAATGATATGATATTCTTTTTTTTTTAATAAATAATTTGTGGTCCTGAAAAGGACCGTTGTTTATAATTGTTTAAAAAGAATTTACGTAGATTTTTCAGTTTTCTTTGGTAATAATACAGCCTGAATATTAGGCAGTACACCACCCTGTGCAATTGTAACACCAGACAATAATTTATTTAATTCTTCGTCATTACGGATGGCCAATTGCAAATATTGTGGAATAATTCTTGTCTTCTTGTTATCACGTGCAGCATTGCTAGCAAGCTCAAGAACTTCAGCAGCCAAGTATTCCATAACGGCCGCTAAATAAACAGGAGCTCCGGCACCAACACGTTCAGCGTAATTACCTTTACGCAAAAGTCTATGAATACGACCAACTTGAAATTGTAATCCAGCACGATTGGAACGGCTCTTTGCCTTTCCCTTAACTTTACCGCCTTTACCGCGACCAGACATGATAAAGAAAATATATAATATGTAAGTTAACAAACAAACGTACGTTCACAGTGAACGGTTTAGAATGTAATGTCGACCAAAGGAGGAACGAGGAACATAACGGGTTTTCTAAAAGTACTGAGTCTTTGACCCACACCTTTCTTATCGGAATTTTTTATTTTTCGGACTGTAGATATTTGTTTTGCACTTTGCGTGCCGCCTTCTTGGCGCTAGATGTGTTGTGGCTCACTGTTTCAAAATAAGCCTCGGCCGCTTGTGTCGGAGCGGCTCGTCCTCATCGTACTCTGCTAAACGCTTTACCCCAGCGTTAGGGTGATCGGATAGTTTTGTAAAAAATTTAAGGGCTCTTTGTTTTGCGAAGTCGCTGATGAGCTCTATTTTCAAGTCTTCATGTAGTTGGTTGTTGCGAACGAACCATGGAGCATCCACAGCCATCCGCAGAGACTTATTCTGCACGACTTGCAGTTTGTTGGTGTGGGTTTTTGCGGCATAGCCCCAGACTGAAATTCCGTACGTCATGGCTGGGCGTACGATGCTTGTGCAGATTTTAATCTTGTTTGGTGCTGTAAGCCGGCTATGCCTGTTAAGGAGCGAATATAAGGCTGCCGTAAGTGCGTTTGCATTCTTGACATTGGCCTCGATGTGGTGACGCCAGGTTAGTCCTTTGTTCAGTACCAAACCAAGATATTTGGTTTTGTCTTTACAAGGTATCGTACGTCCAAACATTGTTATTTCTCCGTTTGGGCTAAAATGCCGCTTAGTGAACAGCACCGTAGTGCTTTTCTCCGCGTTCACGTCGATTCTCCACTTGGCGAACCAGTCTTCGAGATCGTCAACTGCTGTTTGGAGCCTCGACGTGATGATGTCCGGGTTTCTGGATCGGTAGACACTGCGGTGTCGTCTGCGTACTGCGCGAGAGTTGTTCCCGCCGTCCCCTGTGGCATGTCGCTGCAGAAGATGTTGAATAATATAGGCGACAGCAGAGAGCCTTGTGGAAGACCAGCAGTGATTGGCCCCTCTGATGACTTCGCCTCGCCTATTTTCACCCTGAATGAGCGACGGTGAATAAAAAATTGCAGCAGCTGCACAAGTGGGTGCGAGATGCCATGCTCTAGCAACTTGTGCAGTAGTCCCTGGTGCCAGACCTTATCGAAGGCTTTGGCAACGTCCAGGAATACCATCCCTGTTGCTTGCTTGTGGTTAAATCCCTGCGTGCAGTATTCTACTACTCGCAGTAACTGATGTTCCGTTGAATGTTGCCGTCGGAAGCCGTGCTGGTGATCAGGGATGATGCTGTGGTCTTCAACTTCCTTCTGCAGCCGAACGAGTATTATTTTCTCCAGCACTTTGCCCATAGTGCAGAGCAGACTGATGGGACGGTAGCTCTGCGGGAATTGTGGGTCGGACTTCGGCTTTCGTATGACGCAGATGTTGGCTTTCTTCCATGCGTTGGGGAAGTAGCGTTGTCTGAGAGCGGCATTGATCACATTTGTGAGCGCAACAACACCCTTGAGAGCGCCTTGTTCGTGACTGCGTCATGGCCTGGGGATTTTTTCTTTTTGAGTCCTCGTATTATATCCCAGACTTCTCTGGGACTTGCGGATTGGATGATCGCGTAGGTGCTTTTCTCCAGCTTTTTCCGCACTTGACGGTTGAGTTGGCCTACGAAGTCCACGTCGCAGTGCCCGTAGTTGGGTGAGCACTGCTTTTCCAGGCATATCAGCCACAGCTTCTGCCTTGTCAGCTTCTGAGAAGACCAGGCCAGTTTCCCCGTGGAGTGGAGGGATCTTTGTCTTGTCTCTACGCAGAGTTTTTGCCATCCTCCATAATGACTGGTTCTCTGCGCAGAGCACTTCCAGCTTGGCATCTGTTTGACCTCGGCTGCTAGTCGGTTGCTTGCGACTCGATCCTCCGGTCTGCAAAAGCGTTGCCAGCGACGTCTGGCTCGGTTCTTCTCACGAATAAGCTGCTTTATGTCGGCAGGTAGATCCGCAACGGGGTTGACGGTTGGAATCGCCCGTTTTTTGCTGATGTTTGCTGTAGCCTGGGTGATCGTAGCTGTTAGAGATGCTACTGCTTCGTCGGTCTCGGCGGCAGTGGTGATGGTAGGTAGCGGGCCGATTAGCCTGTCAAACTCTCCGCCGAAGCGATCCCACCGGATACTAGTGATGGCGGAATGCTCTGGTGCTGCGCTGCCTTCTCCCAAGTTTGAAGTTAGCTCGTTGACTGCAGCGATGTTAAATGCTGCAGCCACATCCCTCATAATTGCGATGTCCAGTACATCACTGTTCCCGCCGTTGTCCGGGAAGTGTGTGGGCTCGACGGGGCCTATGACTACTACATCACTGTTTTAGACGTAATTTTCGAGGATCCGGCCATTTGAGTTTGTTCTGCGGCTGTTCTCTGCTGGGTTTTTGGAGTTCAGGTCCCCTGCAATGATGACAGCGTCTGGCTGCTGCAGTAGGGCGTCTGAAGCCAGCTGAAGTCGGAAAGGTCTGCTGGAGTGCTGGCCGCTGCTCGCGCGCGTTGTTTGGTTGGAGCTGATGATGGGGCCTCTGGTGCTGCTGGTGCTGTCGCGGCGGGTGCTGCTGTTGGTTGGCTTGCTCCGCTTGTGCATGCGGCGAAAGAAACTCCATTTCTGACTTGATTGGATTGGAAGACCGTTGGTCTTCTCTCGGGCTTCTTGGAGCGCTCTACTGCTTCTTTGTAGGATTTGCAGCCCTTGTAGTTGGCCGTGTGCGCTTCCCCGCAGTTGCAGCAGAGTGGGTTTCCTTGCTGTTTGTTTTCGCAAACAGAGATGTCGTGCGGGCCCGCACATCGTACGCAGCGCTCGCTGCCGTTGCAGCTGGTGCTCGAGTGGTTGAATCGCTGGCATCGGTGGCACTGACTGACACCTACTTGTGGGCGCTTGGATTCAACTGTGATGCGGAGGAACAGTAGGGATTTCATGTTGAATATCTCCTTGTTGGTGGTTGTTTTCTCGAGCTTTACATGAACGAGAGGCAGTGGATTCTTGGTGCGAGATGAGGTCATCCTGCGAATGGATTCGGGCTGGAAGTTCAGTCTTGGCAACTCGTCCTTGATTTCTTTCTCCGTGATTGGCTCGGGAATCCCTCGGATCACGATTTGCAACAGCTTCTCCTCTTGCAGCTGATAGGTGTGGAATTTAATGTCTCCTTGCCTGAGAAGATGTGTTGTTGCTCTGAAATCTTCAGCGGATTCAACTTGAAGCCGGATCCAGTCTTTCGTGTTGACACTCTTTTTGATCCGAATTCCTTGTTCTGCCAGAGCGGCAGTTAGTCTGCCGTATTTTTCCTTGCTGTGCAGCATAATGGGCGGGATGCGTTTTGAGGTCGTTTTTGCGGTACCAACGGCTTCGTCTAGTACTAGAGTGCTGTCCATGGATTCGTCTACATTCTGCAGTAGTGCAAATTTATTTGATGTATTTATCGGTGCAGGTATAGCTGCAGTCTGGCTGGTTTTCGCCTTCTTAGACTTCGGTGCAGGTTCAAACTCGTTGCTGTCTGTAGTTGGAGAGTTGGATCTGCTGGAGCTCATCATTGGGGCTGGACCGGGTTGGCTGGAACGCACTGGTACTGAGCCGGGTTGACTGGAACGCACCGGTGTTGGGTCGGGTTGGCTGGAACGTACCGGAGGCGGGCTGGGTTGGCTCGTTCGTACTGGGGGCGGGCTGGGTTGGCTCGTTCGTACTGGGGGTGGGCTGGGTTGGCTCGTTCGTACTGGGGGCGGGCTGGGTTGGCTCGTTCGCTCTGGGGGCGGGCTTGGTTGGCTCGTTCGCACTGGGGGCGCACGCGAAAGGGGCTTTTCAGGGCCACTGGGTCGGGGTTTGGGGCTCTTACGTCCGTTTGAAGGTGCTGCTGGTCTGCGGGCTAACTCGTCCTGTAGAATACCGATCTTCTGTAGAAGAAGGTCGGCCCTCTCCAGGTGGGTCTGCTCGGACGGGGCGAGCTGCTCCTCCAGCTGGCGGATCCTGGCGTCGATTTCCTCTATCTTCATCGGTGCTGTCATGGTGCTCAGCTGTTGTTTGTCACTGGCACTTAACACTTGCACTAATAAAGTTACATAGCAACAAAGAAACTCCGCACTGCACTTCAAGTATTGCGCGTACTGATTGGATTGATAAACGAACGGCGACGTGAACTTTGAACAGGTGATACTGATGTAAACAATTGTAAATATTAAATTGTTCAAAAATATGTAATTATTATAATATGATAATGTCCATTTAACAGTTTGTAAACAATATTTCCATAAAAACATGGCAGATGGGCGCGATATAAATCGATAACAATTATTGAACAGGCTGCACTCTTCGTCACGCGAACGCGAGCACTGATGAAACACTGTTATAAACTATTAGATTATTAAACTATTCAAAAATATATTATTTTAGTGTTGTAATAATGTTTATATAATTGTTTGAAAACAATATTTCTATAAAAACCTGGCGGATGGGCGAGATATAAAACGATTTTAATTATTTTATTTGACAGTTAATTTGAATTATTAATTTGTTCAAAAAAATATGTAATTATTATTATATGATAATGTCCATTTAACAGTTTAAAAACAGAATTTCCATAAAAAACATGGCAGATGGGAGCGATATAGATAGATAACAATTATTGAACACGCTGCACGCTTCGTCACGCGTACGCGAACACTGTTGTAAACTATGAGATTATTAAACTATTCAAAGATATATTATTTTATTGTTGTAATAATGTCTATATGATTGATTGAAAACAATATTTGTATAAAAACCTGGCGGATGGGCGAGATATAAAACGATTACTCGGAACTCTCGCAAGACACGTCCGCTCCCTTCAAGGGCTAATACTCACTAGTCCTGTCCAATGTTCACTGTTCTTAATGAAATGTAATGTCAACCAAAACGTTGGAGTTGGTGTTTATATAAGGTAGGCAAATATAAGTACCCAATAAGAATGCAGTAAGAATTTTGTATGCGCTTATAGCACACATTCGTATGCTGAGCATAGGAAGTTTAGCCGGAGTCGGTACGATCTCGTCCATATAAGCAGGTGACGCTGCCCCTGCGGGCAACAGTTGTGCTTGACACGTTGACTGTGCTGGTTGTTTGTGTCTTGTGAAAGAAAAATGCCTCCTAAAACAAGTGGTAAAGCAGCTAAGAAAGCTGGTAAAGCTGAAAAGAACATCTCGAAAGATGACAAGAAGAAGAAACGGCGCAGGAAGGAAAGTTATGCAATGTACATTTACAAAGTATTGAAACAAGTACATCCCGATACTGGTATCTCCAGTAAAGCGATGAGCATTATGAACAGTTTTGTAAATGACATTTTCGAACGTATTGCGGCCGAAGCTTCTCGTTTAGCTCACTACAATAAACGTTCAACAATTACCAGTCGGGAAATTCAAACGGCTGTACGTTTATTGTTACCTGGTGAACTTGCTAAGCACGCTGTAAGTGAAGGAACAAAAGCTGTTACCAAATACACTAGCTCCAAGTAAATGGTCAATAATGATCATTTGTTTATAACAATTCAATCGGCTCTTTCTAGAGCCACAAATTTAAATATTTATAAAAATATTTATTTCAACATTTGATGCCATAATTACAAATAAATAAATAAAATAAACAACATTTCTAGATAACCTCCTATCCTTGTATTCTATATCATATTTTTAGGTAATTTCTAATAACAACAATTTCATAAATATATTAGCTAGCTCAATGTAAGGTAATTAAATATATATTTTTTTAATAATAATAACAATATTATTGTAATAATATGTTTTCTACTGTTATGCTACGAAAATATAGCAATTTTATTTTCTTGTTATTTTATTAAATTCAAAAATCTAATATTGTACACTTCAACATTAATATTATATAATAATAAAAATAAACTTTACAGATAAACCACTAAACACCGCCAATTTTTGAATTTTCAAATATAATTTTTAAACTTACAACAAGGCACCTAAAATTATTTTTCTTCATTGATTCAGAAACCAAATTTACATATTTATATTGTTTATAATAATTCATACATTTTTATATTATTATGTTACTATAGTAATAACAAATTGTTATATAAATAAATCAAACTATTTTTTATTAACTTTAAATTATTATCGTATTTCATAATAATAACAATTTTACAAAATAAACGTTACCCGACTAAACTTTAAACTGAATATTTCAGAAAACCACAGCATATTTCATATCATTCACATACGTTTCCAACCTACAAAACATTCATTTTTCTTTTCTTCCTTTATTTCTCTACGTTCTGTACGATAAACAGCTAAATTATTATAACAAATGGACTATATAAGCATACACTTTTCCAAAACTATACAAAGCAGCTATATAAAATATATATTCACCGATAGAATCGAACTCAAACATTTTATTTCAAATAAAACGATTTACCGGCATCAGCTGCGCGAAGGCCCCACTTACTCCCCGTTAGCTTACATATAGCATTCAAATAACATATTTAATCCTTATTTATTTAATTATATTTTGTGGCCCTGAAAAGGGCCTGTTGTCTTGTTAATATTTATTAATAAATAAATATTATTTGTAACCACCAAAACCGTACAAAGTACGACCTTGACGTTTCAATGCGTATACAACATCCATAGCAGTAACTGTCTTCCTTTTAGCGTGTTCAGTGTATGTAACAGCATCTCGGATAACATTTTCCAAGAAAACTTTTAATACACCACGTGTTTCTTCATAGATTAAACCAGAAATACGTTTAACACCACCACGACGAGCTAAACGTCTAATTGCTGGCTTTGTAATACCCTGGATGTTATCACGTAAAACTTTACGATGACGTTTAGCGCCACCTTTTCCCAATCCTTTACCGCCTTTACCACGACCAGTCATTTTACAAATTTAATGTAATACTACAATACTAACAACGTAAAGTTTTGTAGTAGAATGAAAATTTCTCTATATAAAATCTATTATATATACAACGTCACAGTTGTACAATGGTAGGGAAAATTATGAGCCAATCATATGTTAGGTCTTCTGCGCATACATATAAACAAGATAAAAACCGTTTCAGCAACAGTCTGTAACTTGTATTGTTCGTTGTTACATACGTTATCATTTGAAAATGGCGCGTACTAAACAAACTGCACGTAAATCAACTGGTGGTAAAGCACCCCGTAAACAGCTTGCAACAAAGGCTGCACGTAAAAGTGCACCAGCAACCGGAGGTGTTAAGAAACCACATAGATATCGTCCAGGAACAGTAGCTTTGCGTGAAATTCGTCGTTACCAAAAGAGAACTGAACTGAACTCTTAATCCGTAAATTGCCATTCCAACGTCTTGTACGTGAAATCGCACAAGATTTCAAAACTGACTTACGTTTCCAAAGTTCAGCTGTAATGGCTTTACAAGAAGCAAGTGAAGCATATTTGGTCGGTTTGTTTGAAGATACTAATTTGTGCGCAATTCACGCAAAACGTGTTACGATTATGCCAAAAGATATTCAATTGGCAAGACGTATTCGTGGAGAACGTGCCTAAATAACATATTATATTTTGTTCTTAATTATTATTATTACGACAAAATATAAAACAAAACAATCGGTTCTTTTAAGAACCACCAAATATATAATTTAAAAAAAGAATTTTATTTATCTCATACTTTAATGCTAATTTAATAAAAAAAAAGAAAATTCTTTTCACATATGATAGTATATATAAAAAGATATTATATTTACATAAATGTCATATATTGATAAATAATTTATTTATAATAATTAATAATTATAATCGGTTTGTTAATTATAATCCAAAATGATATACGGATTATTTTACCTAATGTTCAGATTATGACACTTATGTACTAGTACTTTAAGGGTCATATTTATATCTAATAAAACTGTGTATTTGTGTGTGTGTGTTTGTATGTTTGTCTTATTTCCAGGTATAATTTAATCCTAATCTGGTATTATTTTAGAGATTTAAGATTAATTCCTACTGTGATAGTAATAAGTAAAATCTGGTATTATGTCTTTACTAAATATATAGGTATAAAGAAAATGTTATTTTTTATTGTTTGCATAATGAAAAAGATAATCTTAATATAAATAATATATGGTGGTTCTTAGAAGAACCGGTTTTTAATATTTGATACAATATCATAATATAGTATTGTATCTATTTACTTCTTTTTTGGCGAAGCAACCTTCTTCTTAACAACTTTTGGTTTAGTTGTTTTTGGTTTAGGTGACTTAGGCTTTTTTGTTGGTGCCTTTGTTGTTTTCTTCACTTTTGATGGAGATTTAGGTTTGGCAACTTTAGCAGGAGATGATTTTTTCTTCTCCAAATTTGCACTCTTCCTAGACTTAACTGCTTTGCTTGCGTTGGTTTTTCTACCAGTCGCCGCTGCTGCAGTACTTTTCTTCTCTCTCTGGTCTGCTTTTGATTTCGTTGACCTTGATGCTGCTGCAGATTTTTTCAGTTTTGAAGCAGCAACAACAGATTTCTTTGTAACTGCAGTTGATGCCAATTTAAACGAACCACTAGCTCCCTTACCTTTTGTCTGAACAAGTGCTCCAGACGCAACACTTGCTTTAATATATTTCTTTATGAATGGTGCAATCTTTTCAGCATCTACTTTATATGTTGCAGACATATATTTCTTAATTGCCTGAAGAGATGAGCTACCACGTTCCTTTAAATTTTGTATAGCATTATTTACCATAATTGCAGTTGAAGGACGAGTTGCCTTCGGAAGATCCGTTTTGGTTTTTCTCTCCTTTTTCACAGTCGATTTGGGACTGGATTGAGGTTCAGCACTTGTTGTCGCAATATCAGCTATATTTAATACAAAATATGTATATATACGTTATGTGAATTAAATAATTGATGATAAAATAACCATCAAAATATATAAACAAAGTCAGCGACCGAATCAAAGTAATTAAAACGGGTAAACACGTCTACGCCGTTACAGGGACTATGCCCTCTTCAGCGAATGCATAGAAAGTTTTTTGTGGTGTAACTGGCTGATATATAATTATTATTTTTTCTTTGTCGTTATAAAAAAAAGTTATTACCAGAATCCAGTCCTCTTCGGTTTGTTATGCTTATTTTCGTAATGTGAGTGGAGTTTCTTCTAAAGCAGTGACAATTTCATCCTCTGGGTCTTGAACTGTTTGTAGTAAGGCTGATGGTGGGTAGATGTACTTCCGCTTTGGTTTTCTTCTGATTAAGGGCACTTCCAGCAGGAGTTGTCGCAATGGGTGGGATGGGTTAAGGGATTTGCGGGTGAACTTTTCCTGGCTCATCTTGACTCTCTGGGTGATGGGAACTACGTCAGCCAGCTGGTAGATATCTTCGTTTGTGTACCATGGTGGTTGGTGGCACATGCGTCGTAGTACCCTGCGTTCCGTTGCCAGAAGTGGTGTCATAAGGTGTTGTCTGACGCTGCTGAAGACTATGGCAAGGTACTCTACCGCTGGCCTAACGAATGTGACGAAGGTGTGTCGAAGAACCTTTTAACTGCACCCTCGCAACCTCCCCGCCAAGGAGTACACGAGCCCAGCTCGCCTGCGGAACTTCTTCTTGGCTTCTGTGATTAGGGGCTTCCAGTAGAGCGTGCGGGTGAACACTGCGCCGAGGTACTTCGCCGTGGGAGTGGGAAGAATTCGAGCGCTCCACAAATGCACCCGGACTCCGTCCTCTCGGTGACGCTTCTGGTGGCAGTGGCGGAAGAGCACCAGTTGGGACTTAGTGGGGTTGGCTCGAACTCTCCATCGGCGCATCCAGGACTCCAGGTTGCTGATCTGATGCTGCAGATCCTCTGTCGCCGCCTCTACACTTCGTCCTGTTGCCGAGTATACCGTGTCATAGGCATACTGGAGTAGGGAAGAAGTTGCTGACGTGGGCTGGGGGATGTCTGCGGTGAACAAGTTGAAGAGGATCGGCGACAGGACAGATCCCTGGGGTATGCCGGCTTTTGGAACGTACGCTCTGGATCTGGAAGCTCCTATGATGATATGCGATGTTCTGTTGGCGACGAAGTTACGGATGATCCTAATCATTGGAGTTGGCATGCCAAGCAGGATCAGTTTAAAAAGCAGGCCCTCATGCCAAACCTTGTCAAATGCCTTATCAATGTCAAGGAAGAGAGATATTTGACAAAGGCCGTTGTTGATGGCATGAGTGATGCTTGTTGTTAATTTGAGCAGGCATGTGTGGGTGGAGTACCCTCTCCTGAATCCTGCCTGGCTTGGTGGAATGACGTCGTTAAGGGTGCAGAATTCTTAGACTCGTTCTTGGATAAGGCGTTCTAGAAGCTTTTCCATGGAGTCAAGGAGGCTGATAGAACGGTAGGAATTAGTGTTGGTAGGATTTTTTCCGGGTTTAGGGATCATTGCGACAAAGGATTTCTTCCATCGTTCAGGAAAGTGCCCTAGGGTCAGGCAGGCAGTGTAGATGAGTGCCAGGAAGGATATGGCTACTGGAGGCAGGTGTTTAAGGGCCTTGACCGTGATGCCATCTTCACCAGGGCTCTTGTTCGCAGTCTTCTTCAGTAGTCGTCGCACGTCCTCCTCTGACACTCTGGTCTGCCACACTCGGTCGGGGTCGTCTCTCGGATGTTCTCGGTAATGGTCCACATTCTCCAAAGGCGCCATATTGATCTGGCCGATGTCTTCGACCACCTCCTGGAAAAACTCATCGTCGAACATGTCATCGGTAGGAACTTGTTGGACTTCCTCCATCAGGTCCGCGAAAGCCAAAGCCTTGTCTTCTCCCGTCGTGAGGATGGCGTCTTGTGTCCGCAGTGGATGATTACCTCTCTGCCTCTGTCCAGTAACAGTCTTCATCTTGTTCCAAAATTTATCCCCATCTCTATAGTCCGACTTGGAACAGGTGCTGGCCCATTGCCTTTCCTTATAGATGATCAGTTCCCTCCTGATGCGTCCGTTCCAGTAGTTCCATTCTGTCTTGAGGATGGGATCGTGGCAACGTTTTAGGGAGCGGTAGAGACGGCGTTTATATCTGATCATCATAAGAATTCTTGGAGGAATAGCGCAGCGCTGTTGGACTATCTTCATGGGGATGGAAGCCTGGACAGCGGCTTGGACAGTAGCGGTAATCGTTTCCACTGCATCGTTGACCTCTTCCACGGTGTGGGGTAGAGCGGGTTCCTCGGGGAGTGCTGACGCGATGGAGGAGGCGAAGGTTTCCCAGTCAGCTCGATGGTAGTCGACGATGGTTTTTGGTGGAGGGGGAGGCACAAAGTCAGCGCCAGTAATATGATGTCCTATGAAAATGTACCGAACCGCGCAGAAATCAACTTGTTCGCTTGCTAGCTACATCGTGTACGAATTTTGTGCGTTCGTAAAAACTTTTATTATTTATAATTATTAAACTACAACATTATGATATGTAAAAATATTTTATTTTAAGAATATATACTTCATATTATAGGTATATGATATCAGATTTGATATAATGTTATTAAAAAGTGAAAATTTTTGTAAGTTTTATGAATTCAATACGAATATGTGACCAAGTTGAATATGTTATTTCAATGTATTTATTAATATAAATTATTTATTATGTTCTACATAATCAATAATTATAAACAATACATCAATAAACAAATATACATATAGTTTGTTTATATATATTCTCATATTTAGAGGTAAATTTAATGAAAATATGAGTACCTTAGTAGTATAAATCGTTACTGTATACAAAATATTTCTTCTTCTACATATATATTTAGTTTTAAATATAAAATAGTTATTAAAATATGTAATGCTATTCGTTTATATTGTAAAATAAATTAAATAAAAAAAAAACAATAATATCAATTTATATAATAGGTGATATCATAAATTAAATAAAATTTTATATTTTTATGTGTATGTATGTATGTATGTATGTATGTATGTATGTGTATATATATATATATATATATATATATATATATATATATATATATATATATGTATGTATGTATGTATGTATGTATATATGTATGTATGTATGTGTGAGTGTGACTGTTTTATTTAAATTAGGAGTTTTACAAAAATACTTATTTAAGTACATAATATCGTATAAACATAATCGGATTATCTTTTACTTAGTACTTAGTAAAAGTTAATCTGACTTAAATTACAGGTATGTACTAGCTTACTACGCACCCTGCTGTGACCAAAAAATAGTTCTCGATACAGTAAAGTTAAATTATAAAAAAAATGTTAACAGCACGCGGTGTTCCCAGGCGGTCACCCATCCAAGTACTAACCGCGCCAGATGTTGCTTATCTGATGAGATCAGACGAGATCATGAGTATTGAACATGGTATGGCCGTTAACGTAAATAAATCTTTTCACTTTAGAATATAACAAAATATATATAAGTATATATAATATTTAAAAATAATATACCATAACTACAGTAACGAATGAAAAATATCATTGCTACCTAGCAACGAATAATAAAATCATTATTGCATATTGAACAATTATTTTACTATAGCAACGCATTCGCTTCTTGCGCAGCTCGGCCATTGCGGTTGAGGTGGAGGGAGACTTGTCGGCCATACCTGAAGTGCTAGGCACTGGCGCTCTCTCTATTTGTTTCGGGTTGGTACTGGCTTGCCTCTTCTTCTCGTCACCAGAGGTCTTTTTACAAGGATCTGCATTACCGGCTGGCGCTGCGGGTTTTCGATTTTTCGCCATGTCATGTAGCACGTGTTTTTCACTTTCTTTTCTCGCTATTTTTCTGATTGTTTTTTCCACTGTTATTGGAGTTTCACTCACTGTTTTGAATGACGCACTCTCACTTTCATATTCACTTTCACTTTCACTTTTACTTTCGTGCTGACTAACTACACTTTCACTATTCACATTTTTTCTTGATACATTTTCACGCACTAACTTTTCACGCTCTTTTCTTGCACACAGTTCTTGTTGTTCGTTAATTACTGATTGAACCAGTTTACTTATTCCTACAATGTCGAGGTCTACACTTTGCATACTTTTAGGTTCACTATCACACTTCACATTTTCCTGAGCTGGTTTTCCACACCCATTTATTGCACTGACTTTCACACTCTTTTTCTCACTTGATTGTTTTACACTTGCACTCTGTTTCATATCACTCGCTGACTTCACTTTCACACTTTGTTTGTTTTTCACTAGGTTTTCACTCGCACTTGCAGATTCATTTACACTAGATTTAAGTTTATCAGTCCCTATCTTTTCTTTAATATTTTTTAAACTTTGTTTTTTGTAGAAGTCTAAAACTTTAGATTTTATGATCGGCATAAATTTTTTTTTAAAACTTCACCACTCACGCTTATTCACGCGTTTGCACGGAGCACACTTAGAACACGTCCGCTCCCTTCAAGGGCTAATAAGGGACTCGAAGGACGAGATCATGAGTATTGAACATGGTATGGCCGTTAACGTAAATAAATCTTTTCACTTTAGAATATAACAAAAATATATAAGTATATATAATATTTAAAAATAATATACCATAACTACAGTAACGAATGAAAAATATCATTGCTACCTAGCAACGAATAATAAAATCATTATTGCATATTGAACAATTATTTTACTATAGCAACGAACATAAAAAAATATTGTTACTTATTAAACAATTAAGTTACTATAGCAACGAATGAAAAAAAATCATTATTACTTATTAAACAATTAATTTACTATAGCAACAAATAAAGAAATAATTGTTACATATTAAACAATATTTTTGTTATAGCAACATATAAAAAAAACATTGTTACATATTAAACAATTAATTTTTTAGAGCAACCAATAAGAAAAATCAATGTTACATATTGAACAATTATTTTTTTTTAAAGCAACCAATAAAAAAACAATTGTTACATATAGAACAATTATTTTACCATAGCAACAAATAAAAAAAAACTGTTACATAGCAATAACGAATGAAAAAAGTAATTGTTACATATTGAACAATTATTTTACTATAGTAACCAATAAGAAAATCTGTGTTACATATTAAAGAATTAATTTACTATAGCAACCAATAGAGATATTATTGTTAAATATTGAACAATTATTTTACTATAAGCAACCAATAAAAAAATCATTGTTAGATATTGAAAAATTAATTTACTATAGCAACGAAACAAAATAGTCATTGTTTCATATTGAACAATAAGTTTATTATTCTCTGACTAATATAACAAAATATAATAATATTTTTACAAATATATTTTCAACAAAATTGACAAAAGTAAAAAAATATTTAATTACATTTTATGTTAAACTATAAGCACTTATATTTTATTTTATTATGAATATTGTATTATTAAACATATTAAAATTATTATATTTAAATATATCATTTAATTTAATATTTATATTCATATACATAAATTTTTATACTAATGTATGTAAACCAGTATTTGTATTGTATTGTATGTATATGAGGGTTTTTTAAGCGTTTTGTCGCTTTTTGTCAACGCGACCTAGAAAATCTATTGTGACACAGCCCTTACTTAGTTTTCCGGAAGTAGATCCAGATTTTTGATGAAGCCGATTAGGCCTCAAGTACCTGAAGTACTTGTTTCGTGACATGTTTTACTTGCATTTTAGTGATGCAGTTTGTCAGCCTACAGTCTCTGCATGGCCAGCACACACCGAGCCGTTGTGCGGCAACCCATCCAATTGGACAGGGCGGGCTATGTTGCTTATCTACACGATCAGACAAGACACGCCACGACCACACAACCGTACTGGCTGACTGTAAACCAGTATAAAGCAGTTTATAATTCGTGAAATATTTTGGGTAAAGAATAGAAAATAAAATTATTATTTTTAAAAATTTACCGCCCGCCACGACGACACTCGGTTAGGTAGGTAATTGTTTTTTGAAATTTAACTTGTATTATCGTTAACACGATAGATGGCATATGTGTCTACTATTTGCTGTTTTGTGAATATAATTTATAAACAAAAGAGTCTCATTTGTAAACTTTATAATTATCAAGTAGTAATATACAAAGTATAAACTTATTAGTTATATATAACATTTTGATTTTAGGTAAGTGAAATTATAGTATTATATTTTTAGATATTTATAATATTTGTATATTAAAAGTAAAAGATTTGTTAGGTTAGAATTTATAAATTTGAAATGTCAAAATGCAGAAATATTAACTTGACATAAGTGTTTATATAGATATATAGCGCGTATTTAATTTTGTATTGATGAATATATGTACATTTACTAATATTTAAAAAAATTTTCGTAAAATTATTTATACGAAACTTGTGTATAATGCAGAAATAATAACTTAACATAATTATTTATAAAGATATATGCTGCGTGTATTTAATTTTTTATTGTTAAAAAGGAATATAACTACATTTACTATACCTTTTAAATTTTTAGGTAAAATTATTTATACGAAACTGGTGTATAATATGTGAAGAAAACAATTTACGAATAATACTACTTGCTAGATTGAAACATGTAAGTATATTTTTTATTGTTATTATTATTGCAAAAATTATACGATATTCTTTTTTTTTAATAAATAATTTGTGGTCCTTAAAAAGGACCGTTGTTTATAATTGTTTAAAAAGAATTTACGTAGATTTTTCAGTTTTCTTTGGTAATAATACAGCCTGAATATTAGGCAGTACACCACCCTGTGCAATTGTAACACCAGACAATAATTTATTTAATTCTTCGTCATTACGGATGGCCAATTGCAAATGTCGTGGAATAATTCTTGTCTTCTTGTTATCACGTGCAGCATTGCCAGCAAGCTCAAGAACTCCAGCAGCCAAGTATTCCATAACGGCCGCTAAATAAACAGGAGCTCCGGCTCCAACACGTTCAGCGTAATTAACTTTACGCAAAAGTCTATGAATACGACCAACTGGAAATTGTAATCCAGCACGATTGGAACGGCTCTTTGCCTTTCCCTTAACTTTACCGCCTTTACCGCGACCAGACATGATGAAGAAAATATATAATATGTAAGTTAACAAACAAACGTACGTTCACAGTGAACGGTTTAGAATGTAATGTCGACCAAAACGTCAAGTCAAGTCAAGTCAAATAAGTTCATTAGTTTAAAAGAGTAATATACATAAAATATACAAAGATAATATATATAAATATAAAAATTAGGTGCTGTTATATAACTACAAAGGTTCTCTTCGGCACTTGGAACTTGTAGTTTTGGTTGTTAAAAAAAAAACATATTTACACTTATTGCTTAAATATAGACATAGTTATAGTATATAGTAAATAGTAAAAAAAAATTCTATGTCATCGCTGAATCGCTCCTCCTGGATCGTTTTGTTTGCAAAACGTTGCTGCATCTGGTCGATGCGGTCCGTGATGGGCGTCGCTCCCGTCGTGGTGTAGACTTGGGCCGAGGGGTAGAAACAAAAGATGTCATGCGTGCGGCGCAAGAAGCGACGCTCCAGCTTCGTTAGCGGCTTCAGGCTGGCGGGCTTCGTGGCGGCGTAGGCAATGACTCTAAAGTCAGCTACCGGTCTGATGAAGGCCTTGTAGTGGATTCACTGTGATACGCCAGGTGCGCATCCACTTCTCCAGCGTCACGTGTCCTTGCAGGAGGCGGGCGGCTACCCGGGGGTCGGCAGCAGTTGCCCAGCAGACGGTGTCGTCGGCGAACTGCTGTTGCTGTATGTAGCGTGATGGCTGCGGGATGTCTCTGCTGTAAACCAGGAACAGCAGCGGAGACAGGACGCTGCCTTGAGGAAGGCCAGCTTGGAGAGTAAAGGCCTCAGAGAGTGCACCTTGCACCTTCACCCTGGCTTGGCGATCCTGCAGGAAGGCTGCTACTATACGAACCAACTGGTCCGGGATGGGAAGAGATCTCATCTTTCGGATGAGCCCAGCGTGCCACACCCTGTCGAACGCTCGCTCAAGGTCCAGGAAGAGGGCCGCTACCGACTTCTTGTTGTTGGATGCCTTTCTGATGCTGGTCGACAGTCGCAGGTGGGCATCCTGGATGGAGTGACTGCGCCTGAAGCCCAGTTGGGTTGCCGGGAGTAGCTGATGATCCTCGATGGCGTCCTGAAGTTTACTGGCTATCACGGTCTCGAACACCTTGCCCATGGAAGACAGAAGGGAAATTGGGCGGTGAGAGGATGGGTCAGAAGGGTTTTTGAGAGGTTTGGGAATCATGATAACATGAGCGGTTTTCCAGCGGGCGGGAAAGTGGGTTAGGAGTATACAGGCGTTGAGGATGAGAGTAAGGAAGGAGATTGCTGTGTCGGGAAGGTGTTTGAGCACTGTAAACGTGATGCCGTCACTACCTGGGGCGGAGCGTCCTTTCTTCTTGGCAATCGCCGCCGCTACCTCGTCCTCGGAGATCGTGAGGTTTGGATCCTGCTGGACGGGGGACGCCAGGTATGCAGCCGCCTGCCGGTTGGTCTTCTCCAAGAACTGCTGTGAGAAGCTAGGGTGGGCTGGTTCTTGAGGAACTTCTTCCAGCAGCTCGGCGAATACAGCAGCCTTGTCCTCCGCGGTCGTCGCGGCGCTAGTCGGGGTTTTGGGAGCCTGGGATGATCGCTTCTGCTGGCCGGTCATCCTCTTGAAGGTTGACCAGAAGGCGACTCCGTTCCTCGGGTCCAGGTCGGCACAGGCTTGGGTCCAGGACTGCTGTCGGTGTCTGGAGACGGCTCGACGCACCAACGCGTTCATCCTGTTCCACTGCGTCTTCACAGCCAAGTCGTGAGTCCTCACGCATTCGCGATAGACGCGCCGCTTGTCCCTGATTAGCTGGACGATGTGAGGTGGTAGCGCAGGCTTGCCCTGCCTGACGGTTTTCCAGGGAGTTGCGGCTTCCTTGGCTGCTTGGACAGCAGTGGAAAGCGTGTGGAGGGCTGCATCAGCTTCCTCAATGGTGCGGAGAATAGCTGGAGTGTTCTGCAGTCCATCATCGACCCTGGCCTGGAATACGTCCCAGTCGACGCGGTTGAGGTCTTCCACGAGCCAGTAACGTGGCGTGGGCGCCAGTGGCTCGATGAAGATGCTGAGACCGCTCTGTCGACCAAAACGTTGGAGTTGGTGTTTATATAAGGTAGGCAAATGTAAGTATCCAATAGGAATGCAGTAAAAATTTTGTATGCGCTTATAGCACACATTCGTATGCTAAACATAGGAAGTTTAGCCGGAGTCGGTACGATCTCGTCCATATAAGCAGGTGACGCTGCCCCTGCGGGCAACAGTTGTGCTTGACAAGTTAACTGTGCTGTTTTTTTGTGTCTTGTGAAAGAAAAATGCCTCCTAAAACAAGTGGTAAAGCAGCTAAGAAAGCTGGCAAAGCTCAAAAGAACATCTCGAAAGATGACAAGAAGAAGAAACGGCGCAGGAAGGAAAGTTATGCAATGTACATTTACAAAGTATTGAAACAAGTACATCCCGATACTGGTATCTCCAGTAAAGCGATGAGCATTATGAACAGTTTTGTAAATGACATCGAACGTATTGCGGCCGAAGCTTCTCGTATAGCTCACTACAATAAACGTTCAACAATTACCAGTCGGGAAATTCAAACGGCTGTACGTTTATTGTTGTATTCTATATCATATTTTTAGGTAATTTCTAATAACAACAATTTCATAAAAATATTAGCTAGCTCGATGTAAGGTAATTAAATGTATATATTTTTAATAATAATAACAATATTATTGTAATAATATGTTTTCTACTGTTATGCTACGAATATATAGCAATTTGATTTTCTTGTTATTTTAATAAATTCAAAAATCTAATATTGTACACTTCAACATTAATATTATATAATAATAAAAATAAACTTTACAGATAAACCATTAAACATACCGCCAATTTTTGAATTTTCAAATATAATTTTTAAACTTACAACAAGGCACCTAAAATTATTTTTCTTCATTGATTCAGAAACCAAATTTACATATTTATATTGTTTATAATAATTCATACATTTTCATATTATTATGTTACTATAGTAATAACAAATTGTTATATAAATAAATCAAACTATTTTTTATTAACTTTAAATTATTATCCTATTTCATAATAATAACAATTTTATAAAATAAACGTTACCCGATTAAACTTTAAACTGAATATTTCAGAAAACCACAGCATATTTCATATCATTCACATACGTTTCCAACCTACAAAACATTCATTTTTCTTTTATTCCTTTATTTCTCTACGTTCTGTACGATAAACAGCTAAATTATTATAACAAATGGACTATATAAGCATACACTTTTCCAGAACTATACAAAGCAGCTATGTAAAATATATATTCACCGATAGAATCGAACTCAAACATTTTATTTCAAATAAAACGATTTACCGGCATCAGCTGCGCGAAGGCCCCACTTACTCCCCGTTAGCTTACATATAGCATTCAAATAAGATATTTAATCCTTTTTTTATTTAATTATATTTTGTGGCCCTGAAAAGGGCCTGTTGTCTTGTTAATATTTATTAATAAATAAATATTATTTTTAACCACCAAAACCGTACAAAGTACGACCTTGACGTTTTAATGCGCATACAACATCCATAGCAGTAACTGTCTTCCTTTTAGCGTGTTCAGTGTATGTAACAGCATCTCGGATAACATTTTCCAAGAAAACTTTTAATACACCACGTGTTTCTTCATAGATTAAACCAGAAATACGTTTAACACCACCACGACGAGCTAAACGTCTAATTGCTGGCTTTGTAATACCCTGGATGTTATCATGTAAAACTTTACGATGACGTTTAGCGCCACCTTTTCCCAATCCTTTACCGCCTTTACCACGACCAGTCATTTTACAAATTTAATGTAATACTACAATACTAACAACGTAAAGTTTTGTAGTAGAATGAAAATTTCTCTATATAAAATCTCTTATATATACAACGTCACAGTTGTACAATGGTGGGGAAAATTATGAGCCAATCATATGTTAAGTCTTCTGCGCATACATATAAACAAGATAAAAACCGTTTCAGCAACAGTCTGTAACTTGTATTGTTCATTGTTACATACGTTATCATTTGAAAATGGCGCGTACTAAAGAAACTGCACGTAAATCAACTGGTGGTAAAGCACCCCGTAAACAGCTTGCAACAAAGACTGCACGTAAAAGTGCACCAGCAACCGGAGGTGTTAAGAAACCACATAGATATCGTCCAGGAACAGTAGCTTTGCGTGAAATTCGTCGTTACCAAAAGAGTACTGAACTCTTAATCCGTAAATTGCCATTCCAACGTCTTGTACGTGAAATCGCACAAGATTTCAAAACTGACTTACGTTTCCAAAGTTCAGCTGTAATGGCTTTACAAGAAGCAAGTGAAGCATATTTGGTCGGTTTGTTTGAAGATACTAATTTGTGCGCAATTCACGCAAAACATGTTACGATTATGCCAAAAGCTATTCAATTGGCAAGACGTATTCGTGGAGAACGTGCCTAAATAACATATTATATTTTGTTCTTAATTATTATTATAAGGACAAAATATAAAACAAAAAAATCGGTTCTTTTAAGAACCACCAAATATATAATTTAAAAAAAGAATTTTATTTATCTCATACTATAATGCTAATTTAATAAAAAAAAAAGAAAATTCTTTTCACATATGATAGTATATACAAAAAGATATTATATTTACATAAATGTCATATATTGATAAATAATTTATTTATAATAATTAATAATTATAATCGGTTCGTTATTTATAATCCAAAATGATATACGGATTATTTTACCTAATGTTCAGATTATGACACTTATGTACTAGTACTTTAACGGTCATATTAATATCTAATAAAACTGTGTATTTGTGTGTGTGTGTTTGTATGTTTGTCTTATTTCCAGGTATAATTTAATCCTAATCTGGTATTATTTTAGAGATTTAAGACCAATTCCTACTGTGATAGTAATAAGTAAAATCTGGTATTATGTCTTTACTAAATATATAGGTATAAAGAAAATGTTATTTTTTATTGTTTGCATAATGAAAAAGATAATCTTAATATAAATAATATATGGTGGTTCTTAGAAGAACCGTTTTTTAATATTTGATACAATATCATAATATAGTATTGTATCTATTTACTTCTTTTTTGGCGAAGCAGCCTTCTTCTTAACAACTTTTGGTTTAGTTGTTTTTGGTTTAGGTGACTTAGGCTTTTTTGTTTGTGCCTTTGTTGTTTTCTTCACTTTTGATGGAGATTTAGGTTTGGCAACTTTAGCAGGAGATGATTTTTTCTTCTCCAAATTTGCACTCTTCCTAGACTTAATTGCTTTGCTTGCGTTGGTTTTTCTACCAGTCGCCGCTGCTGCAGTACTTTTCTTCTCTTTCTGGTCTGCTTTTGATTTCGTTGACCTTGATGCTGCTGCAGATTTTTTCGGTTTTGAAACAGCAACAACAGATTTCTTTGTAACTGCAGTTGATGCCAATTTAAACGAACCACTAGCTCCCTTACCTTTTGTCTGAACAAGTGCTCCAGACGCAACACTTGCTTTAATATATTTCTTTATGAATGGTGCAATCTTTTCAGCATCTACTTTATATGTTGCAGACATATATTTCTTAATTGCCTGAAGAGATGAGCCACCACGTTCCTTTAAATTTTGTATAGCATTATTTACCATAATTGCAGTTGAAGGATGAGTTGCCTTCGGACGATCCGTTTTGGTTTTTCTCTCCTTTTTCACAGTCGATTTGGGACTGGATTGAGGTTAAATTGTCGCAATATCAGCCATATTTAATACAAAATATGTATATATACGTTATGTGAATTAAATAATTGATGATAAAATAACCATCAAAATATATAAACAAAGTCAGCGCCAGTAATATGATGTCCTATGAAAATGTACCGAACGGCGCAAAAATCAACTTGTTCGGTTGCTAGCTACATCGTGTACGAATTTTGTGCGTTCGTAAAAACTTTTATTATTTATAATTATTAAACTACAACATTATGATATATAAAAATATTTTATTTTAAGAATATATACTTCATATTATAGGTATATGATATCAGATTTGATATAATGTTATTAGAAAGTGAAATTTTTGTAAGTTTTATGAATTCAATACTAATATGTGACCAAGTTGAATATGTTATTTCAATGTATTTATTAATATAAATTATTTATTATGTTCTAAATAATCAATAATTATAAACAATACATCAATAAACAAATATACATATAGTTTGTTTATAAATATTCTCATATTTACAGGTAAATTTAATGAAAATATGAGTACCTTAGTAGTATAAATCGTTACTGTATACAAAATATTTCTTCTTCTACATATATATTTAGTTTTAAATATAAAATAGTTATTAAAATATGTAATGCTATTCGTTTATATTGTAAAATAAATTAAATAAAAAAAAAATCATATCAATTTATATAATAGGTGATATCATAAATTAAATAAAATTTTATATTTTTATGTGTATGTATGTATGTATGTATATATATATATATATATATATATATATATATATATATATATATATATATATAGATCTGACTTAAATTACAGGTATGTACTAGCTTACTACGCACCCTGCTGTGACCGAAAAATAGTTCTCGATACAGTAAAGTTAAATTATAAAAAAAATGTTAACAGCACGCTGTGTTCCCAGGCGGTCACCCATCCAAGTACTAACCGCGCCCGATATTGCTTATCTGATGAGATCGGAGGAGATCATGAGTATTCAACATGGTATGGCCGTTAACGTAAATAAATCTTTTCACTTTAGAATATAACAAAAATATATAAGTATATATAATATTTAAAAATAATATACCATAACTAGATTAACGAATGAAAAATATCATTGCTACCTAGCAACGAATAATAAAATCATTATTGCATATTGAACAATTATTTTACTATAGCAACGAACATAAAAAATTATTGTTACTTATTAAACAATTAAGTTACTATAGCAACGAATGAAAAAAAATCATTATTACTTATTAAACAATTAAATTACTATAGCAACAAATAAAGAAATAATTGTTACATATTAAACAATATTTTTGTTATAGCAACATATAAAAAAAACATTGTTACATATTAAACAATTAATTTTTTAGGGCAACCAATAAGAAAAATCAATGTTACATATTGAACAATTATTTTTTTTTAAAGCAACCAATAAAAAAACAATTGTTACATATAGAACAATTATTTTACCATAGCAACAAACAAAAGAAAACTGTTACATAGCAATAACGAATGAAAAAAGTAATTGTTACATATTGAACAATTATTTTACTATAGTAACCAATAAGAAAATCTTTGTTACATATTAAAGAATTAATTTACTATAGCAACCAATAAAGATATTATTGTTAAATATTGAACAATTATTTTACTATAGCAACCAATAAAAAAAATCATTGTTACATATTGAAGAATTAATTTACTATAGCAACGAAACAAAATAGTCATTGTTTCATATTGAACAATAAGTTTATTATTCTCTGACTAATATAACAAAATATAATAATATTTTTACAAATATATTTTCAACAAAATTGACAAAAGTAAAAAAAATATTTAATTACATTTTATGTTAAACTATAAGCACTTATATTTTATTTTATTATGAAAATTGTATTATTAAACATATTAAAATTATTATATTTAAATATATCATTTAATTTAATATTTATATTCATATACATAAATTTTTATACTAATGTGTGTAAACCAGTATTTGTATTGTATTGTATGTATATGAGGGTTTTTTAAGCGTTTTGTCGCTTTTTGTCAACGCGACCTAGAAGATCTATTGTGACACAGCCCTTACTTAGTTTTCCGGAAGTAGATCCAGATTTTTGATGAAGCCGATTAGGCCTCAAGTACCTGAAGTACTTGTTTCGTGACATGTTTTACTTGCATTTTAGTGATGCAGGTTGTCAGCCTACAGTCTCTGCAAGGCCAGCACACACTGAGCCGTTGTGCGGCAACCCATCCAATTGGACAGGGTGGGCTATGTTGCTTATATATATAAACCAGTATAAAGCAGTTTATAATTCGTGAAATATTTTGGGTAAAGAATAGAAAATAAAATTATTATTTTTAAAAATTTACCGCCCGCCACGACGACACTCGGTTAGGTAGGTAATTGTTTTTTGAAATTTAACTTGTATTATCGTTAACACGATAGATGCCATATGTGTCTACTATTTGCTGTTTTGTGAATATAATTTATAAACAAAAGAGTCTCATTTGTAAACTTTATAATTATCAAGTAGTAATATACAAAATATAAACTTATTAGTTATATATAACATTTTGATTTTAGGTAAGTGAAATTATAGTATTATATTTTTAGATATTTATAATATTTGTATATTAAAAGTAAAAGATTTGTTAGGTTAGAATTTATAAATTTGAAATGTCAAAATGCAGAAATATTAACTTGACATAAGTGTTTATATAGATATATAGCGTGTATTTAATTTTGTATTGATGAATATATGTACATTTACTAATATTTAAATTTTTTTTGGTAAAATTATTTATACGAAACTTGTGTATAATGCAGAAATAATAACTTAACATAATTGTTTATAAAGATATATGCAGCGTGTATTTATTTTTTTATTGTTAAAAAGGAATATAACTACATTTACTATTACTTTTAAATTTTTAGGTAAAATTATTTATACGAAACTGGTGTATAATATGTGAAGAAAACAATTTACGATTAATACTACTTGCTAGATTGAAACATGTAAGTATATTTTTTATTGTTATTATTATTGCAAAATGATATGATATTCTTTTTTTTTAATAAATAATTTGTGGTCCTGAAAAGGACCGTTGTTTATAATTGTTCAAAAAGAATTTACGTAGATTTTTCAGTTTTCTTTGGTAATAATACAGCCTGAATATTAGGCAGTACACCACCCTGTGCAAATGTAACACCGGACAATAATTTATTTAATTCTTCGTCATTACGGATGGCCAATTGCAAATGTCGTGGAATAATTCTTGTCTTCTTGTTATTACGTGCAGCATTGCCAGCAAGCTCAAGAACTTCAGCAGCCAAGTATTCCATAACGGCCGCTAAATAAACAGGAGCTCCGGCACCAACACGTTCAGCGTAATTACCTTTACGCAAAAGTCTATGAATACGACCAACTGGAAATTGTAATCCAGCACGATTGGAACGGCTCTTTGCCTTTCCCTTAACTTTACCGCCTTTACCGCGACCAGACATGATGAAGAAAATATATAATATGTAAGTTAACAAACAAACGTACGTTCACAGTGAACGGTTTAGAATGTAATGTCGACCAAAACAAGTCAAGTCAAAAAGGTATTTATTTTTCTAAAAAGTGGTACATACATAATAAGGTACATAATAATATAGGTAGAGCTACTATAGCGCATCGCCCTCTTCAGCTCTTGATCACAATATTGCTATAAAAAAAAACACACAAACAAATTGGATTAATACATCAATGACAATAATAAATAGAATAATGATTTCAAATAACAAGGAGAATAACGTAACATACAAGAAGATAATGTAATAAAATCATTGGGACATAACAAGACATTTTGCAACAGTAACTATCGCACTGAATTGGGGAATGCGTTTAGCACCAGGTCTATATCCTCAGGAAGCTGTTCCATCCGTTGTAGAAGTGCAGCCACAGGAGACCTCTACTTGGTCTTTGGCCTGCGTGGGATCCGAGGGGGGAACTCTCTCAGGAGGGTAGCGCTGGCGGAAGTGTAGTCCACGCAGCGTGCTACGAATCGCTGCTGGAGGTACTGCAGTCGTGCGGTGATAGGTTCGGTGGCAGCCTGCGGATGGACCTCGGCAGATGGGGGCAGCCAATGCAGTCCCATCACTCGGCGCAGGAACCTTCTCTCCATGCTCAGGAGCTTCTCCAAGAGACCTGGCCACACCGTGGAGTACACCTCAGCTCTGTAGTCAGCTAGCGGCCGGACAAAGGCCTTGTACGTATAGAGCTGGACGGCCCTGGAGCAGCCCCTCAAACGGCCTCGAAGTCGGGTGATGAGGGCGGTGCGCTGCCTCATACTCTTCACACACTGGAGCACGTCGGGACCCCAGTATAGTGTGTCAGTGAAGGTGAGCCCTAGATATTTGGCCCGTCTCTGCTGCGCCACTCTGGTGTCCCAAAGCTGGAGTGTGATTGGGCCGGGACGCATCTGGCGATTGCGGAACAGCAGCAGCTGCGTCTTGTCCGGGTTGGGGCGAATACGCCATCGTCGCATCCAGGACTCCAGCTGCTCGCATAGGCGTTGAAGACGCTGCTGAGCCACCACTTCATTATACCCAAAGCACCAGGCGACAGTGTCATCCACGAACTGCTGTAGGTGGAAGTCAGGGTGATCCAAGACAGGAATATCGTGGCAAAATATCAAGAATAGGACTGGTGACAGGACACTTCCCTGGGGCAGTCCGTTACTAACAGGGATGATGGCAGATTTTGCTGTGCCGACTCGGACCCGAGCGCTGCGGTCTTGGAGGAAGCTGGAAATAGCCCTGAGGAGGGTTTCTGGGCATCCAAGTTGGAGTAGTTTGGCGAGAAGGCCATTGTGCCATACCCTGTCAAAGGCCCTCTCTAAGTCGAGAAAGGCAACAGCAACGCATTTCTTCCCGTTGATAGAATTGGTGACACTGTTGATGATACTCAGGAGGGCATCTTGTGTTGAGTGACCTGGACGTGCTCCGTGCTGATGAGATGGTATCGCGTTAAGGTTATCAGTGAACTCAGTGAGCCGTGTGTAGATGACTTTTTCGTAGACTTTCCCCATTGCGTTGAGGAGGGAGATTGGTCTGTATGAGGAGGGGTTGGAAGGATTTTTACCTGGTTTAGAAATCATTGTGACTTCGGATTTTTTCCATCGAGGAGGGAAGTACCCGAGTGTTAGGCAGGAATTGATGATGGCAGTCAGGAAGGAAATTGCTAGTGGGGGAAGGCGCTTGAGGATTTTATAGGTTATTCCATCCTCACCCGGGGCAGATCTCCCCTTCTTGGCTGCGATGATCCCTGCAACTTCTTCCTCCTCAACAGGGTCCTCCATCGGATGGTGAGGGACTTGCTGCTGGACTAGGAGTGGTGTGGTCTCCTCAATTAGGCGAAAGTGGAGGTCATCGTACAATGCATCTTCATTGTGGTTATAGACAGCCTGCAGCACTTCTGCGTGAGCATCTGCCTGTTCTTGGGGCGATGCTAAGATGTTGTCTTCAACCATCAGATTATGACGACGCTTCGAACATTGGCCGGTGAGCTGCTTGAATCGGCGCCAAAACTGGTAAACGTCTCGCGGATCCAACTCGCTACACGCCTCTGCCCACTGCTGTTCCCTGTGCTGCATAACAGCCCGGCGGATTTTAGCGTTCTCTCGGTTCCAGTTCAGTTTGATGGCGGGATCACGAGACCGTATATAGTCCCTATAAATTCTTCTTTTATTTCTAATGGCCTGTACAATGGCTGGTGGGAGAGTTGGCTTGCCGGAACGAACTTTAATCGAAGTTGCTACTTCTTCTAAGGCTTCTTGCACTGCTGAGGTGAGCTGGTCGACAGTCACGTCAATCTAGTCGGCAGTGACAAGATTAGGGACCTCACCAAGCCGCTCGGTGACCAATTCCGAGAAGGTGTCCCAGTTGGCCCTCGCATATGTCTTCCTCTCTATGACGGCCGGAACGCTGGGTCTCTGCAGTAGAGAGGATTCAACGATGACCGGGAGATGTCCTGAAGTCACCGTAGGACCTATGAAGCATCTTTCTCCGAAGAGCTCTACAATATCCTCGGTGACAATAATATGGTCGATGATGCTGTCCCCGTTGTGGCTAATGTATGTGGGATGCTCATTGACAATCCGGTAAAGGGGAAGCACGCTCAGAAGCTGAATAAGCGTGTCCCCCTTTCCATTTCTGTCGTGATCCCCGAACTCCAGACTGCGGGCATTGAGGTCCCCCAAGATAATAGAGCGCCCCATCCTACAAGGCAGAGCAAACAGCTCCTCAGGCAAGGCAGCGGCTGGACGGACGTATATGGAGAAGACATGAACTATTCCCCTGGCGGTGTGGAGAGTGGCTGCAACGGTGTTAGTTCCTTGAAGATCCTCCGGGAGGCCAAGTGGGCGGCTTGGTATTGATGCATGCACCAGCAAGGCTGCACCCCCGTGCCCATCGGCCTCTCTGTCCTTGAGGATGGTGGTAGGTTTAGTTCGTGTCTCGCTGAGGCCAACGACCATGCAGGAAGTCTCATGGATCATGCTCTCCACCAGGAGCCTCTTATTGCCGAAACTAGCAACATTAACTGTGGCAAATCTCCCCAGTTCTTCAGCCATCAGAAAGTACAAAACTTGTTGACCTTATTGGTGCACTAGTAACGTGGATCTTATTACCAGCGAATGAGGTGAGGAGGTGTCGATTAAGCATGGTCGCGGCCAGTTTTTTTTCAGAATTGTAATGATCCTGTCCCGGTCATTTGGAAGGATGTTGACTGCTACTGCGGTGATGAAGCGTAGTACCTCATTGGTGATCAAATGTGAATCTTCTTCATCAAGCTTCTTAGGAACCGGCACACATGTCACGGGAGCCGTTTCCGCTAGCGAGGCCGGTTGCTTCGGTCGCTTCTCGCACCTGAGGCTGGAAGCAGGGTGGGGCCCATCGCACAATTTGCATTGCGGATTTCTTGCGTCAGCCGTGCAGCGCGATTCGTGGTGTTGCTTGCCATAAATACGATAGGCTACCGGATTGCGGCACACTCCAGTTTGGTGGAACTCTTGACATCTTCCGCATTGGGTTGGTTGAGGCTTCGGAGCACGCGACTCTTCCACCCGGTGGATCTGGCCCCACATTCGAAACCCACGTCGACCAAAACGTTGGAGTTGGTGTTTATATAAGGTAGGCAAATGTAAGTATCCAATAGGAATGCAGTAAGAATTTTGTATGCGCTTATAGCACACATTCGTATGCTGAACATAGGAAGTTTAGCCGGAGTCGGTACGACCTCGTCCATATAAGCAGGTGACGCTGCCCCAGCGGGCAACAGTTGTGCTTGACACGTTGACTGTGCTGGTTGTTTGTGTCTTGTGAAAGAAAAATGCCTCCTAAAACAAGTGGTAAAGCAGCTAAGAAAGCTGGAAAAGCTCAAAAGAACATCTCGAAAGATGACAAGAAGAAGAAACGGCGCAGGAAGGAAAGTTATGCAATGTACATTTACAAAGTATTGAAACAAGTACATCCCGATACTGGTATCTCCAGTAAAGCAATGAGCATTATGAACAGTTTTGTAAATGACATTTTCGAACGTATTGCGGCCGAAGCTTCTCGTTTAGCTCACTACAATAAACGTTCAACAATTACCAGTCGGGAAATTCCAAACGGCTGTACGTTTATTATTACCTGGTGAATTTGCTAAGCACGCTGTAAGTGAAGGAACAAAAGCTGTTACCAAATACACTAGCTCCAAGTAAATGGTCAATAATGATCATTTGTTTATAACAATTCAATCGGCTCTTTTCAGAGCCACAAATTTAAATATTTATAAAAGAATATTTTCAACATTTGATGCCATAATTACAAATAAATAAATAAAATAAACAACATTTCCAGATAACCTCCTATCCTTGTATTCTATATCATATTTTTAGGCAATTTCTAATGACAACAATTTCATAAATATATTAGCTAGCTCGATGTAAGGTAATTAAATATATATTTCTTTAATAATAATAACAATAATATTGTAATAATATGTTTTCTACTGTTATGCTACGAAAATATAGCAATTTGATTTTCTTGTTATTTTATTAAATTCAAAAATCTAATATTGTACACTTCAACATTAATATTATATAATAATAAAAATAAACTTTACAGATAAACCATTAAACATACCGCCAATTTTTGAATTTTCAAATATAATTTTTAAACTTACAACAAGGCACCTAAAATTATTTTTCTTCATTGATTCAGAAACCAAATTTACATATTTATATTGTTTATAATAATTCATACATTTTTATATTATTATGTTACTATAGTAATAACAAATTGTTATATAAATAAATCAAACTATTTTTTATACCCAGCGGCGTTCGCAATCGGCGTCGCCCAGAGCCACGACGTCAGCCGCTGCCTCGCGCAGCCCCACGCCCGTCCAGATGGGCTCTCAGCATCCAGTTATATACGTGACACGTATAACGAATCTGGATAAAAAAAACGCAAAATCCAAGGAATCTCGCACCGTTGCTCAAGGCCATCAACGGCTTGAACTACATCGACCTGTACCAAACGGCAACAGGCGCGGTCATGGTCAAAAGCCACGATCGAAACTCTATCGAGAGGTTAGAACAACTCAAGAAATTGGGTAACCCCAACGTCTGTGTTACAGATGTCACAAGGATCCAGCCCAGGAACGTCGCCAGAAAAAAACCATCGTTCTCCTGCGTCATTACGGGTGACTTGCCAGTCGAGGACATCAAAGCCGAGCTAATGGCAGCTGGGCTCTCCATCAAAAGCATCTGGAGGATCCGCTCCAGAAAGGCCGAAGGAAGAGAGACCAGGCTCATCCGCGTGGTCACTGAATCGAAGACCACCCAAGACCGACTTCTTGGCGAGGGCGCCAGACTGTGGGGCCAAGTCCACACCGTGGAGGCTTCGCACGCGCCCAAGCCGCAACCCTTCCAGTGCGGCAAATGTCAGGACTTCCATGCACCAGGAGCGTGCCTAAACCCGGTCGCGTGTCGTCGGTGCGGAGGACCACACCACGAGACCAAATGCACTCAGGACGTTTCGAAGCCGGTCTGCAAAAAGTGCAAAGGGGAACACGCGGCCAACTACCGGTTCTGCCCCGAGCGACCAGCCAAACCAGCCTCACTGGAGGAAACGGCGCCCATTACCTGCGTCGCCCCATCCAGTGACGAGGAGGAAGAGGATGCACCGATCCCAGCGGTGAACCAAATACTGCGAGTGGTCACAACCGCACTACTCAACATAGTGCCAGAGTCAGGCAGCCGGGTTATAAGCGTCATGCGTGACCTCACGGCCTCAATCTTTAAAATCCACTTAGCCGTATCGTATTCCGGTTTGAGAGTGCACGCGACCTGTGTACCACTGTCTCGTGCATCATACAAATTGAGGAAGAATCTAAATGGCTGAATCAGGAATAATAGGGACAGTCAACGTATCGTGCTACTCTAAAAAACGTCCGCTTATAGAGAATCTCATACTTGAGACTTCTCTATCTCTGTTAGCAATAACGGACACGCGGACCAGACCGAATACTAGCCTAAAAATCTCTGGCTTTAACGTTTTCAGAGTAGATCGAGAAGCTCACACAATAGGCGAAATTGCCATCATCGTCCACAACACCATCCCAGCCAAGGAGTTGCAGCTGCCGCCCGTCCTGATGCCGCTTAACCCAATTGGCATCGAGTTTCGCTGCCCGTATGGGACTGTGCGAGTGGTCTCGATATATGTCCGTCCTAGACAGCGGCTGCCAGTAGACTTATTCCTCTACGTCAGCAGAATGAAGAGAGACAGCTTCTCGAGCTGCTGGACGAGCTGCCACTGCACCGGATCACAGCCACATAGCCAACGTTCCTGAGCCACGTAGGCAGCAGCATCATAGACCACATCATCGTGACGGAGGACATCGTCCAGCACTTCGGTGACAGTTGTTTCATTGGACCGACGGTCACGTCGGATCATGTTTCGCTGCTGATTGAATGTGATCTGTTTCAGAAGCGTCGCACACTGCCACTCTACAAAGAAGTCCGAACAACCAAGAACGCGTATTAGGCAGTATTCAGCGAGCACATCGAGAGGAAACTAGCTGAGGCTCCCTTCCTCAGGACAACCAATGATGTGGATGCAGCAGTGGGGAGCATCACCACCACCATCCAGGAAGCCGCGGAACTGATCACCGCCGTGAAAAGAGTCCGCATCGACCAGCCACCCCTGCCCCCCAGGCTAGTAGAGGCAATACGGAACAAGAGAAGGCTGTACCGGCAATACATCCGAACCCGAGACCCGGCTTTGAAGCTAACGTGGAATCGCGAAAACGCCATCATCAGACGCGCTGTGATCGCGTACAAAGAACAACGATGGAGCGAGGTTTGCTCTGCACTGGACCCGAAGGACGGCGCGAAGTTCTGGCAACAGTTCAAGCGTCTGACGGGCCAGAGCTCAGCTACGAACCACGCACTCCAGTCTGGTAACAGTATCGCAACCACGGATGCTCAAAAGGCAGAAATCTTCGCTGACAACCTTGAAAACGTGTTCCAGGGCAGCAATGACGAGCTGTTCGACATAGATGCTGGGAGAGAGTCGAGCACCGCAGTCATGAACTTCTTGGCAGACCAACAGCCGCATGAGTAGTACGAGGAAATTACTGAAGAAGACGTCCTCACCACCATAGCCGCCAGAAGGAACACCGCACCAGGCGAAGACGGCATTACTTCGCAAATGCTGAAAAACCTGCCCTTCAAAGCCATCACCTTCCTCATGATCATTTTTAACACTTGCCTTGCGATTGGCTACTTTCCTACCACATGGAAGAAGGCGGTGGTGGTAATGCTGCCAAAAGCAGGCAAGAATCCCTCCGACCCCTCCTCCTACCGCCCTATCTCACTGCTGAGTTCGATCGGAAAGTTCTTCGAGAAAATCTTAGCGGCGAGACTGTCCGACATCTGCAATTCTAACAATATTCTTCCTGATTTTCAGTACGGGTTTCGGCGCCACCACTCTGTCCAAGACGCAGTACTCCAACTTACAACGGAAGCTTCCCAGGCCATCTACACCGGTCGTGTGTTAGCAGCCGCATTCCTCGACATCGAGCGTGCCTTCGACTCTGTGTGGCACACCGGGCTCGTGCACAAGCTCATCGGAATGGATTTTCCATGGTACCTGGTCAGGATCGCAGCCGCGTTCCTGGCAGGCCGCGCAGCGAGTGTTCGAGTCCGAGGCTGCAGGTCCAGGAAGTTTCGATGCAGAGCAGGAACACCGCAGGGAAGTGCGCTCTCTCCGGTTTTGTTTATAATCTTCTGCAGCGATTTTCCAGCTCCTCCGCGCAGAACGGCTGTCATGGAGTTGCTGCAGGGGAGCATCGACAGGATGGAGAGCTGGATGCGCCGCTGGAGGATAAAGTCGAACCCAGCAAAAACCCAACTCATTATCTTCAGAAATAGGCACGCAAGAATCCTCGGGAATGTCCACTTACGGCTGTGGAATACCAACATCGCTCCCACCAGGACAGCCACCTACCTGGGCTTTCAACTGAGCCAGACACTCCACTGAAGACTGGACATCACCAACTGCATCAGGAGGATGCGGCAGAGATGCAGCCTTATCACCAGCCTCCGCAACAGACTGCGAGGCTGCTCCACCAGTGTGCAAGAACTGACCTACAAAATGTTTCTCAGGCCACTGGTGGACTTTAGGGCTGTTATCTACGCCGCAGTTCGCCCGAACCTTCTTCAGCACCTTCTATCGCTGGAAAGGAGATTCCTGCGCAGAATCCACGGCCTTGACCCCAGACACCCGAGCGCGGAAGTCTTTGGGTTTACCGACATGGCACCCTTGGACGACCGTCTTCGTCATCTGCAGAAGAGGTTCGTGGATCGCTGCATCACGGAGACGTCAGCCAGCGCTAGCCTGCTACGCAGCTACCAGCCGCCGCGCCCAACTAGGAAGCCCAAACACAAATACATGGACCCCATCTTAGCTTTCCTTGGCCAAGGAGAACTGGATGAAGAACTCCAACTAAAACTTGACAACGCTCCACTGTGTCTCAGACACTGATGGAGCAGCAAATACCCAACATCATCAACATTATCATTAATTCTTTTTATTTAGGAACTTTATATATATATATATATATATATATATATATATATATATATATATATATATATATATATATTTCATATTTTATATATTTCATCGTTATTTTTTTTTTGTATAATTTTTTATTGACGTGTGCTGAAGAGAGCGATGCTCTATAGTAGCACTAATTACTTGTTATGTTTTATATATTGTTATGTATTCCAAATATGAAAATAAATACATATTCAATTCAAATTCAGTCTGTAACTTGTATTGTTCGTTGTTACATACGATATCATTTGAAAATGGCGCGTACTAAACAAACTGCACGTAAATCAACTGGTGGTAAAGCACGCCGTAAACAGCTTGCAACAAAGGCTGCACGTAAAAGTGCACCAGCAACCGGAGGTGTTAAGAAACCACATAGATATCGTCCAGGAACAGTAGCTTTGCGTGAAATTCGTCGTTACCAAAAGAGTACTGACCTCTTAATCCGTAAATTGCCATTCCAACGTCTTGTACGTGAAATCGCACAAGATTTCAAAACTGACTTACGTTTCCAAAGTTCAGCTGTAATGGCTTTACAAGAAGCAAGTGAAGCATATTTGGTCGGTTTGTTTGAAGATACTAATTTGTGCGCAATTCACGCAAAACGTGTTACGATTATGCCAAAAGATATTCAATTGGCAAGACGTATTCGTGGAGAACCCACAGCAGCTTTCAGGTCGTTAACCCTGGCTGGAGTAGTATCTCTATGAAGAAAATATAAATCTAGTAAGATATATAATTTAAATTATATAATATTGTTTTATAATAGTTACTTACTGTATTCCACCTCTTCAGACATGTTTTTAACATCAACGTCCTCTTGATCCATTATATTGTTTACATTATGTTGTTTGTATCCACAGATAAAACATTAAGGCCCGTATTCACACCTTAATTTTAATTTTTAAAAGTAGAAATAAAAGTACGTTTAGTAGAATATCTATGCAAACCCTAATTTTTAAGAGATAAAATGTCACTTTTATTTAAAAAAATTAAAGCAGATTTTAAAAGTACATCCTACCACTTCTAGTTGCTGTTTTATTTTGACATTTCATAAGAAATGGCGGAATTTGTAGATATTCCAGAGTTACGTGAAATTAATGATTTGCGGGGAGTTTTAAATTTGCGTCGTCAATATTTGCGTAGGTACCGGGAAAGACTAGATCCTTTTGAAATTTATAGTAAAAGAAAATTTCGCCGGACATACAGGTTAAACAAATATACTGTTCGATTTGTGACCAATTTACTGGAGAGAGAACTTAAAGTTTTAAAATTTGCTCGCAAAGTTTCGGTGTCCCCAGCTTTACAAGTGCTGATAACGCTAAGATTTTTTGCAAAAGGTAATTATCAATCCGAAATAGGAGATGTTCATGGCGTCAGTCAGGCCACAGTATCTAGAATAGTAGCAAAAGTATCGCGTGCAAATGCATCACTTCTACCTCACTATATCAAATATCCAGATCGTCTGGATGATTTAAAAGTTGCTTTTTACAACATTCGTCAATTTCCGAACATCGTTGGTTGCATTGATTGCACTCATGTTAGAATTAAAAACCCAAACAAAAAATAAGTTTTTTTGTACTGCAACCGTAAAGGGTTCTATTCCTTAAATGTGCAGGTAGTATGTGATGCAAATTGCAAAATTTTGGATATTGTGGCCATATGGAGAGGAAATGCACATGACTCCAGGATATGGGCCGATTGTACTTTAAAGCAAAAGTTTGAGGATGGATACCTGTGAACACCATTGTTGAATCCAAGAACTCCTGCTGAAGAACGTTACAACCGTGCCCATATCTTTACAAGAAATGTGGTCGAAAGGTGTTTTGGACAGAGGAAAGGAATGTTTCGTACCCGTTACAAATCATTGGACATGTCACTTCCAACAGATAAAGCAGCTATAACCGCAATGGCAGTACTGTATAATATTAGAAAGTTACATGCTGATGAGAAAAAACTATGATTCCGATTCTGATGAATTGGACGACTCTGGTATGAATGTCGCCACTGGGAATATCAACAACCCTCTACATCAAACTGGAAACGCATTTCGGATTCAATTTATTAGGGATAACTTTTAAATATATCTGGAGAAATTAAATATATATGGCACACATACGTTTCCCGCGCTACCGGGCTATACAGTGTCCCCGCCTATGAACGCATAGCAAGTAATGGCAAACATGAGTTTCTCGCGCTTAGTGACGTACGCGCACTATACAGTGTTCCCACTTATGAACACATATATTAGACTAATATTATTAGTTATTATATAGTAATTTTACATTAAGGTAACATTTAACATTAGCCTAATAATTTTTTTGATATGTACCTCAGATCCAGATCATTATAAATAAATAGGTACTAAAATGTTTCATATGCTCTAATGGTTTATTGATTAAAAATTACATTATTGCTGATTATTTATTTTACTTAATAATAATTCTATTTCTAAATTAAATTTTTTGAGTTCGGCTTTTTGCAATTCAATAGCACCAAGTTCCTTTTCTTTTCGGATAGCTATTAATTCCATTTGAGCCCTGTGCATCTCAGCTTCTCTATTATTTCTGTCCTTCATAATATTGGAAACATTGACAGCCAGAGACTTATCTAGGTCACTCATTTTTTTTGAGGGTTTAGATCAGCAATTCTTGATGACTGCTTCTTTGAGGTACTGGGTTAGGATTCCTTATTTATAAGGAAAGGTTCTTCAGGAACGGAAGAAATTTCAGGATTGGCGGGTAATAACAGTCTAAAAAATGTACAAAATTGTGTTCATTTTAACTAGTTCTTTATTTAATCAAATTACATGAATAATAAAGACGTATGTGGAATTATGTTTTATTGTTAAGAGAGCAAAACTACTTCAATCAATCGAAATTAATAATTAATTAATGTAACTTTATGAAGAGAAACACAATTAAAACTCATAATTAACGATTAAAATTATTAGATTAGATAAAAACTAGAATCGATATTTATTTTTGTTTATTAATATAGGTAGCAAATTTAAATACTTACAGATGGTATTCATTGTAAAGTAGTTTTATAAAAAAAAACATTTTATTTTAGTATATTTACCCACTCTCCGGGTCCAAAATAAATTCGGACATTTGCTGCATTCCATCGGAATCGAAATTATTGTCATCTTCTCGGAAGTCCACTGCACATATCTCACTTATCATCCAGTCGGTTTCAGTGGGTTCTGGGACATTTTATGGTCCTCCACCGGTTCTTCGCTGGGATTTCTTGTAGGCGTTAATTGTGCATTTTGCGTGGTTCTTCAGACGAAACCAACACTCCCTCAGCCGTTTCGTGGTTCGGTTAAATCCATGAGCCTTAAAATGAACGGCTAACATTTCCCATTTCTCAGCTCTTAATTTTGTCATTCGAGTATCACCATTTTTATTTCCAAATTTACTTGAATTTTCCTTAACACATTCAATTAAAATATTTTTTCTTCCATTTTAAAATTTAAGCGTTCACCTTTAGACATCTGAAATACTAATATAAAATTAAATACAATCTAAAATATGAATATATATATATTGTTACACATAATAAATAAATATACTAGTAATTTCAATATAATACTTACATTAATGAAGATATTTTTATTTACTTCGTAAAATTATAGGATAACACGAGAAATATCAGATGAATAAATATATACTGCGCATGTGCGGTACGCATCAGTGCGACGTTGCCAAGCGTATTTTTCAATTGGCATTACTTTTATTAAAAGTAAAATAAAAATGAGGTGTGAATAGGTATACTTTAAAAAGTATGTTTATTGTTAGAAACCCTTTTAAAATAAGTGATATTAAAATTGAGGTGTGAATGCGGGCCTAAACATTAATTAATTTTTGTCCAATTCCATGGCTGTCGATATTTTCAATGTAGTTCTCGCCATTTTCATATTTAATTTCTTGCGTTACAAAGCACGTAAAAATTATTATATTTATTGATTTAGCTGCAGAATTTTATGCTCTAATACTTTGATTTGACGCGTTTTTGCTTAAGATAATTAGGCGAGCAGGGAATTTTAAAAAACTCATTTCCCATGGTATTTTCCTAAGTACACTTTTACGACAAACACACGGTATATAATTTTGATAATAATTTTATATTCTAAATTATATTTTTAATAAATAAATATTTTATAAACTTTATGAACTACTTATGACATTGGTTTCTTCTGGCATGTCTGTATATTATAACATAAATATTCCATATTAATTTAAAATAAATGTTTACTTTTATATGCACTGAACAGTAAATTGGAATTAAAATAATGTATAGAAATGTTTATTTCATAAAGTTAATTTATTTGTATTCAAATCAAATTTGACAGCTAAAGTAATACCTAAAAATTATTGACAAAAGAAAGTATTCAGATAAAAAGACACATTTATATATTAAGTTATACTTGTCATTTTCATCATTTAAAATCAGTTTTCATTCACAAACGTTTAATTATAACTGCGATGCATCACTTGAAACTTACCTACTTTTGTTTTTTCTGGCTTGTCTGTATGATATTTAGTTACTCCACTGTTTTTCTTTAAATGTCCTTCGAATGTTATTTATAAATCTTTTGTGTTGTTATATATTGTTCATTGTTTGATATTATATGTTTTAATAGTTTCTCATTTTTATTTTTCATTAATGTTTGTTAGTAAAATGTTCTATGTTCCAGAATTACATTTATAAAAATATTTTAAATTTTAAAATTTTATTGGTGAAGGAAATTTTTGTTTATAAACAGAAATGCATTTGCAAGTTTAAATAAAGTTTTACATGTACATACATTGAATAGTAAATAGAAATAAAAATGACATTATGTAAATGTTTATTTTATATTTTTTTCTTTTTTTTTTCAATCAAACTGGACTACTAAAGTGATATCTAAAAATTAATTTTGACGAAAGAAGAGTACTTATAAAATGCTTTATTTGTAATATTAATTTGATCGTAATATTAGTTACAATTTAAACTTATTAATAGAATCCATCCATTGTCAGTGTCACATTTAGAATCTAAAATTAGTTTTCTTTAACAAACGTTTCGTTATAGCTTAGATACACAAAATAGCAAAGTAACATATTATTAAAATACTACAATAAATAATGACAATAAGTTATGTAACAAAAAAATTGTGGACGGCACGAATGCGTCTTAAGGATTCCCTGTAAATGCTAACGGAAAACCGCCAAGAAACGTTAGCAAAAGACGATAAACTAAACGAAAAAAAATGTAAAATAATGAAACAAACTAGTATTAAAACAACGACTTACATTATTTAAAAATATTGGAATTGTTTAAGCCATAGACTTTTGTCGAAGATGTAGTGGGCAGAGTAGCTAGAACGAAAGAAAATGAAAGTATATATCATCACCACAGATAATCTTAATATGAAATGACTTACTTTATTTGGACATTGCAAAGTTTTCTCGTAGAATTTTTGACGCAATACTTGAAGAATGTTTCTTTCATTTAATGTAGTAAATTTGATATATAATTTCTGAAAATACAAAGAAATTTTCCTCCAGTGTTTAAACAGTTATGCGTTCTGTTAAATAAAAGATAGTATAATTTTTGCTTTAAATATTAGTTTATTTACCACTATTTTTCAACTTCGCTAATAATAATATAGGTTTTCGATAGCAGTAGAATCATCGGCGAATAGGTTATAATTTTGTAAAAAGGAGTGGTCTTCGGACCAAACGATAATATGACATAAATACCCCTCACCAGCTGGCAAAGAACTGGCCCAGGGAAAACCAAGCGAGATACCTCTTCAACAAGAAGTATTAAAGGAAGAATTATAAATTCTGCGCAAAATACAAATATAAGAATACAAAATCGCTACCAAACATTAGCTACGCAATCAAACAATGACGAAACCAATTCAAATAACATACAAGATAAGGAAAATGTGATTAAAGCATCACCAATATATATTCAGGACGTCGATGACGTGAAACCACTACGAAACTTAATAAATGCAGGAGTAGGCACTGACTACTTCTTAAAAGCAGTAAGTAATAGTAAAATAAAATTACAACTAAACACAAATGCAGACTATAGAAAAGTCATCCATAAATTCAAAGAAGATGTAAAATTTCACACGTACCAGTTAAAACAAGAACGAACATATCGAGTAGTAGTTAAAAACCTTTATCATTCTACTAATTTAAACAGTCTCAAATCCGAAATAGAAGAGAAAGGACATACAGTTAAAAACATATACAACATAAAGCACAGGATTACAAACGAAACACTATCCCTCTTTGTAATTGAATTAAAGGAAGAAGCAAACAATAAAGAAAAATATAACATTGACATCCTTTAGTATACAGAAGTAATCATAGAGGCACTAAAACCTAAACGAGAAATTCCTCAATGTCAAAGATGCCAAAGGTATGGGCACACTAAGGCATACCGCCAAAGACAAGCGCGATGCGTTAAATGTAAAGACAATCATTTAACCAAAGACTGTACCAAAGATAAGAACACATCCGTAGTATGTGTGTTATGCAAAGGAAACCATCCAACAAACTACAAGGACTGTACGGTTTACAAAGATATACAAAAAAGAAAATACCAACAACCAAGAGAGAGAACCACCTACTCCTAAACCAAAATAAACACAGCTACGAGGCCGGATGTAACATACGCCCAAGTAGTTAACAACAAGCAAACTAAGACGGAACGATTTTAAAACATAACATATACAATAGTCCAATACACTCGTTACAAAACAATAACAAACTTGAACAAATGATGATAAAAGTAATGTCATGAATAAACAGCATGCTAAATCTGTTAACAACTCTTGTTACCAAACTCACAAAATAACAAAAACCTAAAACTAGTAATCTGAAACGCTAATGGCTTGGCTAACCATAGCCAAGAGTTAAAATTTTTCATAATACAGCATCACATCGATATAATGTTAATCTTAAAAACACACTTCACTGACAAATCTTATTTAAAAATACCAAACTACAAAGGTTACCATACAAATCATCCGGACGGTACTGCACATGGCGGCACAGCAATTATCATCAAACAAACTTTTAAACATTACGAACTCCTAGAGTACATGATGGACTACCTACAGGTAACCTCAATAGTTGTCAAAGATTGGTCAGGACCAATAGCTACATAAGCCATATATTGTCCACCTAAACACAACATAAAAAAGGAAATATCAAAAGTTTCTTTAACACACTAGGCAATAGGTTCTTGGCGGGCGGGGATTATAACGCCAAGCATACAGAATGGAGATCACGTATAGAAAATCCACGAGGACGGAAATTGTTAAAAGCAATACAGGCAAACCAAATGAACTTCACATCTACAAGGGAACACACGTACTGGCCTACTGATAGAAACAAAACCCCAGACCTCTTCGACTTTGGAATAACCAAGAATATTTCGCAAAATTATATTCGTGCTGAAACTAATCTTAAACTATTATCTGACCACACGCCAGTGATAATATATCTAAACACAGAAATAATGAAAATGAACAGGCCACCCAGTATTTATAATAAACATACAGACTGGGATTCATTCAGAGAAATATTAGACCAAGAACTAAACCTAAAAATACCACTTAAAACTAATTTGGACATAGAAGTAGTCCTCGAACATCTAACCAAAATCATACAAAAAGCAGCCTGGCAAACATCGCCTCCAACGAGTGACAGACAAATTTCAATTGAGTATCCTAACAATATTAAAGAACAAATCAAAGAGAAAAGACGACATCGTCGAATTTGACAAAACGATCAAAATCCTTTCAACAAAACAAAATTGAACAAAGCACAAAAAAACTTAACTAAAATCCACGAAGACTGGAAAAATAATAATATTCAAAACTATCTAAATAAATTAACAAACACTGAACCAACCGACTATTCATTAAACACAAATCTCAAAAAATCTGCAGGATACGACCTAACCACATTAAAACTAATTACTTTCATTTTTAATGCTACCGAGGGACTAAACTACTACCCGCCACATGGGATGGTAGCACAAATCATCCTCATACATAAACCGGGAAAACCCGAGGAAGAAATGTCTTCCTATAGACCAATAAGCCTACTGCCCATCCTATCAAAAATCTTTGAAAAAGTCTTACTGAAAAGAATGCAACCTATTCTGCAAGAAAATAACATTATACCCGACTACCAATTTGGCTTCAGGCAAAAACATGCTACAATTGAATAGGTCCACAGAATTCTTACTAAAATCCAAAGAAGCTTTGAAGAAAATAAATATTGCTCGGCAGCCTTCTTAGACATAATTCAGGCATTCGAAAGTTTGGCATAAGGGCCTTACGTACGAACTAAAAATCATTTTCCCGTCTAACATATACCGACTTGTTAAATCGTACCTCATAAATAGATACTTTCAGATCAAATATAATTAAGAATATTCTGACCTACTAACAATAAATTCAGGTGTCCCTCAAGGCAGTGTACTTGGGCCAATACTCTACTTGATTTATACTGTTGACCTACCAACTACTACAAAATCCTTTGTCGCTACATTCGCAGACGATACAGCTGTTTTAGCATTAAACATAGATCCAACAGAAGCCTCTACTGCACTCCAAGAGCACCTACTGAAAATTCAAAACTGGCTACGAACATGGAAAATAAAAGCTAACGAATCTAAATCAACACATGCCACATTTACAACTCGGCGCGAAACACGACCAGAAGTCTACCTAAACGACGCTCCACTACCACAAGCTGAAACGGTTAAATACTGAGGCTTACATCTAGACAGACGTCTAAACTGGAGAAATCATGTTAAAACAAAGCGGCAGAGAAAGTCAAAATTATCCCTAGACAACAAACTACTGATCTATAAAATAGTACTCAAACCAATATGGACCTATGATCTACAACTACAGGGGACAACTAGCAACTCGAACATCAATATCATAAAAACATTTCATTCTAAAACTCTTCTGGCAATAGTTGACGCACTATGGTATATATCAAACCACGCAATACACCAAGATTTGAAAATGAAGACGAACAGAGAAGAAATTAACTCCACTAGCATTAAATACCTAAACAGACTTGAAAACCATTCAAACAACAACGCAGTTAACCTACTGGACAACAGCAGTACTACGTATAGAATACAAAAAATAAATCCAGTAGACTTGCCATTCATATTTAGTTAACCGAAGAATAATTGTAAATAAGTTGTTGTAAGGAAGAGAGTCAATGGACTGTTCTTTCAAAAGATAATTAAATTAAACCATTTCCTCATTATCTAATGCAGATAGATTGTAAATTACTATGATTAATAAAAAAAAGTATTTATATTCATCGACGTACTTTACAGGTACAATGCAGTGTAGACTTCAGTTTCCAATATCTATACATATGAAATCCACATATGATATATTCTAAAACTTAAGAATAACGTATACAAGTTTATATCGTGATGAATCATGAAGATTTCTGATATTTGTGTATCTTTATCAAATAATATGGACTTAACTTTAATTAGTTTCATTTTTTTCTACATTTTTTAACAAAAATATAATTTTACAAGCTACAGAAATATATTATTCAATTTAAAAGTATACGAGTAGTTTACAAAATGTAGTTCTTGTTAAAATTATAGAATCTTTCATATAAAATTAAAACAAATTTTTATAACCTGGCAACTCGATTACATACAAATATTCAAACAAACAGCCATACTATAGCGATTTATTACTCTTTTATTTTTCTTTTATTGGATCGCTTCGTGGTTTTTTTTATTATAATGTTGTCATGTGCTTCATTTGCTTAATTCCAACCAGCCATTATGTGACGAGTAATTATGACGAAGCTTATTTTTTTTAATTTATATTATCCTTATTTATTTTTTTAACCACAGGCTATTAAAATATTAAAGCAAAGTAAAGCGAAAATTCCAAGTACAACTGGTATTAGATTTTAAAGTATTATGTAAAAAGTCATTGTCTTGTCAAGTCTACCAAGATATTTATGGATAATATGATATGATATATACACATATATATATATATATATATATATATATATATATATATATATATATATATATATATATATATATATATATACATATGTTGATTTTGATATGTCCACGAGTGTTGTTGATGATACTTGGATTTTTCTTCCGGGTGTCTTCTCGTGTTGGTCTGGGCTTCTCTTCTTCTTCCTTTACTTGACGACTTTTCGGCAAGGTCTCAGTTCGAGACCGAATACCGAAATTTTTCAAAGACCTGAAGATGGCAAGTAAGACCTTGCCGAAACGTCGTCAAGCAAACGAAGAAGAAGAGAAGACCTGACCAACACGAGAAGAAACCCGGAAGAAAAATCCAAGTATCATACAGGGTGAATACTGAAAACCTTGACATAGGGAAATAACATGGGAATTTTTTTTTCTGTTTCCATCTGTCCCTCTAAATAAAATCGGATGTATATGGTATCGTTAGTTAGATTACTTAATTAATTTTAATATCTTTTACTTTTATCAGTAAATATTATCTTGATAGTTTTTAATTTCATTATAATTTAATTTAAATATTAATAATATTTCGTTTATATCATATTTAAAATTAGTCAATTGTTTTCAATGATTTGTACTTGTTTAATTTAAAATTTAAATTTTTATATTCATTTCATATTATTCCTTTTTATATTATTACATATTTTTAATTTTCGTTTCAAATTTATCATGAATATTTCCGTATGCTTTTATTTTATACTTTAAATTGATATTTATTGCTTTTTCATATTTGATTTATAAATATGATTTAATTTTTATAAACATGTAATTGATATGGCATTTTTTGTTATACAATTAGTTTACTGATTAAATGTAATTGTACATATATTTTACTTTTTAAAATGATTTTAATATCGTTTACTGTTAACATTTAATATGTTGCTTGATAGATTTTAAATTAATTATAAAGCAATTTAGATATTATAAATTTTTCGTTCTTAATCATATTTAAAATTTGTCAATTTGGTTTCGTTGATTTATATTTGTTTAATTTAAAAAATCTTTAAACACTACATTTGTTGAGAATCCTTTCTTAGAATTTTTAGTAATGTTTAAATCTGGCAATTTCATCTTGAAGTTTTTTCAATATCGGGTTCGTGACATTGCAACATACAATTGGCGATGTGAAAAGACTAGATTTTCCAAATTTATTCCTACTTAGTTAAAAGTTTGGCCTTGGGATTTATTTATTGTCATTGAGAAAGCTAATATTATTGGGAATTGCCTTCGTTTCAAGGCGAATGGTAAATCTGTTTGGGTAGTTAAATCAAAACGTGGTAAATAGAGCCGGCTATCTATACTCTGTCCGGTTAGTACTTCTACATGTAAATAGTTAGTTTTCATGTCTTTTATTATAATCCTTATACCATTACAAAGACCACGCTTTGGATTCATATTTCTTAATAACATAACTATTGCTCGAATTTTTGGTGATAATTTGTGAGGAGCCATTCCAGTTGGAGTTAGACCATTCAATAATTCAGCGGGGTAATTAAATTTATTCATCTCATCACATTTACACGAATCAGCATTTAAATAAACTCTAGATGACCCTATAACTTTTATTTAATACGTGTTCATTACAGTTGTGTCATCATTTTTTGGTGCTAAAATGGCTCTATCTGTAAATTTATAAATATCATTAGGTTGTATGTCATCTTCTCCGAATATTTCATTTGCTAGAGATGTCTCGGGAACGCAATGTGCGGGAATTTTGACAATTTCATTTTCACCGTGGTCTATTTTCAATAAATATTCACAAAATTCTTTTTTTATCTTTATTTACACGCATATTTTGTTTTAATGAAAATTTCTTAAATAATGGCCATAAATGAGTTTTCACAACACATGTATTAATTATTACAGTTCGATGGTTTGTATAATTGACTATTGGCAAGCATTGTTTAAAATCGCCGCCTAAAACTACAACTTTTCCGCCAAATGGTATTTTATTATCCATCAAATCTTGTAATAATAATTTTATTGCATTGAGCGCGTGTTTAGGTATCATTGTTATCTTATCACAGATTATTACACTTGCTTCGTTTATTAATTTATCGGCGTTGCTATTTGATTTTACTCTATATACACATCCGTCATTTACAGGCACTGGTAATTTAAATACTAAGTGAACTGTTTGACCACCTCTTAACAGAGTAGCTGGTATTCCAGTCCATGCCATAGCTATAACTATCTGATTTTGGCCCCTTAAAATACTTATTAATGAGTTATACAGAAATGTTTTCCCTGTTCCCCCGAGATTGTCAACAAAGAAATATCTTCTTGTGCAATGATTGTCATTTAGCAAATACATAATATTTAGGAATTTTCATGTAAACATATTGCCGGGCAATAATGTCTATTTCATTAAGTACGAATCTGCTGCTTTTTTTCCTGACCATTAGTGAAAAATAACGCCTGTTGATTTTTTAAATGTACAGCAAATTCCATTGTTGTATGAGACTTGTCATGCAACGTATATTCTAATAACCTCCAATAACATTCTGGGGCAGATACAAGTTAAGTTACGGGAGTAAGTTAACAACAAAAAAAAATGATTTTATTAAACGAAAGTACAAAGATTCAGCAGTGAAATATAACAATGTTTATTGTACAGAATACAGAATGTAACTGAATAGAATTAAGTAATGTTACAAAAATATGAAAAATATTGAGTATGCAAAAATAGAGGAAATGTGGATTCGAGTAGCGTCTGGGACTCAGCATGGTCAGCAGTTCCCGTGAGAAGTTGTACTTCTAACTCCTCCACCCTTAGAATCTGGCATCGCCGGGGAGGTTCACCTGGGAGTGAGATGGGGTTGGCCTTGATCGGAGTTCTTCGTCTTGGCTCCTGGGCTTCTTCTGGCTTGAGAGTTTCTTCCACAGAAGGGAACTAATGATTGCAATACCTGTCAACATCAGTAATACGTACAGGATTATAATTAAATAATTAGTCGTGTTGAGCTCGAAGTCGTCTTCGGTGATTAAGTCCTCGAACTTGTTGATTGGAAGGTTCAGATCTTGAATATTCTTGAGTTCGATTGCCAATTTTGGGATTTGACTGGTGTTGATTTGGATCTTGAAATTTTCCAATAAGATGGGCTTCCCAAATGTTCCTGCTTTGAAATTTAGTAATTTATTTTTAATTTTTATTTCGCAGTTGTTTTCTTTTAATAGAAAAATTCCTTTTAGTTTTCTTATTTCTTCTTTTTGTTCGCAAATTTCTTGAACAGTTTCTTCTGTTGGAAAGATAGCCAAGTATTGATTTATTTCTTCAATATATTCGACGTGATTTTGTTTCAAATTTAATTTAGTGTACTGGCAATTTTTGTTATTATTGTGCAGGATTATGTCCTTCTCGCAGGTGTCGTTTGGTATGTGATTTATTTTGTTGGGACATTGGTAATTGATACTTTTGGTGCAAATATCATTCAGAGAAATTAACTGATCGTCAATCGATTTCAGAAAGTAACCTCTATCGGGAATAATTGTTATAAAATCAGATTTAAATTTTGATGGGGTTGAAATGACATGGAGTAACTCAAAATCTTTTTCATAATTTATGGGAATGTCAATAAAATAAATAATTTTATCTTATTCTAATTTGCAATTCAGATTAAGTAATTTTTCAATTTCTAGCATATTTTCTGGGGTTGGTTGTAAAGGAATTTTGTTTTCATAATGTTTATAAATTTTATTCAATTCTAAATTTAGTTCATTGATTTTGATTACACTGGGGTGAATTACATGCAATTTGCAAAAAGTTAGAGAATTTTCGATTTCTTGTAAAGTATTTAAAATTAATGTGAATAGTGTCGTTAATTGATTATAAATTTCAAAGATGTAGAAAATACTACTTTGGAAATCGTTTGAGATAACATGCGACAATTGCTCAACCTTTGATTTTAATTCTAATTCGTTATGCCTGATTATTTCGATTGTTTTATTAAATTGATCGATCAGTTGGTGATTGACAGAATATTGATTTTTTATTTGTTCGATTAATTTGTTTTGATTGAATTGCAGGTGTTTCAGGATTTTATCGTACCGCTTTTCGTCTTCTGCATCCAAATTACCAGTTATCGATTTTACGATCGATCCGAGGCCATTCAAAATTCCTCTTTTATTTCTCTTTATTGTATAGTGAATATTGAGGTGTTCAAATTTGTTGGTTATGGAATTTTGTAAGTGATGAATTATTTTATTGTTATTGTCAAATTCTTTTGCATTTAATTTGTCTTCGATTACAATTTGGTTTAGATTTTCGTATTGTTTGTTTAAGTTGTTATAATTTATCAGAATAGGTTTCAAGTCATAGTAATGAATGAGGGTATGTTTCGTTTGTTGTAGTCTGGCTGTTCCTAATTTCAGCGTAAGTAGTCCAAGATTATTCGTAATGTTTCTAATTTCTAGTCCAAGGGTTATTGTGATGAGGAGGGACCTGGAATATCGGATTTCTTATCAGTAATCTTTCGTGGTCGTTTTATATTTGATAAGTGAATTTTGAGTTGTTTTTTATTTCTCTCATCTACTTTAATTTCTGCAATTTTGAGTTTTTTGTTTACTTTTACAATTTGTTCCTTTTTAAATTTTGGGTTTCGAGTTTTGTTTACTTTTTGTTTATTATGAACAAACACGGTGTCGGGAATTTCGGGAAGATTTTCGCGGTTTTCGTTTAAATTTTGAATTGTTTTGGATTTATTATTTTGTATTCGTTCGTTGATTGATTTATAGGTCAATTTCATCCTTTCTCTATGGTTTTGAACGTAGTGTTGAGTCACTTGTTTTTCCAAATCTATTTCGAGGGGTGAATTTGAGTCAAAATGTCCGGATATAATTTCTACGGGTTTCAGTCCAGTTGTTGTGTGATTGGTATTATTATTATAAGCTAATAAAGCGTAATTTACTTTGGTTTTAATAGGCTCGTTTTTGAAATTTTCTTCTATGTTCAAAAGGCGAATGTGTTCGATTAGTGTCGAGTGGAATCTCTCTATCACTCCGTTTGAGTCCGGGTGTTAAGAACTCGCGAAGTGTATGTCAACTTTATGAATAGCTTATAATTCTTTTAAAATATTATTTTTGAATTCTAAACCATTATTGCAAATTATTAATTTGGGAATTCCATGATGTGAGAAGAATTTGGTTAATTTATTTGTGATCTCGATAGCATTTGTCGAATTTACTTTATAGGCTTGCGCGTATTTGGAAAATGCGTCTATTATCGTCAAAAATTTAGAGTTTTCTAATGTGAGTGTGTCTATGTGTATTGTATGAAAGGGTTTGTCGGGTGTCGGTGTTATATTGTATTTAGTTTTAATAGAATTTCTTTCGTATTTAGCTTGTAAGCAAATTTCACACTGGTTAATATAGTTTGTGATGGTTCTATGTTGATTTGGCCAATAGTAAATATTTTTAATTTGGTTGTGTGTTTCGAGGATTCCACGATGATTCGTTTTTCCTTCGTGAAATTGTTTAATTATATTATTAATTTCGTTATCTAATTCAACATCAATTAATTTATTATTACACTTAATAGTAGAGTGCTACAACACCTGAAAAGTCATCCCGTGGGGGTTTTGAACGAAAAAGATGGGACCTTCAGAATCTTGAAGCTTATACCTCATATAGTGAAATGCCAGAGTCGTCAAAAAATTGTCCTGTGCCAAAGGGCACAAATCAAAATTTTGGAGTTACGTACAAGAGTCGATATGAAATGAAGTTTTATACCTACTGTCCAAATTTCATTAAAAAGTCTGTACAGGTTTTCCATTAAAATCAAATTGAATTTTTGATTTAACACGGGTCCTTATGAGCCCAGTCTGAAGAAATCTGCTCATATCTCCGTTCGACTAGCCGCAAAAATTGTGTCTTTTTACAAGTTTTTCACATTTATCAACTAATATCTTCAAAAGTAAGCGTTAAATCAAAAAATGATATTTGAAAAAGTTTTAGCTTCATTTATTATCATTGTAATGGTACTTGATCCATAATTTTAGTGCAAACAGTTTTCGTGTAATAGTAATTTTAAGGAAATTCTGCACTTTTGGCCTTGAGCGGGATTCCGCATCGCTCGCTGCTTACCCCTCACGTCTCCCACCGCGCGCGCTTCCTTTGCCTACAAACTGAAATCATAGCAACTCAACATAAATAATAATAAAAAATATTTCTAAGGCAAAAAAAGGTATTATTACTTGTACGAAATCATATTTTGAATATTTATAAGTATATGAAGTATAAAAACAAAACTTTATTTGGAATAAACTTAAATAATTTGTAAAAATCATAGAAATGAAATTATTTAAGTTTATTCCATGTCATCAACTCCCGAAAATATCATCGTATTAATAACATGTGATTGTAAATATCGGAATAATTATATTGTTCATTATAATGTTTAAATAGTCTGGTAAATTTGGTAATGGTTCTAAAAAATTTATCCAAACTTGGGTTCAATAATAAGCTTAAGCAATGTCTAACTGTCTTCTGTTGGTGGTAACTTATCTATTATCCTTCAAGTAGCTAACAATCCTCGAAGGAAATTTAATGTAGAAATATTTTGATTTTTACCATATAATTGAATTATGAATTTTTCTATATATCTAAAAACATTTTCATTAAATTCATATACTCCAAATTCTACCAATAATTGCAAGTTTTTTTTTCCCATATTAGAAATTTGACTTGTTATACTACATCCTGTTAAAGCATGAAATGCTGGCAAAGTTTTAAGAATTTTTTTATCAATTTTAAGGTCATGGATAAGAATAAATCTCTTATCTACTGTCTTTTTAAACAATCTTCATCCAAATTTCTTTGGTTAAAAATTCTCTGAAAAGGCATAGAAGGTCTAAGACATCAGTGTATCGGCCTCTTCATTCATGATTTGATGGCCAATAATTCATCAGTAAATTGAAAATAACTTCTGTATTAATAAATTTAAACCAATCCACCGCTTGTAACAAATTCAAAATTTTGATTCTCAGAAAGTTTTGTCACCTCACACGATATAAAATTTGTTAACTGGCGTTTGTTGAATGTGGAATGTATAAATAAATTCCATTTTTGAAGTAATGGTATTGATGGTGAGTCAGTATTTTTTTAATCGACTCAGTTGATTGATATTCGTTTAATTCTAGTGCAGTCTCCATGTAATGGTCTAAAACTAAATCTATTCTTTTAGCAGCATATTTATTTTTAAATATTATAAAGGCAAATAGTTGTAGGTAATCCCCAAATGTTTTTACAACGTTGATTGATTTCATCAATAATGGGACATATTTTAACATCTGCATTAAAATATAACTACTTTATTATTTAAACTATGGTTGGCAAATGGTGGACAATATAATTACTTCGATTTTTCAAACCGTAACATCAACTCCGGAAAATATCGTCGTATTAACAACATGTGGTTGTAAAAAAGTATCATAGATGCATATACATATATATTATGAAATATAAACTAATTTTCATAATAATATATAGTAGAATGAAGTCCTGCAGTTGTAAGGAAAACAAATGATCCTGTATTGGGTCCTGTACGTGTATGGGTCAAAACAATTGCCACAATGTCACACCAGCATTCCAGAAAGAAATCCTGCAACCACCATCAGAAGAAAGCGACGACTGACTGATAATTTCATTTCTATGATTTTTACAAATTATTTAAGTTTATTCCAAATAAAGTTTTGTTGATTCAGTAATATTAATTTTTGATTACCATTAATATTATTAAAGTATCACATTTATACTTCACATACTTATAAATATTCAAAATATGATTTCGTACAAGTAATAATACCTTTTTTTGCCTTAGAAATATTTTTTATTATTATTTATGTTGAGTTGCTATGATTTCAGTTTGTAGGCAAAGGAAGCGCGCGCGGTGGGAGACGTGAGGGGTAAGCAGCGAGCGATGCGGAATCCCGCTCAAGGCCAAAAGTGCAGTATTTCCTTAAAATTACTATTACACGAAAACTGTTTGCACTAAAATTATGGATCAAGTACCATTACAATGATAATAAATGAAGCTAAAACTTTTTCAAATATCATTTTTTTATTTAACGCTTACTTTTGAAGATATTAGTTGATAAATGTGAAAAACTTGTAAAAAGACACAATTTTTGCGGCTAGACGAACGGAGATATGAGCAGATTTCTTCAGACTGGGCTCATAAGGACCCGTGTTAAATCAAAAATTCAATTTGATTTTAATGGAAAACCTGTACAGACTTTTTAATGAAATTTGGACAGTAGGTACAAAACTGCATTTCATATCGACTCTTGTACGTAACTCCAAAATTTTGATTTGTGCCCTTCGGCACAGGACAATTTTTTGACGACTCTGGCATTTCACTATATGAGGTATAAGCTTCAAGATTCTGAAGGTCCCATCTTTTTCGTTGAAAACCCCCATGGGATTAATTTTTAAGCGTTTTATTCGGCCGCTGGCACTCTACTATAACAAAATTTATTTCTGAATTCTTAAAGTGAGTTTGTATTACAATAGAGAATTTTTCATATATTGGTTGTTCAAAAAAACAAGGAATATTTGACTTTTGGAATTATGTATTCTTTTACAAAATTTATAACGTCTGTTTCGAAATTTTCTTGTGAGATTTGTACGTGAATTCTTGTTTTGTCAGTGTGAATTTTACTGTATTTGGGTTTGGCTGGTGAGTGAGTGACTTCAGATATAAACAGTTGGTTTTTACCAACGTTCACAGGGGACTCGCTAATTGTGATACCAAAAATAGGATTTTCTTGGTTGGAGTGGATCGTATTGTCAGAGTCAGAATTTCGGTCATTGTCGGGTTCCGCAATCATTGATTCGTTATCAGGGTTAAAGTTGTCGTTAAAATTTTTTATGTAGTCAAAGAAATTTTGAACTTCCGGTTCTACAGAATTTACATTCAATTCGATACGTGATAGTGCATCAGCATTTTTGTTTAATGAACCCTTTTTATATAAAATTTGAAAGTCGAATTCCTCCAATTTCAATCTCCATCGTATTAATTTAGAATTTGGTTCCTTGAGGGAGGATAACCACTGGAGGGGTTTGTGGTCTGTTATAATTTTAAATTTTCGTCCGAATAGATAGGGACGAAAATATTTTGTTGCCCAAACTATAGCGAGGAGTTCCTTTTCGATGGTTGAATAATTTTGTTCCGAATCGTTGAGGGTTCGACTCGCATAAGCGATCGGTAGGTCAGAGCCTATCGGTCCTTGTGATAAAACAGCACCAATAGCCACGTTGCTTGCATCGGTTGTTAAATTGAACGGTTTCGTAAAATCGTGATATTGCAGTATCGGCTCGTTCGTTAATAGGTTTTTACATTTATTAAAACAATTAATATAATTTTGATCTTTTATATTTATTACTGCTCCCTTTTTCAGACATTTCGTGAACGGTTTTGTAATGTTCGCAAAATCTTTTATAAATTTTCTGTAATACCCTAATAAACCAAGGAATGCTTTTATTTGTTTTACTGTTTTTGGTATGGGATAGTTTTTGATTGCTTTAATTTTTTCCGGGTTTGGTTTTACACCTTGTGGGGTAACTATATGGCCTAAATATGCAAATTCGCGTTGAAAGAACTCTGATTTATCGAGTTGTATTTTTAAATTAGCTTTTCTCAATCGGTCAAATACTGCGCGTAAACTTTGGATGTGCTCCTGCAGGTTAGTGCTAAAGATTATTACATCATCCAAGTAAACTAGGCAAATTTCGTTAGTTAAATTTTGAAGTACGTTGTCCATTATTCGCTGAAATGTCGCGGGGGCATTTTTTAATCCAAATGGCATCCGAAGAAATTCATAGTGCCCAGATTCGGTACTAAACGCTGTTTTTTGAATATCATTTTGATGCATCTCTATCTGATGGAATCCAGATGCTAAATCCAAAGTTGTGAAATACTGACATCTACCGAGTTTATCTAAAAGTGAATTTATATTAGGAATGGGATACTTATCATCTATCGTCTTCTCGTTGAGCTTACGATAGTCAATAACTATACGCCATTTCTTTTTTCCCGACGCGTCTAATTTCTTTGACACTACCCATACAGGAGAGGACCAAGGAGAGTGGGACGGTCTGATGATGTTTTGTTCTAACATTTTGTCAATTTGATTTTTTACTTTTTTCCGATGTACTTCCGGATATCTATAGGTTTTACTGTAAACTGGAATTTCATCTTTTGTTCGGATGTGATGTTTGACTTCGTTAGAAAAAGTAAGAGATTTATTATCAGTATGAAAGATGTTGGTATATTCTGTTATTAATTTTAAAATTTCATTTTTCTCTTCCCGGTTCATATGATTTGTTCTAATTTTTGTGATATCAAGATCATTGTCTAAATTTGTGTTTTGAAAATTTACATTATTTATTTCAAAATTTTCAAGGGGTTCAACAGTAATATTATTTGTTGTATCGGTCACGCATTCTACGTTCTCGGGATTAATAATTGGGTAGTAGAGTATGTGGTTTTCAATTTTGGCTATGCCCTCTGGAATAATTAAATTATCAACAAATGTTTCCGGGATAAAATCTTCGCCGTTTTCTATATTATTGATATGAAAGCTAATAATTTTCTCTGATTTTGCAGGAATGTTTATATAGTTGGGTCGTGGCATAATTTTTAAATAATGTAATTTAATAGTCTGAGTTGGTGTTATCATTTTATCTCGGCCAAGGTCAAGAATAATATCTAAAAATTTTAAATTATCTAGGCCCAATAAAATGTCGAACTGGCTATGAAAATCAAATAAATAATATTTAAGAAATATATCAGGTTTTTGAAACAATTTTGAACATGGTAATATGACACTAGAATTTTCGGTTGAAGTGCCATGTGCTGTTGTAATTTTGAAGAAGTCGTTTTGAATTTTGTTTTGAAAATATTTATAAGTGATTTCTGGTTTGATGAACGATCGAGTGCTGCCTGTGTCAATTAATACTTTTAGACTTTGTTCGGGATAAATAATAAAAGGCAATTCACTTTGATTGTGAGATAAATTTGGTGATTCTATTCTGTTTCCGAGGCATTCTTCTCTAAAAAATAATTTTCGTCATATTGCTGGTTGTAATTATCGTATTCGGAGTCGATTTCTTCAATGATAGCATTACTATTGTCGGGGTCTACTGGGTCTAAGTCTTGTATTTCGGTGTTATGCAATTCTTCAAAAGTGAAGTCTGGTGCACGTTGGGTGTGGTTTTGAAAGTAATTATGTTGTTGTCTATAATTATTATAACCAGATGGTCCGGGTTTAGGTCTAAAAGTCTGATTAGTGCTTATGCTCATTGGTGTTGGTTTCGGTTGTTTAAGAATAAAATTGTTATTTGAATTTGGCTTAAAAGAATTTTGTTTGACCATTTGATTTTGAAATTGAGGTTTATTAAAGCTGTTATTTGGTAATGGTCGGTACATTAATTGAGGAATATTTCGTGTAACGGGTGATCGATGGCTGGTATTTTGGTTGATCGGTATTGGTTTTTGTTTTAAATTGAAATTTTGATGACGTTGTTTGCTTTCTAACTGAAATTCGTTAGTGAGCATATTGAGAGCAGAATTTAGATCTTCAGGGTTTTTAGTTCTTAACAAATGTCCTAGGGGATCCTTTAAACCACGCAAGAGAATTCTTGTTGCATATTTTTGAAAATAGGCAATTAATACTTTAGCACTGGCTTGTTCTATCTTATTTGTCAAGTAGGAAACTTGTAAATTAAGTAGACCCTGAACTTTATTGAAAAATTCAAAAGCATTTTCATTTGTTTGTCTCAATTCTGTCACTTCGATATTTAGTGTAAAACAATCGCGTTTATCTTGATATGTGTTCAATAACGCTGTCTTTAGACTGTTCCAATCAGAGATTGTGCAACTGACGATATTAACCGCAGCTTCACCTTTGATTTTTGTTAATATACTAGACATAAGCCATTCGTTTTGAAAATCAGCGGGGTCAGCTGTGACATAAAATTTATTAACTAATTTTTCGCAGATTTCAATGAATCTGGAGAGTAATTTAGTATCGCCGTGAAATTCGGGAATCATGTCGAGGTATTCTCTTTTTAATACGGGAGTTGCCATGATTGTTAAGTTTAGACTATCTATTCTATTTGCTAGATCGTCAAATAATAAGTTATTTTGATTATTACTATAAATTTGGTTTGGTGAGTTACAGGATTGGTCAGAATCTGATTCTGTTTCACTTACTGAATCGGTATTGATATCAATCAATTTTCTAAATGACATGTACACTTACTTGATCAAAATCAATTTGTCCATTGATTTGTTCCGACGATTTCTCTGTGCTGGAACGATGAACCTGGTCGTGGCAGCTCTGTATTCTTCAGGGCTGGTTGGCGACTTCTACTTCTGCACGATGTGCTCTCGTACTTGTAAAAGTCTTTGATGCAGGTTCGCGGACACTTCCGTTGCGATATCCAGTAAATCGTAGAAACGAAACGCAAATTTATTTTTGAATAATTACGCCTGGATATCCTACCGACTGCGCCAGTTAAGTTACGGGAGTAAGTTAACAACAAAAAAAAATGATTTTATTGAACGAAAGTGCAAAGATTCAGCAGTGAAATATAACAATGTTTATTGTACAGAATACAGAATGTAACTGAATAGAATTAAGTAATGTTACAAAAATATGAAAAATATTGAGTATGCAAAAATAGAGGGAATGTGGATTCGAGTAGCGTCTGGGACTCAGCATGGTCAGCAGTTCCCGTGAAAAGTTGTACTTCTAACTTACATACCTAGCATCTAAATAACTGTTTATTTCATTCCACCGTACAACTTTCCTTTTATCAAGATGTCCTAATATGACGTTCGCGCAATTATGCCCCTTTCGCTAATAAACTCATATATATTTTATACTTTCTACTGATGCGCATATTTTAACATTTATATGGGTTTTTTAATTTTTTAACAAATATGGATTCTACGGAACTATCCACCTATTGTCTACCGTGTATTTAACTAAACGAGTTTTCAAAAGATTGTACATTTTTGCATTATTATTTGACCGTTTATACAGGAGGTTAATATTTTCATGTGTTTAATTTCTAAAATTTTTGAACATTTATTTTCGTTCATACATGGCAAATTTTTGTTTAGAATACCGCGCGGACCGTGAATCATATGTGAACGCACTAATTGATAAAGTTCTGGTTGTGCATACTCGTCAGGAATTTCTGCACTGACAATTTCGTCAGTGTCATCTTTGTTACGGATTTTACTTGCACTATCTAATGTTAATATTAAATGTATGTGAGGCAGACCGCGTTTTTGAAATTCAATTACAAATAAGAATGCTACAACTTTCCCAAAAATATCGTCATGTAAAAATTCATGCAATATACTTTTTATTTTTCCGTTAAAAACTCTGGCCGAATTATCTAGGCGGTCTGCTGAGGTTTGACCCTCGCATAACTGTTGTACTATTTCTGGCCATTTCGGGTTACAAGTTACTGTTATAAATAAATCAGGTCGGCCAAATTCTCCAACAATGGACATGGCATTTTGATACATTTTCAACATGAATCGACTGCCACCTTGAAATGTTGACGGTAAAATTATTAATGTGGTCCATCAACCCACTATATAGCTCTACCCTGAGAGTAGGCTGATTTAACCTAATGTACGTTAATCTTTCGGCTTCGACTATAACATTCATAGGTCCCAAGGAATAGGGCTCAATTTGAACTTCTAATCCTTTTCTAGCTAACATATATTTATCATTTTAAACAATGGTTTTGCGTGCCTTATTTTTATTTTTATTAATTATGTTATTTTTCGTTAATCGTTCCTGTTTCTGTTGTACAGTTTCCGTTTTAACTAAATTATCAAAATTATCTATATATTTATCGTCTTTGTGATTGCTGGGGTGTTTCGTTTTTAATATATTCTTTGAAATTAAATTTTTACTTTTACAGCATTATCCTTTTTTTTATCTAATGTTTCATTTTATAAATAAATTTGAAAATTCCCTCTAAGTTTTGCTAATCTATTCTACTTTTGTTGTGCTGTTTTATTTTGCATGTTATTATTAAAATTTGATTTAAGTTTTTCCAATCTATTTGTTTTTTTCTTGTGATGTTTCGCGAGCAATAGAACTAGAATTTAGTTTTTTTTTCTCTATACGCCTTATTTTATTATCAACTGTTTCATTAGCTATATATTTTAATCTATAGTTGTCGTTCTCTCTTAGACGTTTATATCGTTCTTCCTCTGTTTTGTTCGCCTTACATTTTAAATACTTTTCTCTCAACTGCTGTTGACGACTTACTAGAAAAGCAGTTATATTACTTGTTCAAAACATTAGTAGAACCTAAGATCTAAGTCTATTAGTAACGTAAGTTTCATTTTAAGGATTAGGATTAAGTATTAAACTTGTACAGAAAGCTATCGCAAATAACCCGAAATCATAGGTATTAATCTGTTGTTGAACTCGTACAAATCTAATGTCGGACTATAGGGGAATAATCTTTTTATATATAATTTAACGAATAAAATTTGTAGGTGTCTATTTCCTTGCTCAATTGCAACTATTCGGTCTAAAACATGAACGTAGACTGTGGGCTGAGAGTCGAACTCAGTTACTAAACGTACGAATGAAAAGAAAAAGTCCATATATATGTCTGCGAAATATCATGTAGGATTTAGTACCGTATTACAATCACGTTCTGTTAGTTGTATTTGATTGCTACATGAATTTAAATTACCCGTTTTAATATTCGTTATTACATTAATATTTTTATTGTCTACTATTTGTGTACTGCCTGACTTGATCTGACCATTAAAATTATTATTTTTTACTTTATTATTTTCCGTATTATTAATTTTCTTTTTCTCGTTTTTTTTTTTTTGTTCTAAAGGCGTTTAATTTGATTTTTACTTGGCATTGTATTACTCTTGTTTTATTAAAGGATTTATATAAAACATGCAGTTTTTTGAGTGCCTAGTTTTTTCTCAATACGAAAATTACCAATAATCACGTCAGGCTTATGATTGTAACTCAAACTATTCCTTTTTTCTTCTTGATGCACACTCCTACTTTCTCTTGGCTGCAGTTTATTTCAAAACCTACATTAAAATAAATAATTAAGACATGTCTATGATTATATGTATTTTAAATTAAGTATATACTATTTCTACTTTGTAATTAACAATAAAAAATATATAAACAAATAATTATTATCAATTTAACAATATTTATAATTTAATTGAAAGAAAAAAAAATTAAATTCTAACCTTAGATTTAAAATCTAGCGACACAAATGAACGGGATTTTTTTATTAATTATTTTGCAGCATAGACAAATCGTAATAAATATCTCTATTAATTCGCAAACCGCTTTATTGTAAGCACAATAAATAAAACAGATTGATACAGAATTGAAAAACAGTTAAGTAAACTAGCAACATTTGTTTTTCATTGAATATCTTATTTTATAAATTTGAAATAAAAATTTGACAAATGCTGTTAAATATATAAATTACGGTATTATATTAGTAAATGAAAATATGATTAGCTGCAGATAACTTTTTAAAAAATTAAATATATTAATTGATAAATTATAACTCAATAATAATAGCACAGTCTATAAACATATTTATTATTCTAGGTGTGCGCTAACGAAAATAAACCATAATTTCTTCAACTACGCGTGCTACTAATAGTACGTTCAGTAACGCAACCGATTCGACTACGTTTCTGACAGTTCCGTACGTCCTAAAATTCATTTACAGGTTTCTATTCGGATCCTGAAAAAGTTTGGAAAAAGTCAAACACAGGAACCAAGAAATATACCTTACTATGTATTGTCATCTAATAGCAAAAGTACAGTATGACATTTAGTCAGCTAATATAATAATGTACATAAGTAACGAGGAAAAAAATAAGTCTTTAATTGTAATAAAATGTTCAATTTTACTGTCATATTCAACGTTATCCTCCATTTTATTCATGTGTATTTTTGGTAGGTTATGTCAATTTTAAAATGTCATGATTCAAAGACAAAGAGTCCCGAAATAGGCAAAAAATTTCATGAACCATGGTTCACCCAGAATCAAAATCCTGGTTGTTTTAGTTGAATTACGAAACATAGTATTATATTTACATAAAAAAAAATGTATTTTTACACCCCACTTTGATGGAGAAGTTTAGGGATCGTGATAAACACTGTATATCGAGTTTTTAACAAATAAATACCTTTCAAGATGCCCGATTTGAATATTTTTACGATGATTCGTGTGTATGTGTGTGTTTGTATCAAGCATATATATATATATATATATATATATATATATATATATATATATACAGGGTGGCCCAGTAAAAATTATCAGCGCACTTTTTGGCCATTTAAAATTAATTTTGCAAAAAACGCTAGAACACGTCAATTTTAGTATAAAGATAACACCTGAATAATAATAATAATAATAATAATAATAATTGTTTATTTGCATAAGTGAAAAAGAATTTTACAACGCAGACGTCAAATTAATAATAATAATAATACATCTAAACAATTTGAACACATTTTAATATATATATTTTTAGGTAGTACATTTGTAATCGAAATATTCAATTAAATTGTACCATACATTCTCCAATAAAAAACTTAGATTTAAAAACATTTATTTTTTTACTATCTTTTATTGTACAGTCACTCTACAACCAAGTGAATTATCTGAGAATTTGTTAATATTTTCATATATATAACAACAAACATCGAATATATATAGCTATTCTAAACTAAAAACTAAGATTAAGTTAATATCAGCAGACATAATTTTTTTGAAAAAATGTAAAGAGAATTCGGTTTTTCCAAAATTTATGAAATTAACTACATCTAAAAATTGTAAATATGACGAAAAAATAATTAAATTCGCTAAAAGTAAATGGTTAAATTCAGAAGTTAAATATTTTTACGCAAAAAGAAATAAATTAGAAATTGAAGCTTACAATTTACATCTTAAATTAACAAAAAACTTAAATAATTTGGAATTTGATGATTGGCTTAGATTTGAATGTAAACTTTATAATGTTATTAACGTAAAATTTCTTAACAAAATTAAAATTCAAAATAAGAAACTAAAACGATTAATACCTCAAAAACAAAACCAATTTGTATTTATGAAAGAGGAACTTGTTGTAAACCAAACTAATGAGACATTCGCGAAAGAAGAATTAGAATTACTAAATAAAGGTTTAAAACACTCTGTCAATAAAAAAACACCGATTGAAGATTTAATAGCTAGCATTGAAAGTAATATTAAATATTTAGATAAAAACTCTAAAGATTACATTAGAAACGCGTGTAAAATACAAATATCGAATAACTTACAAGAAGCTTATAATAATAACAATAATAACAAAGAAGTCAAAATAATAAATAATTTAAAAAAACGGGATGTATTTTATCTAAAAGCCGACAAAGGTAATAAAATTGTAATTTTGAATAAAACGGACTATTATAATAGAGTAGAAAATTTGTTAAATAACGGACCTTATAAACAATTGAATAAAACTCCGCTTCCTAAAATGATTGCTACATACAAAAGTACTTTAAAACAATGTCCAAATATAATAACTAAAACGACAAACTTTAAACTTAATATATCGAATCCAGTTGTTCCAAAGATGTATTGCCTCCCCAAAATTCATAAACCAGGTAACTCAGTTCGTCCAATAGTATCAGGTATTAATTCACCAACGTATCTTTTGTCTAAATGGTTAGTTAATGAATTTAGTAATTTTCCAAATCAACCTCAAACTTATGCTGTAGAAAATTCACTACAATTCATAGATAAAGTTAAAGATATTACTTTACATGAAGATGAAATTTTGGTTTCTTTTGACGTTTGCTCATTATTCCCAAGTGTTCCGATTCCGAAAACGTTGGAATTTTTAAAAATATTTTTAGAAAACAATAATTTAGAATCTGCCAAAATTGAAGAATATTTGAAATTAACTCACCTCTGTATGAATCAAAACTTTTTCCAAGTAAATGGTAAATTTTATCATCAAAATGAAGGGACGGTTATGGGTAACAGTTTATCACCTTTCTTAGCCAATTTGTTTATGAGTAATTTTGAAACTAATTTTAAAAGTAACAATATAGATTTTCCTAGAATTTGGGTCAGATACGTGGACGACATTTTTGCCGTTTTTAATACTAAAACAAGTAATTTAGATACTTTTTTGAATAAATTAAACTCAGTTTTTCCAACAATTAACTTCACAATTGAAATTGAAAAAGATAATAAATTACCATTTTTAGACGTAATGGTCATTAAAAATAAAAATAAATTAGAATTTGATGTCTATCGAAAAGACACTAATACCAATAGATTCATAACTATGGATTCTAATCATTGCTGGCAGCATAAATTAGCATCGTTTAATTTTCTCATTAATAGATTAACTAAATTCCCCTTAAATAAAGAACGTTACAATAAAGAATTAACATTAATTAGAAATATTGCAAAATACAATGGGTTTTCAATTGACATAATTAATAAAATAATTCAAAAATTTAAAAATCGACAATATTTACAAAACAACACCACTTTAACAGTTGAAAAACCTAAAAATAATAGATACGTAAGTTTACCCTATGATCATACCTCCCAGAGGTTTAAATAAGATTTTTAAGAATAAAGATTTAACAGTTACTTTTAAATCAAACAACACAATAAAATCACTTATAGGCAACCCTAAAGATAAAATTACAAATAATAATAATAATAAATCAGGAATTTATCAAGTAAATTGTAATGACTGCGATAAAATATATATAGGCCAAACTAAACGTCAAATTAAAACTCGATTTAAGGAACATTTATATTGTCTTAAAAGCGGAAATCCAGAAAAATCAAGCGTAGCCCAACACATTTTTGAAACAGACCATAATATAAATGAATCAAATTTAAAACTTTTAAAAAGTGTTAATAAAAATAATTATTTAGATGCTTATGAAAGCATAAATATATATAAATTTAAAAATAAAACATTAAACTCTGACCAAGGGCCAATCCCATTTTCACCGCTATATGAGCTGATATGACTTCCTATTGGACGATTTAATTACGTAATGACTTAATCTTAGTATTTCACCCTTCCAACAACCTATATAAACCCGGTTCCTTCCCATTGTTCCTCAGAGTTGTTTAGACCTCTAGCTTGGTTTACATGTTGAGTAATCTAAACACTCTGTTACTGATGATGACAACTTAGTTGTCGAAACATATGTATATGTAAAATTTATTTTAAGGTTAGGGGTAATTTATATTATTTCATATATAGCTCAGCTAATGTCATTATTTTGAATTTTCGAAAATAATCACGGCACGAATGTGATCTGCTAATATTAGCTATACATCTAATGATGCGTTTTTGAACTATAAAAACTTGATTTGCATGTGTGGAACTACCCCAAAGTCTTATACCATAGCGCAACCTTGATTCCACAGTTGCATGATAAAATAACAATATCTGATAATGATTCAAGACACTCTTTAGATGTCTAACTTGAAATATTACTGAGTTTAATTTCGAACTAAGATCTTCACAATGTGGTTTCCAGGAACCAAGTTCGTCTAACCAAATACCTAAGAATTTAGTTTTTGAACTATGTGCGATAGGTTCTTCTTTGATAAACAGTTCTAGATTTACATTATTTAAATTACTATTCCTAAATCGGGTGAAACAAGTTTTCGAATGATTCAGGTAAAGTGAATTTGTCTTGCACCACTCATATAAAATTTCTAGTTTTTTATTGCATCTGATAACTAGTGACTGTGAATCATTATCTGATAATAATATTGAAACATCATCTGCAAAGAAAGCACGAATACAATTTCCTTCTAGCTTGTTACTCAGGTCATTTATGAAAAGAATAAATAATATGGGTGAAAGTACTCCACCTTGCGGCACTCCTATGGTGACTGGGGTAAGTTCTGATTTGCCATCAATATCTCCATTTATAACGGTGTATTGCCTACGATTTGCCAGATAACTTTTAATCCAGTTTATAGCCACTCCTCTAATGCCGTACATCTCCAGCTTCTTGCAGAGAAGATCGTGGTCAACTAAATCAAATGCCCGACTTAGATCTCCAAAGATACACACCGGATATTTGGCAGATTCTAAATTTTCTGAAATATTATCAACTACATATTGCACTGCATTTATAGTAGACAAATTGGGTCTGTAACCGAATTGACTACAACTAATGATGTTATTTTTAGTTAAATAAAATTGTAATCTGTCTAAATAGCAATATTCGAGAATTTTTGAGAAAATAGATGATAGAGCAACAGGACGATAATTTTGTATAGTTTTCTTGCTGTCTTTTTTGTGAATAGGTGTGACTTTATTAATTTTTAGAATATCCGGAAAAAGTCCGGCTTCAAAAGAAAGATTCACCAGATGAAGAAGCGGAACTAAAATAGCATCTAGCACAAGAATTATTAGGTAGGTATGTCATCAGGACCCGCCGAGCTCTTGTTTTTAATTTTCCTTTTTAATAAATTGGAGAGTTCGTTTTTATCAAAAGGTAAAAGAAATAAGCTGTGATTTGGACTATTTATAAAATTAAATGAACTATTACTACTAAGTTCTGCTTTATCCTTTAACTTCAGAGGTTCATTTATGAAGTAATCAATAAAAATATTAGCAATCTTTGAATTATTACTCATCACATTTCCTTCATGTATAATCTCTATATTCTTATTACAATTTGTGGTATCGCTTGACTTGATAACGTTCCAGACGGATTTAGTAATATTGTTTGATTTAAATATTTTTGTTTGATAATAATTCAACTTTGTATTTGCCACTAAATTCATGTTCTTCTTTCTGGCTTGGTTATAGAGTAACTCGAGATTAGGATGATCCTTTTTTGAAAAGGTAAAGATCCTTCAGGTCATTGCTGGATTTGATAATATCATTGTCTACCCATTTTTTAATATTATCCATTTTTTGTATGCGAGTACTGAACGGAAAATGCTTATTGAAATAGTATTTAAAAGTACTGTGAAAACTAGCGAAGGCCTCGTCTAGTCCTTCAGTTCCTTTAATGTTTGTAAAAATTTGATCTAAACAATTCTTTTTACGAGTTGGGACATTGACACAATGAACTAAATTATAGCTTAATAAAAGATCGCAAAGGTATTTAAATTCTGCATGATCTCTATGTGGATCTATGTTAAAGTCTCCAAGCAGTATGTACAAATGCTTGTTTTTATAAATGTCCTCAAAGATATTTTTGACTATATCGAAAAATATATGTAAATTTGCTCTGTACGGAGGCCTATATATAGTTATAATATTTACAATTGTATTTTCACTTGGATTCCATTGTATTCCACATAATTCAACTTCTTTATCCACACATAAATGACTGAGTTCCAATGGTTGGAATTTTAGGTCTTCTCTGGAGAAAATAGCCACGCCACCCCCTGAGCTCGATGTACGGCAGTACGAGGAGGCCAGTTTATAGCCGGGAAAACGAATTGACCTTATAGCAGTCGATTCACACCAAGTTTCGTTTAAACACATCAACAGCACATTATTAAAAGTCAGAATGTCAGAAGTAATTATGTCTATTTTCTTTTGATTTAAGGATTGACAGTTCGACAACATCACTACTGAATTTTTATTTTCGTTCACTTGTGAATCACTATGAGGTTTTGCTATTTGCGGCCGATTTATTAAAAAATCTGGTAACCAATGTACCATAAGGCCATCTCTGCGCTTCACTAGCTTTCTCCACGTTTGAGTGATTAATTGTTATCTTAAAAGAAGCATATGACTCAGGATGTTTTGATGATATAACATCACATTCAACTTCCGGAAAATCTTTTTTAAGATAATTAATTAGGTCTTCATTTTTTGTTTCTGGTTTTAATCTAGAAACAAATAAATAGCTTTTTTTCGGAACTGTTTTTAGGTTACCAATTGCTGTTGAATTTCCGAAAATAGGCTTAATCTTATGTTTCTTCTTTACTATAGTACTCCATTGGTCTTTTTTAACAAAGTTATTTTCTTTGGATAACGTGCTGGGTTTCTCGATTATTTCCGTTTCAATAATGCCATGCTTTTCGTTTAACGAAACCAACAAGTTATCATTTGAGGTTATAATTGTTTGTTTATCAACTTGCTTGTCAGGTGCGTTTTTTGTTTCATTTAGAAACTTATTCTTTTTGTTCTCTGTATTTTTATTATTATTACTGACTGATTTTTTATTTTGTATTAAATTAATTATGTGATCTTTATCACTTATTATGGAGCACTTGTCTTTTATTATAAGTTCTTTGTCCCTTATAATATTTTTTAAATAATATATTTATTTTTTTAAGAGTTTTATTATTAATTTATCATCAACACCTGCATTTTCGAAGTCGTCTGCGTCGACAAATTCTTCATCACAACATTTAGTGGAATTGTCCCTTACTACTAAGTTTCTTTTTTCACAATAATATTTATGAGCCACTGCTTCACAGTTTTCACAAGTCACTGTATTACTTACTGCTGCTCTATTACAAAATTTACACATTTTTCTGTGCACGTCATTAACTACGTTTTCTTCACCAGCCGCCATTTTATATCGCTTTCATCATGTTTGTCATGTCATGTTTGACACCCTTTTCCATTACTACACTAATCCATTCAGGTGTCCCCCTTTATACTAAAATTGACGTGTTCTAGCGTTTTTTGCAAAATTAATGTTAAGTGACCAAAAAGTGCGCTGATAATATTCACTGGGCCACTCTGTATATATATAATTATAAAAGCTACAAATAGTCAACCGGAAGTTGTATTTAACTTAAATTTCAAAACCATACTCTCTATAAAAATAAAACTATGTAAATAATATTTTTTCGAAAACTGTAATCGTTTTGTAATTGAAATGAAATGGTAAATAATTTTAAAAGATAAAACTTACTTCATTGTGGAGGTCATTTCTACGTGTGTTCCTCACATTCATGTTTAATTTCAAATTTAGGCGGTATCGATGTTGTCATTTGAATACAGATTTAGAGTATTTGATTTCCTTACATATAAATGGTGTTAATTGTAAGCCTCTGGATGCTGTTTTGTAACATTATTTACTTGCATTTCGCTAGTGTATGTATTCAGCATACAACCTTTGAAGCTCTATTCACACTGAGTTCTTGGGCGGTTATTGGCTTATAAAATTTTATTTATCTACACAACTGTATCACCTGACAATTGTATAAAAATTAATAATATATAATTAACATAAGCTGATTTACTTAAGTTTATAGTCACATTGAATAAAACCTTATTCATCTGCAATGCATTACGTTATTGTAATCGTGTCGTTTATAATTCTCATTAATTGTAACTTTACTTCATAGCTATAATTGAAAAATATAAATTACAGAAATAACACCTGTGTAAACTCATACTTTGTTGTTTGCAGAAGTTTCATTTGCACATATTGTAGTACGTATACACTAATTTTGTCAATTTCCGTACATTTATTGTATAGTAAAAGGAATCTATCTTACAATATGCATTCCTATTTATTTTAAATGCATAATACTGTGTAATACTTATATTTCCTGCAATAACAAAATGTGGAAATAACCTGAAAACTATATTGGATGCGTTCAGCCATGTTTTATTCTGTAACTGAATGTGAAATATAAATTTTAAAATTCAGATAATTTTGTTAATAAATTTAATAATTACACAATGATATTTTTAAAATAAAAATATTATAAATACATCGTATTGTTTTATTACACTTCGTATTGACAATGAATTTTTAGATATCAGTTTGACAAATTTGAATTGAATAAAATAATAAGTAAACTTACTAAAATAATAATTTTCATACAGTAATTTTTACTTAATATATTATTATACTTTAAAATCTCATATGCTTATAACTACAGAATAATTACAAACAACAATCCACAATTTTCCTCAATGGTATCAAAACTAGATTTATAGGTAGAAAAGTTTGGCATCTAAGTTTTCAGGCGCACGAATTTGTGTAAGCATAATATAATTATTCACTTCATATTTTAGAATAAATTCACTTATGTTAGAAATAACTATATTACTTACAACATTTACGATTGCTTCTTAAAACAAACTTGTTAACAGTGTCAAAACAATTAGGATAAACCGAGTTCTTAAAATCAAACTAATTAAATGATGCTTTGTGTTTGTAGTATTTAAATTTAAATGCTTTCATTTAGTAATACATACTTTTATTCAGATAAATATTTCAACTCATCAATATTATCTTCGTATTTATGTAGAATGCATTGTCATAATAATCTGGTTTATGTTATTTCTTTTCTTTAAATAGGTTTATGTTTGGGTAACTTACCCAATTAAAAAATTATAACTGCAATGAAAATAAATATTTAAACATATCTAAGGAAATATAAAATTACGTATTTACATTACAGAGTGTATTGCATTTTTCCTTTTAAACTATGTTTATGGGCCGTCGGAATCACACACAAAGGGAATCAAGTTCCTAGCTGCGACGTGGCTCTGAACAAAACGTGATGTCCAGCAGTAATATAAAGATGCTGCAAGTGAATCTTCAACACTGCAAAACTGCCTCTGATGTGTTGAACAAAACATTCACCACCACTAACACCGATATAGTGCTAGTTCAAGAGCCTTAAGTGTATGGAGGCGTAGTAAGGAAACTTACTACACCAGTAGGTAAGTTAACCTACTGTAACGAACCAGATGTCATTCCAAGAGCAGCATTGCTCATTAAGACATCGATTAAATTCGTAACATTAAATAAATTTATATCTAAGGATTTGGTAGCTGTAGAAGCTACACTGCCTATATCAGGAGGTACGCAAGAGGTAATCATTGCATCGGCGTATTTCCCGGGAGACACGATGGAAGCCCCACCTCCGCTGGTAAGGGACCTGATCTCCTACTGCAAACATAGAAACAGAAACCTCATCCTAGGATGTGATGCAAACGCACACCATACAGTTTGGGGTAGTACGGACATAAATACAAGGGGTGAGTACCTTTTCGAATTTATTTCTAAACCAAAAACTCACGTGGAACTCACATATCAACAAGATTACAAAGAAATCAGCAGTGGCGTTAAACACATGCCGTCGACTTCTGGGTAAAAACTGGGGACTACAGCCAAAAATGACCCATTGGGCATATACTAGTGTTGTAAGACCCATGACCTACGCGTCACTTGTATGGTGGCCAAAAGTGAAACAAATTACAGCACAGGCATCACTGCGGAAACTACAACGCATGGCCTGCCTCAGTATTACAGGTGCTATGAGTACCTGTCCGACTGCAGCTATGGAAGTGATTCTGGGGCTAACACCTCTACACCTTCAGGTGAAAAAAGAGGCGATGCAACAGGCACTGACTCTCTGCAGAACGAAACACTTTATGCCCGGAGATTTCGTAGGCCACTTGGAAATTCTAAGGGAAGTACAACCAGATAAACTGGCCTTGTCTGTCTGTGATAAGATGACAACAAAATACAATTTTGAGCAGAAGTATAAGGTTGTTATTGGTAATCGCCTTGAATGGGCAACAGAAAGACCTGTTGAAAGGGATTCTTTGTCCTGGTTCACTAATGGTTCAAAATTGGACACAGGAGGAACTGGAGTAGGTGTGCTTGGTCCAGATTGCCGAATTAAGGAATCCATAGGCACCTGCTCCACAATTTTTCAGGCTGAGATTTATGCAATAAATCTCTGTGCTCACATAAACCTAGATAAAGGTCTAAAAGGAGCATTAATAAATATAATGTCAGACAGCCAGGCAGCTTTAAAGGCATTGAATGCCTTCACATGTAAATCAAAGCTTGTCTGGAACTGCAGGGAGACCCTCCAATTGCTATCCGAAGCAAACCAAGTCACCCTACGGTGGGTACCAGGGCACGGGGGAATCCTAGAAAACGAGAAAGCAGATGACCTTGCAAAAAAGGGGCTAAACTTTCATACCACGGGCCGGAACCTTCATGTGGTCTTCCACAAAGCCACTATAAGAATGTGGTCAAAAACTGGGAGGAATCTGCCATATCCTCATACTGGAAAAATATTCCAGGCCTCAATAAAGCTCGGAAATTCATTTTCCCAGCTTCGACAAACGCCAAAGAGTTACTAGCTCTCAGCAAAAAGGATCTTAATATAATGACAGGAATTCTCACTGGCCACTGTCCTTTAAAGTACCATTTGCACAAAATTGGTATAGCTAAAAATGAAACCTGTCGACTCTGTGAAGAGGACGAAGAATCGTCGGAACACATACTGTGTGAATGCCCAGCCGGAACTGTGCAGAGACTCAATCAACTATGTAAGAGGTATCTTACGGCAGAAGAGATCAAGAACTTGACTCCTGGAGCCATAATCGGCTTCATCAAAAATCTGGATCTACTTCCGGAAAACTAAGTAAGGGCTGTGTCACAATAAACCCTCATATACATACAATACAATACAATACATGTTTTCTTCATTATTTCTGTATGTCTTTTTTTCTTCAATAAAATACAAAACTTGCACTATGAGTTTTTGGGTTAAGTTGACGTTTTGCAAAAATTAGATGACATTAAAATTTATAAAATAAATAAACAGATTTACTAAATATATTGTACAAAGCATTATGTGTAAATTATGTTCATGTTTAGGCAACTTTATTCATCAATTAAAACATTATAAGCTGAAACGAAAGTACATAAATTTAAACACAACAAAGAAAATATAAAATTACATACTTGCATTATAATCTTTTGGGTTATAGTCACAAAGCTCACGGTATGATAAATGTCAAATATCATGAAAATGGGTGTGCAACGAAATACGGAACATAGGACTTTAACATGGGATTTAAAAAAATTGCTGATATTCTCTCTCCTGATAAATTTAGAACAAAACTACAAGAGTACAAAGTTGTTCAAAATTATCGTCAGATAAGATCATAATTGTTGCAACAGCAGACTTGTAATACGAGATATATTAAATATAAAATGTAATACTTTCGTTAAAAATCAGATACCCATGGAAACAAATATAAATTCAAAAAATATTGAACACAAAGTAAGGTACTAACTGTTACAATTGACACATAGATATTTTCTTTTATTTCCATTAAATTTATATTTAATATATCTCGTACTGCAGCCGTGCTGTTGCAACAATTATGATCTTATCTGACGTAGAATTTATTTCTGAACAACTTTGTACTCTTGTAGTTTTGCTCTAAATCTATCTGGAGAGAGAGTATTCGCAATTTTTTGAAATCCCATGTTAAATTCCTATGTTCCGCATTTCGGTATATATATATATATATATATATATATATATATATATATATATTACATTTTCAAAAAAAAATCATACCAAATTTACATATTAAATTTTAAATTTAGACAAGGTATCTGTTTCACTTTGTTTTCTTGACTTAGTTTTAGATTTTTCACACGAAAATCACGCACAGTAAAAATAAATATGAAACTCTATATATATATATATATATATATATATATATATATATATATATATATATATATATATATATATATATTAGGTTATATTAGTATATGATACAAGTTTTATAAGACGGTATATTGTTCCATGAGTTGTTTGTGCTCCAATAACACAAATGGAACATTACGTCGTATAAAACTAGCATAATATACTATTTGTATGCTTTGCAGCACTTATTTAAAAAAATCTTATAATTTTCAAATAAAAGAATAATAGATTGTACTCTAGGGATATATAAATGTAAAACATGGTAACTCTGTTGAATGAAATTGGGTACATTTATCTGTCAAAATGCATTTATAATATTATGAAAATATTTATAAATCTGTACATTATGAGTAATGAAATTAGGTGCAAATCCATCTTCTTTTGTTAATTTGCCTTCAATATATAAGTAACTTTCATGTGGTAATGTATAAATATCCTGTTGTTGTATTTGTATTCGAATTTCATCACAATTATTAAAAGATGAAGCAACAATTGGTTGATAACTATGTATTTGTTTGTTTGATATTGTATTATCAAACACAATATTAGATGTAATATTTAAAATATTACTCATAGTTTATATTTTAAGTTTTAAACCCAATGACTTTAGAAATTTCTTATTTTTTGTAGATATAGTATATTTTGAGGTTAATAAACGTCTTTTTGACAACACTGACGGTACACTGAATTTTGTCTCTGATAGTTGAGTTCTTTTATAGTCAATACCCATTAGAAAGATTTTTAAGATAAAGTCTCACAGTAATTGTCTCACCACGAAAATTTACTATTCTTCCCTCTTGATCAGTAATAGTTAGAGTAATATTATTTACTCTATGAGTGTTCACTGGTAAATAAATCACATTTTTAGGTACTTCGAGTATTTTATACCCAGGTGCAACTGATGGGAAAAACTCATGAATAATATGTTCCAGTTTACCATTCTTATAAGACCCCGTAACTATATTACATTGAATAAGAATAGAGTTCACTTTAATTATATCAACTGGTAAATCACTTTCATGAATAATATTACTTTCAAGCATCCGTTTTGTAAATCCAAGCAATGCACCAATATTATTTTCCTTCGTAAAATCAATTCTAACTGAACTTTTTATTTCACATCTTAATGTATTATTGTTAGCAATTAGATTAATAATGTTATTTTTCTTTTTCTCTTTTTTTTTGGATTATATTATCAAAAGTAAACTATATTAGGATCGTTATGTTCTTTCTTTAAAATTTTATCTAAATCTTCAATTTCATATGAACCCACTGGAATAGTGTACTCTTAAATTGTGTTATCAATATAATAATAAAATTTATTATTAGTTTCATCAACGTTGGGTATTGAATGAAATGTTTCAAAATTAATTAAACCAACAGCATATTCGCTACGATTATTTAGTTCAATAGGAGGAAAAAAATCTGCACTTAATTCTGATTTATTTCCAGTTAATGTAATTGTTATAGAATCCATTATGAAACTAATTTAATTAGGAATTTTCTTTTAAATTTATAAGAAAATTTAAACATAAATGACCACAATTATATGAATTTAGTCTTTGTAATCGTTTATGATTATATCTGATTTTAATCTTATCCCCAAAATAATATACTAACTCTTTAGGTGGTGGTAAATTTCAAAAACTGTCAAAATACAAAACATATTAATTTTTTTTAATATATGCAACCCAATGAATCCCAGGACCGTAGTTTTTATCTAAGTTAATAATTGCAGCTTCATATTTTAATGGAAATTTCGGTAGTGTGTCACGCATATAGATACCACGAAAATGTTTTATATTCGAACTATATTTCTTTAAATCCCAATTAGTTAACGCCCTGTTCGGCAATTTTTTGATTTTTTTTTTTTGTTCTTTTTAATTCCTGATCCTTTTTTGTACGGCTTTAAATATAAGCCATCACCAACAGTTTTCTTCAACATTTTTTGTAACCCATATGATGCAGCCCCACTTGTAGCACCAGCTATAAGTGCTTTTCCAAGAAAAGGTAATAAAGCTGCAAGTGATAAAAATCCACCCTTCTTCTTTCCATTTTTTATGACACGACCACGGCGATGTTTTTTCACCGGTTTAGTTTTTATTCCCATACCAAATTTTCGTTTTGCTTTCATCATATTTGTTACTGTCCAGGCAGCTGCTTTCTCTTTAAAGGATGAATCTTTTGATAATACTCTGTTTCAGGCTTTTTCTTGTACAATTTTGTCAGCTTCGTGTCTTTTTTTTAAATCATTGCTGTGGGAATAAGCAATGTCATGGTCACGACAAGCTTCATCTAACGGGTTGATACCCCGATGACGTAGAGCTAATATTTTCCTTAATTTTATACCAGGACCACAAAAATTATAACCAGGTATGTGTAGTTCAATAGGTAAAGGATCAATTACTTTGTTAATTATACCAGCTCCACTGTACGTAATCATTCAGTTCTGGTTTGTAACTAAAGTATAAAACAGTAACAAATTTTGATTTGAAATCTCTTAAAAATGATATTAGAAATCATAGTAATTTATTACCAAATAACATACGTTGTATAATTATTGGACCTAGCGGTTGTGGGAAAACCAATATTTTGTTAAGTTTACTTACTCATATAAATGGTTTAAAATTTAGAAATATTTATTTTATATTCAAAATCAACACAACAACCAAAATACAAGTTTCTAAAGGAATGTGCATCCAAAGTGAAGGGAATGGGTTATTACGAATTTAATGACAATTGTGATATTATATCACCAAATGAAGCACAACATAATTCTGTTATAATTTTCGATGATGTAACTTGTGATAAACAAAATTGAATGCGTGAATATTTTAGTATGGGACGACACAATTTAATTGATTGTTTTTATCTTTCCCAGACATATGCACACATACCAAAACATTTAATTAGAGACAATACAAATTTTATTATTTTATTTAAACAAGATGAAACTAATTTGCGTCATGTTTATAATGATCATCTTAATACAGATATGTCCTTCGATCAATTCAAAAATTTTTGTATAAAATGTTGGCAAGATAAATATGACTTTGCAGTCATTGATAAAGACAGTTGTGGCTTAGGTCGTTACCGGAAAGGATTAGATAAATTTTACCAAAAGAAATAATGACAAGAACGTTCTACAAGATATTATATCAGTAAGTAAAGTATTACGAAAAAAAATTAATGCTGTAAAAAGAGGACATGTTGACACAGAAGAATTATTACAAAAAACATTTAAACCAATAATTACACCTTTAGAAGAATTCGTTAAAAATAAATCTAGTTCAGAAATAAAGGAAAAAACAGAAATTAATAACGAAACTAAAAAATTTAAACAAAAATTAAATTTTGAAGATTCTCCTAATGAACCTTTTTTGTCTCCAACAATTTCTAATGTAAAAACAGAAAATAAGTATGAAATATCACCAGAAATTTCGCCAATAACAGAAGCCAAATTATCAATTAATACACCGCAAGGACAAGAAGAATGGGAAAATTTAGAATTGAAATTTGGAAAAGTAGCTTCGAAATATCTCATGAAATATTTATTAAATGATGGTGATATTGATAAAATATATGGGTTAAAATATGATAATGGGTTATTTAAATTGGGAAAAAAATATATAGAAATAGATAAAAATGATATCATAATTGACAATATTCAGTATGAAGGAACAGAAGGTTTATACGAATTAATTTTTAAAAAAGATCCACAATCATACACCGAACATGATAAAGAGGTATATATAATTATTCTAAAACAAACAGATGCACATAAAAATACAACAGGAACACGAGTCATTATATCTACATATCCTAAATATTTTAACATTATTAAACCAAGTTTTGTACGTACATCGTCCCGTTCTACTAAAGCTAAAAAAAGATATTCACCATCTGTACAAACAAAAATTAAAAAGAAAGGTTATGGATTGCTTCCTACTGACATGGAATTTACAGACTATAAGCGAGAACATGTCTATTGGGATTCTGCTGATGAGTTAGTAGATCGTCTACAATTACTACTGGCCTCGAAACAAGCGGGGAATAATAACGTAAACAATGAAATTATATCCATTATTGAAGAATTAAGAGAAGCTAATATAATACAATAAATATTTAAAATTGCTATTAGTATTAAAATGTCTGTTGACAAGTTCGGTAGATATTTTAAACGACAAAAAAATTATAGTGATCAGTTTTCGTTGCGGTTAAATAATAATACATATGACGTAAATGACAAAAGATTAGTAAATGTTGCAAATCCAATAGAGCCATTAGATGCAACTACTAAAAATTATGTTGATTTACAAATTATAAAATCTATAAAAGATGTGCAATCACATTCAATAAATATATCAATAGAAGATAATACAGAAGTATACAATGCTAAAATGAAACCAATTGCCAATGTTGCAGTGGCAATTAACATTACAAACGCAACAAATAAAAAGTACGTAGATGAAAAAATTGACTCAGGAATAAACGTAATTTCATCAATTGTAGACTCAAAAATTAATGCAAAATTGAATATATTTAATGACCTTATAGAAACAAAATCAAATAATAATCAACAAAAAATAGATGCTATAAATGGAACATTACCAGAAATTATAGACTCAAAAATAAATACTAATTTGAACAAATTTAACAAACTTGTAAAAGACATTGAAAAAAATACTAGAACCACAATTGAAACAATTGTAAAATCATTAGACTCAATTGTGGGCTCAAAATTAAATACTCATTTACACAATATTAATGAAAGAATAGAAGGAATAGTAAGAAATATTAATATTGAACAAACAAATATTCGTGACCAAAGTTCTAAAATTGAAAAACAAGATGAAAAAATCGTTAATCTTACGACTATGGTACAGAACATGATAAAAGAAAAAACTATAGTTCAACACATGTTGAAAGAAAGAATAAAGAGTATTTAACCAGACGAATCAAAAATTAAATTGATTGTAGAAAAATATCTTAAAGATCATATTAAAATTGGTTTAAACAAAGACGAAATAGAATTATACAACTAAAAAACCAAATAAAAAAATATTATTACGAAACAGAAGAATTATTTAAGAAATATATTGAAAACTTAAAAAACAATGAGTAAACTAAATGTTGCAAGAGAATTACATAAACCTGCACGTCGAAATTTTCAAAGACGAAAAGTTATAACAACAGGTATTGATGACTTATGGCAATGTGATCTTGTAATTATGATTCCATATCAACGTGAAAATAAAGGATATAAGTATTTATTAACAATAATTAATGTATTTTATAAATATGCGTGGGCTTTACCAGTAAAAACAAAATCTGGTGATGACGTCACCAAAGCTTTTGTAAAATTTTTAAAACAAGGTCGTATACCAAAAAATTTACATACGAATGACGGAAAAGAATTTTACAATAGCACATTTACGAAAGAAATAAAAAAATATGGAATCAATCATTATTCAACATTTAGTAATCTTAAAGCAAGTGTAGTGGAAAGATTTAATCGTACGTTGAAAACTAACATGTGGCGAGAATTTAGTGTTCAAGGTTCATACAAATGGTTAGATATGTTACCACGATTAATTAAAAAATATAACAATACAAAACATAGAACAATAAAAATGAAACCTATAGATGTAACACAGAAAAAAGATCATTTATTAAAAACTGTATATAACAATATTAAAATCGTTGGTCGTGGTAAGTACAAAATTGGTGATTTTGTACGAATTAGTAAATACAAGTCCATATTTGATAAAGGATATATTCCGAATTGGAGTACAGAAATATTTAAGATTGTAAAAGTAAATATTACAAATCCTGTTACTTATCTTATTGAAGACTATGAAGGGAATAAAATAAGAGGTAAATTTTATGAACACGAACTTCAAAAAACAAACTTTCCTGAAATTCCCTTAGCTCGATTGTATGATTTGTTATTTTCCAATGCAAAGGAATACATTTTTGATCTTAAACCCGCAAATTCTGTCATTAGTAACCCGCTATTCTCATCTTTAAACAATCCAACAACTTTTTTGTTCGCTTGTGGTATACCATACTTATTATCTACTGTGTAGTCCGATGTGTCAAATCTGTGTATGTCTTCTTTTATGTGTATGTATGGGTCTTCATTAAATTTATAAATAAATGAGTCAGTGTCCATGTACAGTAATTTTGGCGTTGTATAAGTTTTATGTATGTAATTGTAATGAAAGTCATACATAAGTGTTTTGGATATATCTAATATAGCCATACCAATATAAATAGGTTTATTAAACAAAATTTTTATTTTACTTAGTTCGATTGAAACTAAATTTTCTGTTAATATTACAACTTTTTTTAAATTTGGTTTGGCAATTAACTTCCGTGCCCCACCCTTTCCATTCCATTTCGAAACTAATTTTATATCATATCTATTTCTAATATTTTCCATACTTTTCCCGTAAACAGCGTTATTCATTTGTTTAAAGAAGTTTTTTTCAAAATTGTTTTTTGCATATTTTCGAAAATTTGTATTTTTGTCAATATACTGCTTAAGCCAAAATAATTGTTTAAATTTTATAACACGATGAATTTTAATTATTTTTAGTCCAAATTCCAATACTTGTTTTAAATTTTTATAATGTATTACATATTTTTTTTTATCATATAGTGTTGTAAGAATTTTCTTAAATTTTGAATTTTGGGGTTTTTTGTTGTTCTGCACATACGGGCAAATCCTTATGTAGGTCGTGTAAGTTTATTGGATATTCCAAGTCAACTTCAAAAATGTATCCATCTAATCCATTGTCAGGTATATTAGTAATGTCTAGTGTTTTAATATTCTCGTCACTTAACCATGTAAAGCCACCATGTGGTAAACATTGTGTCATTGCCCAACCATACAAATTACAAGCGTCAAAGTATATAAGAAACTTTTGCGGTTCTTTTGGGTTAAATTAATTCATATAAATATTGTTTGCTTTGGCGTAGCGGTTTGAACACTGAGAAATACCACCACGTTTGCCTCTTTCAAAAAATAATATCATATCAATATCAGTCAGTAACCCCAGCTCTACTTCTGTAATTTTCAACATGGCATCCCATGCTAGTCCTGCAAAACAAAATTATAATAAATAAATCTTATACATGAACAAAAAAATATTTAGAATATATTTACCTGGAGTTATATAATAATGAACAGGGTCCAATTCATATGCATTTAAACAATTATTTCTAAAATTTTCAAATACATCAGACAAAAGCAATACATCTGTCTGAAGATACAACTCTAGATAGTCGCCTAAGTTTTCATGATCAAATAATTTCCACACATTTAATGCATTGTTGTAATCATCATCTGATACAGATTTATCACATAGTCTGGAGTAAAACGATGATTTTGACGGTAGTTGTACTTCTTCTATACGTTCCCATGAATTAATATAATCATATGGAAATATACCTTTTCTTTTTAACATACTAAATTTCCAATCAGTGAGGTAGTACTTATTTAATAAAGTACATTGGGCGGGCTCTAAATAGCTCACAAGTTTTTCAAGTAAACAATTATGAAATCTATAAGAAAAAATATTAATAAATTATAAAAAACTAATCATTTATAAAAATACCTGAATGAATCTAAAAAACGAAGCATAATACCACTCACGCTTTTGGAAAATGAAATAAATCTCTCGTTATTCATAGGTATTAATACAATATTTTCTTCATCTACTCCAAATTCGCGTATAGAAAGGTGACTATCATAGCCACCAAGATTATGGAAGAAAATAGGAATATATTTAGTTTTTTTATAACACAAGTTACATGATCTATGAGCAGCTCATCGATATTTTCCTATAATTATTCAATAATAGTTAAGAAATATTAATAATTAAATTAACAACTTACCAGAAAAGTGACAATGGTCTCTTACTTTATCTTCTCCTAAGATTTTGCGACAAAGGTGACAGATCACAGCTTGATTATAATTTTGCCATTCTTCACATGTCATTTTCAAAGGAACAATATTTTCAGAAATTGTTTGTATTAATCCTACTATATCTTTCATCCGATTCATGAACCATTTTGCTGCTTCCGGTCCACGAAATGATTCATAAAATGATAATGTATCATCGTAAGAACATTTTAATTGATACCCGACAGCACATGGTACATGATGTTGATAAATATTTGTATAAGAATTGGATGGATTTGGTTGACAGGTATAAACAGGTGTTGTTAGACATTCAAATCTGCATAAATGACAAAAGGATGACGCTCTTTGTACATAAAATTTTTAAATTTAAAGCATTTATTATCCTCATTTGGCATTTCAATTTTAACAGCGTCGAAATTCATACAATCTTTTTCATGTTGTTTTAAAATAGCTTTAGTACCAAAATATTAAAGACATCTCTCACAAATTAATGTTTTTTTTTATTTTTAGATAGTTGAGATGATAAAAGACGAGAAAGTGATTTTATCCAAGCGTACCTAATGTCCCATATTATCTTTTTTCCAATATAAAAGATTAAAATGATTATCTAGCTTATTTTTTGTGAAATGTAATGGTCCAACAGCAACATATAATTTTAATTTCATATCATATTCTAAACCGTAAACATTAATCGAAATTTTATTTTGTTTTTCAAATTTTTCAATGTTTGTCAAAGTCATAGGAAAATGTATGTTTTTTAAATTAAAAATTTCATCATGATTTTTAAGATATTTAGACACACGATCATTATGTTTTTCTGCTGGATACATAGCGGAAAGGAGTGACCATACAAAACACTTATTGTCACTGTTTTTTACATTAATAACAGCATGCTTATTTTTTATATTTAGTGGTAGTTCTATATACGAAGAACTACCACAGTTTGTAGGATCGTATTTATTTATATTCACCTGTAAAAATTAAATATTTTAATAATAAAAAATATTTTAAAAAAATTTGAAAAAACTTACTTGTAAATAAAGAATTCGTTTCAAAGCTTTGCGTCAAATGACAACATTTTTTTGTCGTAAAATTCAATTGTGTATTTAAATATATATATATATATATATATATATATATATATATATATATATATATACATATATATGTATATATATATGTATATATATATATACATATATATATATACATATATATATATATATATATATATATATATTATATATATTGTGACGATCACTTGGGCCGCTGCGGGATGTTGTTGGTCCGCGATGTCGTGGGTTCTCTTGCAGGATGCCGGGTTCTTCTCGGGCGCCAATCTGCGGATCCTGCGAGGAAAGTGACGTATGCCACGGGAGCTCTAGGTCGGTCGGGCCAAGGTTTAGCACAGACAGACAAAAGTAAGTTTAATATTTTATTGTACTAAAATTACTACACCTAGTTTTTTACTGAGCCGTAGGAAGTGAAAAAGTGACAAACTAATCGCGGTTCTACTTAGCCGTCGACGGAGTTCGTGGTGATGAGCCACTAACGGGTCTTCTCCGATAACTACGGAACGCAAAGCAGTGAGAAAAGAAGAAAACTACTAAATTAAAACGCGGATCTGCCCGACAGCCGTAGTAGTACGCGGTGGTAACCACCTACGGAGCTTCTCCTTAGGCGTGGAATGCAGCGAGCTGAAGGCTCTGAGGAACGGCGGTAGAAGCTACCAACCTGTATCCTCTGATAGCAGCAGAATTCAAGAAAAATGCAAAAATAAACAAGCAACTTACAAAGAGACTCGATTCGAAACGGAACGGTGCTGAAACGGACTGGTACTCTTCTTGGCTGACGGTTAGACGTTATAGTCGTCGTAGACTGAAGAAATACGGCCCCGGCGGTCGTATTTATACCAGAAAATTAATTAATCCTGTAGCTACTGATTTTAAAGTGAGACAGATTGACTTTATGTATTGTTATTTTCGTTTAATAAATTGATTTTTATTTTAAAAATTCGCAAAATCACTTCCCTTGGCTTTACAGAGTTTTGTATTGTATTTGATCTGATTTACATATTTTATAAAAATGTATCATGGGAATTCGGTCTTCCGAAGCGTTTTGTGTTTGAAGTTGGCAGTACTGCGGCCGTGCGCACGCGCTGGTGCGGCGAACAGGTGTTTCGTGAAAATTTGGAAACTACGAAAATAACAAAAAAAGATAAGGAAAAGTAACAGCGGTAAGTGTTAAAATGTATTTATTATTGTTTCCCCAAGTGCTGTGGTTGTAGGTTAAACATTGGTGCCAGTTTTGACACACGTGGTCTTGAGGTTATGTCCCCTGCCATGTACTTTCTTCAAAGTGTTTCCCGGCGTTTATTTGGGAATCCTGCAGACTGTTGGAGATGTCGCACCGCCTCCTGAAGGTGTTTACCGCGGTTGGCGGCTATTGGTTTCGACGGCGGGTTCGCTTAACCCGGTGTGCGGTCCGGACCTCGTGAAGTCGGTGTTGTGACCTGGTGGAGCAACGAGGAAGGCAGGTATATGTGCATTGTGACGAGCACTTCGTCACAATAAATATATATATATATATATATATATATATATATATATATATATATATATATATAATTTTTGTGGTTTCTTGTATCTTGTGTTTTTACATTGTGTCATGAATGCATAATAGATAAAATAAAAACACAATTTAATTTTTTATTTACTATTTACAAGTAAATAAACAATATTACATTTCAGTAATTTAACTTAAAAAATATTTTTTACAATAAATACTATTTATATACTTAATAAATAAAACAATATATAAATATATATATTAATATAATACAATGTCTTCTATAATATCGGAATATTCTTGTAAAAATTCTTTCATAGCAATGCTATAAATACTATGTATAGATTCTGTCTTAATAATATTATTAATAGTTTCTGTTTTACTTTCCGCTAACAAGTATGTCGTACCAATTCTATCTAAATAATAATTATAAAAGTTTAAATGTTGTAAATTATATATATAATTATTTATGACATCTGACAATCTAAATAAATTTTCAACAGATTCTAAATTCAGACATATATTTTCACCATACCATTTTATAAATAATAATTTTATATAATTAACACTATCAAATATTAAATGATGTTCTTTTAAATTGCGATATTCAATATTACTTTGATTATAAAAGTAACTTAGAATAATGTTTTTTAAATGACAAAATTCAAACCAGTCTGTTAAACTAAAACAAATTATATTAGAATAATTTGTATTTGAAAGTCTTACAACAATTTCAAAATTTTTAGTTGGATCAAACCCTACGCTTATCCACTTATTTAATTCTGAATTTAATGAATATTTGTATTCTAATAAAAATTTTCTATTATTTTTATTCATTTGTTGAAAATTTAAAATAGTTGACACAAAACCCTCATTGTTGAAAAAAGTAATATTAGACTGTTGTAGTTGTCCTTGTTCTAGTTCTTGTTTTTGGTCTCGTGAATTTACAGATTCTTTATGTATCTGCTGATTACTGGGCTCTATATTTTCTTTATTGGTAACATGAAGACTTTTCAAACACTTTGATGGTAATTTTTTTTTCGTATTTTTAGGAGTGTTCAGTTTTCTTTTATTCATTCCCATTCCAGTACTTCTTTGAGATTTCTTTTCACTGAGCTGTTTCATACTAATCTAAAATAATTAAATATTTAATTAAAATATATTAGCAATTTAATATTTATAAGTATGTTTACATTGGAATATTTTCTACTTGCTTTGTATATTGTATGTTGAACAATATCTACAAAAATTCATAGAAAAGTATCTTTTATACAAAATATTTTTATCTATCCTATTTTATATTGGTCGTGCCAAATATCAGTAGTTTTTTTATTGGTTATAATAAAAACTATTCTGATTGGTTTTTATGACAACTATTGTGATTGGGTGATATTATTTTTGTATTTAGTTAATATTTGAAAAAATATAAAAAATGTTAAGTAAAATACAATAAAAAATAATCATAGAGATAAAAAAATATAAAAAAAGGAAATATTGGTAAACCTATGTAGATTAAAAAAAAACCAAACCAATATAAAAATTAACTTATTATTGTTTAAAACAAAGAAAAAATGTAAAAATAACTATTTTGAAGGAAATAATGGTTTTTTAAACCATATATAGGTGATAAACATATGTATATAAAAAGTTAATATATTCATAAAAAAAATATTATATTAATAGAAATTGTTGAAATAACAGCAAGTACCTAACTACTCTACTGCAAGTAAGTAATTATTATTTCTTTATTACTTTATCGTTATTTGTATTTTGTGAATTCTTTTAGAAATGGATTTTCTAAACAAAATTGGATGTTTAGAACGAAAAATTATAAAATCATTAACAAAACTCGATAGTTCAAAATATAAAATTTGCGAAGCTCGAATAATTCCAACAAAATATGGAAAAGCAATTATTTGTGAATTAGAGGAATTTTCAATATTCCTACCAAATCGCTATAACACTCTAACTGAAGAAGAAGTTCAACTATTGAAAGACAAATACATTCAAGTTAACTTTAACAAGGACAATTATGCTGAAATAGAATTTTACTAAGAAATTTTCAATTAAATAATTCTAGAAATATTTAAAAGCAAAAAAATAAGAAAAAATATAAATAAAAATTATATTATTTTAGTTTCAGATTTGCAGTATAAAAAGTAAACATATTGTTAAAAAAAATGTCTGAAATTATAGATTTTTTCGTTCCAAGCGATGATGAAATTTGCTTTAAACAGTTAATAGAAGAAAAGGAAAGAGAAAAAAGAGAAAACATTAGTTTAGATTATTTTAATTTAGATCATTATAAAATATGGAAATATGGAACTTCAGAAAATATTATACCATATTGCTTTAATGATAATAATCATATAAATATAAAATATTATACGTTCTTTTTATCAAATGGTAATTTTTCTTGGATGTGTCAGCATTATTGTCGTGTATGTGCAACATATTGGATGCAAAAACCATTTGTAAAAATATGTAAGGAACAAAGATTTCTACAAATACAAGGAAAAATTAGTGGTATATGGTATTTTAAACCACTTTTTAAAGATCATTTAATATTAAAAATTGTGAAATGTCACAATTTTTAAAAGACTTTGAAAATAATTATTGTTATGAATGTAATATACAATTGTTTCAATGGAATTCCTCTGTTACTTGTCCCTGTATTAAATTAAAAGCTATGGAAACTAGCTTGTAACTCTTATTATTTTATTATATATTTTTTTCTTATTTTCAAATGTGTTTTAAATATATATGTATTACCTGTATTGTGTGTTCTTTTCTTTGTTATTACTCATAATATTCCCAAACCGTTATCCTACTAATCTCATTTCTGTATAAGTATGGATATTCCAAAATGCAAATACTGTCGAAAACCCAAATGTGTGGGACTTCCAAAAAAGTGCCCGGGGTGTAAGGGAAAAACAACATGGGTTTTCACACCTCCAACCTGTGAATTTCCGGGGAAGATTTCATGCTACAAAACTTCCTGCATTTATTACACTGGATGAGGAAATGTGTTTCAATTTCATCCCAAATTGGAACTTTAATTGTTCACTATATGTCCTATAAACAAAAGTTATTAGTTTATTTAGTATTATCATTTCTTTGTAACTATTATTTTCATTTAAAAAATGTATATAATTTTTCTTATGTTATTGTTTATTATTTTTTTAATATTTAATATATACCTTTTTTATATTACTAAATCTTATATATTATTTTTGTATTACCTTTTATATGTAACATATTGTATTTTCTTTTATGTACATTGTAATAAATTGTGTTTAACCAATACCACAAATTGATCAAAAATAAAAACAAATTTTCTTATACGTTGTTCTATATATAAAAAATGGAAAATTTTAATCAAAAGACCACAACTTGATAATATATTATCATATTCTATAAAAGCAGCTGCTGTCTTATGCATTATTCACAGAAAAATGGAATTTTTCAAGATTAGTATGTCTGTCCACAGACATTTAATCGAAAAATTAAATGTAAGTTATAAAATTATTTAAGTATTTTAAATATGACATTCATAATTTGACTTTATTTATCAAACATATTTCAGATGATCGATAATCGAATTAAACAAGTTGCCTCCCTCAGAGGCAACTTGTATATACAGCGGAATAGAGGACGGCATTGAGTGGCCACTCCAA